>JANEYF010001815.1:0-82810 GCA_029963845.1 Rhamnusium bicolor | reverse complement strand
GAATCATTACATTACTCATTAGTAATCAAAGTAATGAATGCAAAGTAATGAATGCAAAGTATCGATTACTAAAACCGAAAGTAATCAGTACTCATGATTACTCTAAAGTAATCATACTTGACATCTCTACTTTGCAAGTTACACCAAGTTACTCACCGACGCCAGTCAATTTTTTAAAACGGGCCAGCTTGACTAATAACGGACTTAAAAGATTATTTATTTATTTGATAGTTTGTTTAAAGTGTGTCTAAACACATAATCTTTTCAATTCGACGAGATGAAAGTAGCGACATCTGTGAATTGAATCTGAAAGGCCCAAAAAAACGATTTTATAACGTTCTTACGAATTAATCATTGTAGTGACGTTTCGTAATGTCCATCAATTATTAACGAAATTATTTCTATATTTTGTACATAAACATTCTGTACTGTCTATGTCTTAATATTATCAATTATTTTAACCACCCACTTCTAAATTATTAACGGCCTATAGCTATAGGTTACTTTTCTAATGAATAAAGACAGGGGGCGACATCCCAGAGACGGGTTAAAACCTAACACTATATTTCAAAAAAAGTGCGATATACTAATAAAAAACCGCTACCAATTACTTGGGGATCAGACCTTCCTCACCATAGTAAAACTCGACGTGTGATGGAGTTTACAGTAAAAGTAATTTTTGGCGTTTCAAAAAGTCATATTTTTTGACGTTTCAAAAAGTCACATTTTGACGTTTCAAAAAGTCACATTGGTGGAATGTCACTAATATTTTTTGTAGACATTGGGACTAATTTTAAAAATAATAATAATACATAACTTCCTCTCTTTGAGGGATGAGGAAGCAATAAATGGTAATATCTGACAGTTTTTGTTTATTTACACATTAAACTTTTTACATGTAAAATACGCACAGATGAAGGGTCGTCGATCGCCGAGAATTATATAAAATGTGGAGAAGCGCGCATATCCTTCACGACAATGGCGACAGCGATTGTTTATTAATCGTTCTGTTCAGTCTGCAAACGACTGCGGTTGAGAATTGTTGCATACATCGCGAGTATAAAGACTTTTTTTTATTTCTTTTTATTATTATTATGTAGTTTCTGTTGAGTGCAGTGCAGTTAGTGGACATTAATAATGGCGAGGCAACTTGCGTCTGCAGAAACAGAGCAATCGTGGATTCGCGTTTACATATGCTGTTAGTGCCGACAATTTCGCAGTGTTGATGTGTTAATACGTTCAACTGCCTTTAAAAAAACTACTTAAACTGCTAGTGTTAGTGTTACATCCACCAAACTTACAGCTCTCTTCAAAAAGCAAGGAATTATTTGATATATGCACCTTGCTGCGCCGCGCGTTCGCTTCTGTTATTTACGTCGTCGCCTAGAATTCCTTTATCAACTAATAAACCAGAATCTAATGAAGCGAACAATACTTATATACAGGTCCTGCTAGACCTGTCACCACTACATATATTTATCCAAGGAGAAGCTCGTTTAGTGGGAGACAGGCTAATGCAAGGCTCAACGCCCATAAGGCAGCAGCACGGAACAGAGCACCAGAGGTTATACTTAGAGTTAAAGGCGCATCCTATACTAGGAATGCCTACGGACAGCTTAGTCCCGAAGTATAACTTCAATAAAAACTTTCAAATTATAATACCAGACAGGGATGGCTAGAAAAACGGTCCCCCAATAACAGCGCAAAAAATCTGGTATACGGACGGCTCCAAGACAGAACAAGGAGTGGGAGCTGGGATTTACGGGATAAGGCCAAAAACGGAAATCTCGTTAAGTGTAGGAAAATACGCCACAGTATTTCAGGCTGAAGTAGCCTCGATACAGTGGTGTGCAAAGGAAATAATAAGGCAAGGGACTGTCAATCAGTTGATAGCCATTTTCTCCGATAGCCAAGCGGCACTAAAAGCAATCGGTTCCATGCAGGTTGACTCAAAGCTTGTGTGGGACTGTGTGAATGCCCTAAAAGTCCTAGGAAGTCAAAATAAGCTGATCATGGTGTGGGTGCCAAGACACGAGGGACATAAGGGTAACGAAAGGCGGATGAACTGGCCAGAGAAGGCTCATCCACAGCCTTAGTAGGATCTGAACCCTTCTGTGTTATGGCAAAGCCAGGCATAAGAACATCTATTGAGGAATGGATGTCAAATAAGTCTCTGGAATGGTGGAGGGGCTTCCCGCAACAGAGACAGGCCAAAGAGTTCATTAAAGAAAGATCGGCTAAATTTACGAAAGATCTACTATGCCAAAATAGAAAGGCCATTAGGATAATAGTGGGTCTTTTAACAGGACACTGTCGCCTCAATAGCCATATGAGTCTGATGGGTCTGGTACAGGATGCAACATGCAGATTCTGCCAAGAGGAAGAGGAATCAGTTCATGTGCTGTGCCACTCTGAACGCCTCGCTAAACTTAGGTTCCAACTACTTGGGGAACAAAAACCAAGAGCTGACAGCCACACTAAGAGCCCCTTATCAATGCTGTGGAATTTGATACAAAGGACAAAGCTGGATAAGGAGCTCTAAGAAAATGAATAGGAGCTCCACAATAGACCCACAGGGGGTCGCGGTGGTCAAGGCCAACCAGCCAACTCCTCCCTTATAATCTAATCTACATACAGGTACTTTCATAAATAAACAATTTCATCTTTCAGATTACCTAATACACTGACATTTGATTATCTTGATAAAAAGGACATTGTCTTAAAATGGGAATTAATTATGATTACTGTACGAATGAAACGAAACCGTTATCAACCGTTACCATCAAAACTTCTCCAAAAATATTGATGCGACTTAAATAATGGTTTTTATATAACTTTCTACCATATGGAAATTCAGTAAAGAGTAGTAGAAAAATATTAAAGGTGGTCCCATATTTATTAGAGCGTAAGTTCAATTCTGGGAAGACATGCACATATAAATTTTTGGTTTCGTGGATTTCCAGCGGGAATATTAGATAATAAATAACAGTGGAATAACTATTATTTTCCAAATAATAGGAAAGGATGCGTATGTAGAGATGTCAAGGCATTTTCTAATACAATTTCCATAATAGAGACATAAAGAACAAACATATAATATAAAGGAAAATACAATTTATAGACAATGTTTTTTTTGTTACATGTTATTATTTGACTATTATATCATATAAAATTACTGTACTGTTTTTATCGAGATACAGTGATAAACACTGGTAAAATTTATTCAGTTTGTGATATGCAAAAAAAAATTGTAATTTTAAACGGATTTTAAGCGAGTCGAAATTTAATTATAAGAGAATGAACTATAGGTCTTGCTCAAATAACAATATGTTTACGAAGAAGTATATTTTTTATACAGGGTGGTCCAGTTTTCGAGGCACAACTTTCAGGAATGTGTAGAGTATATAAAAATAATAGTTCCTTATATGAACATAATTCGAAAAATGCACCATTTGGACACAGGGTGTTGAACCAGATTTTTAGAAATAAGTAGTATGCCACTGAATATTCTTGAAAAAAATTGTAAACTGCTCAATTGCCCAAGGTATTTTGAAGAAAAAAAGTGTTTCTAATAACATTTTGATATAACAATCCGTTTCCGATTTTTTTGTAGTTAAAATCGTTTGTGTAGACGTTTAAGATCAGTGTCTTAAAAGAGAGCATTAGAAAAGCTAGCTATGCAAAACAAATAACATTATTTACCTATCTGTCAACTAAAGTAAAATTGTGAAACAATTATTGTTGTAACTGTGTCTTTTGAGATTAGAGTGCTTAATTGTGTTGTTACTATGTCATTGTAACTGTCAAAGTCATGTTGTTTAGTAACGAAGAATATGTAAACAATCATTACTGTTGTCAAAGATTATACAGGGTGTGCCAACCAAAGTAGGCACTCTGAATAACTTTGGAGGTAAAAATTTTTGGAAAAATTGGTGTAACACGTCGACCTTGTTTCCAAGGGGGACATACTTTAATGTAATACTTGTATACCTATCATCATCCCTCTACCCCCTCAAAAAATTCAAATGGCAAGGGGGTCGAGTGAAAGGTCTTTCAATTCCCTACATAACTGTGTATTTTTTTTTAACTTTTATCGATTCGTTCTTAAGGAAAATAATTTTATTTTTTGATGATTACACACAAATGAAATCGTTTAAAAAAATCTAAAATACATTACACTGGGTATTGGAATTTATAAAAAAACTATATTTTTTAGTTACTCTCAAATCAACACGAGTTTTTTCGACAAAAAAACACTTTCCTTGTCCGTTTAGTTTTAGAATAATAAAAGACTCATAAGTATTTGATAGTCCTTGAACATTAATTTGTTCACAACCAATTTTAAATCGAGATACATTTTACCTTCTGAAGGGTATACCTTTCAGAAGAGAATAGAAATTGTCGGCATTTATTTTAAAAACGATAATTGTGCTAGAGCTACGGAGCGCATATTCAATAGATATCACACAGATAGAAGGGTTGGTTCTCAGTATGTTTTACAATTATTGACAAAATTTATGGAAACAGGTTCTGTAGGAAACAAAAAGCATGAACCTCAGCGTCCGATTAAGAATGAAGCAGTCGAAGTGGCAGTTCTGGGTCATTTGCAGATCGATAATACTCAATCGATCAGGAAAGTAGCTGAGGCTTCCGGTGGATCACGAAGCAGTGTTCATCGAATTGTAGAGGCCCACAAATTTCATCCATATAAATTTAAATTGGTACACGAATTAAACGAAGATGATCTCGATCGTCGGCTTGAATTCTGTGAGATTTTTAATGAACAATTAAACGGTAATGCCAATCTATTGTACAATACGTGTTTTTCTGATGAAGCGATATTTCAGTTCAATGGGAAGGTAAACAGACACAATTGTGGGTATTGGAGTGAAACCAATCCACATTTTTTCATGGAAACTCATACCCAAAGGCCTCAGAAGTTAAATGTTTGGGCTGGCATCTTAGGGGATCACATTGTCGGGCCGTTTTTTATCCCTGACAATTTAAATGGCGAAAGGTCTGTTAGAAAATAACATCGACCCAATGATTATCCAAATCCTCGAAGAAGACGATAATCTTTTAGAGGGCGAACTGTTTTTTTCAACAGGATGGGGCACCCCCACATTTTGCTATAGCAGTCCGTCAATTTTTGGATAATCGGTTTCCTGAGCGATGGATTGGAAGAAGAGGTCCTGTGGAGTGGCCCGCTAGATCACCCGATTTAAGTCCCTTGGATTTCTTTCTGTGGGGACATTTGAAATCGAAGGTATTTGCAACAAAACCCTCATCTTCACAATCCGTTAGTAAATTGTGCCTGTAGCGAATTGGTTGTAAATGTACCTTAATAGTTGTCATTTTCATAGCTCACTTTAATAATGTTAACTTTTCCATATTTACAGTAACTAGTTTAACTAAGATATTCGACGTTTAATAACTCAAAAACGGTATATGGTAGGGGTAACATATGGTATATTTTTGAAATCAGGAACACAGAATCATTCCAATAATTTAATAATATACAGGATATCACATTAGAAAAATATATTATTTTTTGTATCCCCTGAAATCTGCACGATACTGTACTTTTGATAGCATTTTAACAAAATTCAGTCATAACCACACAACTTTTATTTAAAACTTTTTTTCTATAGGCAATAATGACGATGATAAGGGGTGGGTAATTTATAATGAATAACCCTGCACATCAAACATGTCAACATAATCTATCCCATCACATGATTTTATTGCCGATCTGCTAGTTATTACTAAAGTTACCTATATTTTGAAAAACCACCTTATCAAAATGCTTACAATAATAAAGAAAAACAAAAAAAGTATTTTGCAAAATTTCTAAATATAACGTATATTTTACGTCAAGTTCTACATATGTACTTAATAATTTTTATTTACCGATGAAATTGAAATAATAATTCACTAATATCTTCTGAAACACACACAACACAATAATACATTTTTCAAACAAAAGTAACAAAATGTACTATGAGTTCAGTAACCACAAATAATACTACTAAATGTTCCTGTCATGATGCCTCCTGTTTTCTATACGAAGAATGCAGAATATGAAATAAGAATCAGATACCACACCCTCCACTCAGATACAGGATAGAACATGAATGGATTTTTCTGGGAATAATTGTACCCATCGAGAAATGTTAGTGGTAGGGATGAAGAAAACAACAATATTTATAGACAGCTCACTCTTTAGCTTGCATCATAACACAGATATAGAATTATTTTTCCATACGTTAAACTCGATGATTTTTAAATATTCTACACATTCCTGAAGTTTATGCCCCGGAAACTGGACCACCCTGTATAATTAACATGATGAAATAAATACACGCACGCTTAATTATTTCTGCATTAATACTGAAATGAGATCATAATAATCCATACTCGATGACAGGAAAGCCTGAAATGGGCCCTTAAGCTGATAATCCAATCGACGCCATCTGAAATTTCATACATTTTTGACATTTCCTATATCCTAATCAGATTAAAAATAGGTGAGGCGCTCGAACGGAAAACGTGTACAACGCGCAGACATAATATTTACTCATGTTCTGAATCGTAATAACTAATGGACATGGGACGCTTTGTGTGGGCTACACAACAGAAATAAATGGACTACTCCATCAACTTCAAACGGTGGTCTGACCAGCACAATACCAAGCCAAGACAGCGGTCCGACCGTAGCATTTGACATCGGGAATGGAGTAGGGTTTAAACTACACAAAATGTACTAAGAATAAAAATAATAGAGATACATGAGATATCAAAGATAGCATAGACTTTGTACTATAGCGGTCTCACAGTGACATAATTGAAACGGTAGATGTTTTGTCGAAATTGAAGACTAATAAATAATACATCCTTATGTCTAGCTCTTCGTATAATTTAAGAAAAATCGCCTAGGGCTCTATCCGTCCTTGTCTATAATAAAGATGGTCTCTAACCGAAAGTACAAATATATCAGGTTTGGTTACAGACAATCTTTAATATAGACAAAGACGGATAGAGCCACGGGCAATTTTTTTTTAAACTATACGACCGGGGATTCTCTCGTGAAATATATATTTAATGTGTTTAAGTTTATTGATTAATATGTGAAAATGTCAAGCATGGAATAGCAGAGAATCTGAATTGCAAATAAATTTAGATTGATTTGTGTTGGTAAACTCACCCTTTTTCAGATCGATAGAAGTCTGTGATAGGGGACAACGTACCTGAAAATAAAAACGATTATATTAATAATCTCCCTTTATATATAATAGCTAAAGAAAAATTAGGAGGTAAGATGAATACAGCAAATATTTCAGTTGCATTATAGAATGCAACTATATACCCAGATATCGTTTGATATACAATCTATACACGTACGGTTGCGGACAGTAAAAAATGGTACAGCTCTTTTTTCCGTAATGTAAAACTGACTTTTAAAATTTATTATTCCAATAATATGAGGCATAATTTCTTTATGGTTAAATTCCATCGACGCTACAGCAATTTTTGCAACTCCATTGAACTTCGCAAGCATATCAAGACTTTAACGAATAACAAGGCTTCTGATAATGACGGTATCGATCATAAGAATCTGTCGAGAAATCTTTTCTCGCGTTATTTGAATTTTTTTTGTCTTCAATATAGGAATCACCACCGCGTCTTTCCACCGGACGAGCCAGTACTGAAAGTGCAGGAAGCCATGATGATATGGACAAGTTATACAATAACGTATTGTACAACTTGTCCATATCATCAATAACTTCCTGCGCTTGTGGTACTGGCTCGTCCGCGGAAAAAGACAGCGTGTGGTTCTATATTGAAAACAAAAAATTCAAAATAATACTAGTTATCGGCCCATATCCATGCTATCGGCGATATCTAAACTTGTCGAAAAGATCGTCCTGAATCACTCAACACCGATTAGGATGATCTTAACATCAATGACAGTTTCCAGTTCAGTTTCAAGAAGGACACAGGGTGCAATACAACCTCGGTAATAGTACTTCCTATGGTACTCCTAGATATTTAGAAAGCTTTCGATACTGTCTGGCTACCAGGCATCACTTATAAACTGCACTGGTATGACTTTCCTGGATATCTAATTAAACTCGTCTACTTCTATCTACACGGCAGAATGGTGCAAGTGGTGAATAACACACTATCAACACCATGAAACATACTGGGGTCTGTACTCGTGCCTAAATTATACAATCTCCTAGTTTCTGACTTTCCGGAATTCCCAAATACCAGTTGCTGAAAGCACACATGATATGTGCTTTAGCGGAATTTTTATGTTTAGAGTTTTTTCAAAGCCAGGCAAAATTTCAAGTACCAGACGTTCAAGCGCAGTTACGTACTACACATGAGCGATTCCAAATTTTAATTCAAGCACTTAGGATACTAGAATGTACTACACTACTTGTAGAATCTGTAAATAATGCACAGAATTCACTGAGGGGTTTATCAGACCATCGTGGTGTTGCTGTTAAAGATTAAATTAAACTACGTGTTAACCAAAAATGTTGGTTCTAAAATATTACGCGGTATCGATATTTGCCGTGGAGGAACCATCTTAAACTTGCACCGCTGACATCTATCGACATATAACGCTCATTTCTCCTATACAAAGTATCGAGCACATCGTTCCAACTTAAATACTGTCTACGCCGAACAAACTCTGGTAATATCAATCTATACAATTGTCTTGAACACATACAGGAGTTTTCATAAAATGTTAAGACTCGAGGTACGATTTTTTTATTGTTTCATACAAATGATTATTATTGTCGTTTACTCCATGTGCCTGCCCTGCACGCACGGAAATTGTTCGGTGTTTATACATAATACATGATCTGAACATAGAAATACCGGTGAGAAGTTTCCGTCAATCACTGATTAGAAGGTCACACCTCCAGAAGCAATATTTTATGAAACAGCACAGAAGTATCCGAGAAATCACCGTTTAATACAGGAACATATTACCACTGTGGCTTATATGAATTTTCCATGTATTCCTTAAGGAATGATACCCTTACACGACGTCAGATCTCTGTTTATTATTCATTGTAGAATGTAGACTGAAGTAAATTATAGCGTGCTTTGCCAGGTGCTGTTGCTCTGTTTACGTACCAACAGAATCTTGTTACTAGTTGGACAATTTTATTAGTCCTTATTATTATTATTGGTAAATGTCAACTAGTTATTGATTAGAGGGAAAAATGTCATGGACATAACTTCGAAATATGACTGCAGACTAGTTTGTTAGACATGCAATTTATAATACTATTTATTCTGTAAACATATTTTGGTACCATTTAATAGTTCACAGGGCCAAACTAAGGTCATTTGGCTTGCCGGGAAAGTACAAATTTTGGCCTCGAATAAAACAATAAAACTGTAAAATATTAAAATTCTTACCTATTAAAATTGAGGTCGATGCTCAAGAGGGGAAAGTAACTACTTTTAATGCACCATTTTTTATTTAATAAATTAACGTTAAAAAGTCTATTTTTAATAATGGTCGTAGGTAGAAAAATATGTTTAGTAATGTTCTGTGCGAGTTAGGTACATCATGAATTAATTCTCTAACATATTACGATGTGTATTCTCGTGTGTACCTTTAAAATTATTTAAAAGCTCGATATAATGTCTCATACCATACAGAAAATAATTAAAACTAATATTAATAATATTAAATGTGTATAATTGAATTGGGCATTCGTCGAGTGTAGTACATACTAATTTCCGAGTAATTTCACATTTCAACATACATGCATAAAACATATAAACTAAATATTTGTTACCATGAAATGCAACACAAATTTGTTATGTATGAAATATACCGCGCAGTAAAAGTTTTATGCTGAATACGTAAATGCATTTTATAGGCGACTACTATTCCTTCCTTTACTTTTACTGCCTCCTGTAAAATTTGGTAGTAGCAATCGTAACAGTCACTAAATTTAAATAATTTAACATTTCCTTATTTGCAGAAAAGATATACGGCGATTTTCATATTAAAGTCACATTATTTGTTATTCATACGATAGAGAACAGATTGTAGGATCTGAATACATGTGAATATATGGGAGAAACTGAAAACTATATTAAAAAAATTCATTGTTACAAATTCTTGCTGCTAGATCACTACATCATCGTTAGAGAGTTTAAACGATTACTGAAAATTAAATCAGTTTCTCTTGTTAAAGTGATTGTTTATAGATGACGCTACTTATAAACCGTTAACATCGAACGGTCACTCTTTATCTTATATTTTACAAAATAATCACAGGTCGTCTCTAGTGCTGTAAATATTCGGATGATGTCAATATTCGAATTATACGGAATCAGATTAAAATGGTATTCGGAATAATCGTCCGATTACGTATCCATGTCGCGAAAAAAAATTGTTTATTTGTCTCCTTTTGTAATGATGATAGAAATCGTATTATGTGTTTTGTTGATTCGTAGATAATTGCAACTAAACCAACGATTGTCTGTTCTGTTTATTAATATCTTATTTTCTTAATAAAAAATAAAAATCTCTCCATTTGTTTTATTTTTTATCTAAAACTTTATATATGACTTTTCAATTTGCCACACCACTGTCTAAAGTAACAGAGTTAGACAAAGCACTAAAGCAGTCTTTTCTTTGCTTTAGCTATTCAGTTTTCAGACACCAAATATATTAATAATGATATTTGTTAGACACCGTTTGCTAGTCGCACAGAAACCAGAAACCCTATTGTCATTCTACTGCATACGATGACGTGCATGTGGAACAGTGGATATATTCATATTTATTTATTTATTAAGAAATAACCATCCAACAGTACAAGTACCAATTACAGGATGGCGAAAAAGTAGATAATACAATGCACAGAAAAGAGACATGAAAATTAAAATTAAATATAACACATGAAATACGTAATATTGAGTAAAACAAAAAGAACAGTCAAGAAAAATAAAGTTAGAAAGTATCATGTGGTGCCAAACAGTAAAAATTTTATTACATACGATATAAATTTAAAATAATGCCTAATTTGCTCGATATGATTTTTTAAATGTTAATTTGTCATCGAGTGTGACACCGAGATCTTTGATAAACTCGGGACGGGTCAGCGCAATATTATCCAATTTATATTCAGAGGAATGGATCTTTTTTCTGTTATACGATATAACGTTACATTTTTCTGCATTAAGTGGCAGATTATTTTCATCACACTATTTTTTAATTGTAAAAAGGTTATTTTGTAACTTTTCATAGTCAGATACTGGTTTTATGGCGGAAAAATCTTTGCATCATCAGCATACAGTTAGACGATAACATCCAAATCACTCATTATGTCGCTAATGACTAAAACGAACAGAAGGGGCCCAGGATGGAGCCCTGAGGCACTCTCGAGACACCATGAGTTTCGTCAGACTTGAAACAAAGTATTCTACGTATTGCGTTCTATTACCAAGGTATCTTTTGAAAAATGTTAATAACGAAGGGGAGACTGCAATTCGAAGTTTACTAAGTAGGATTCCGTGGTCAAGTCTGTCGAAAGCTTTGGAAAAAATCGGTGTAAATCACGTCGACTTGTATTTTGACATCTAAGTTTGCCGCTATGAATTGCGTCACATGAAACAGATTGGTTATCGTGGATTTACCGTGTATAAAATCATGTTGATGTATTGTAATCTGCCCCTCAATGTGAGCATATAGTGTCTCATGTAAGGCAAACTCGAAAACTTTAGCGAAGTTGCAGATTATTGTAATGGGCCGGTAGTTTTCTCTGAAATTTTTTGTGAATCAGGTAAATGTGGGAACTTTTCCTTATTTTTGGAAATTGGTCGAACTTTAACGATAAATTAAATATTTTGGTAAGAGGCGCAGCAATAATATAAGCACAATCTCTGATGACGAAAGAAGGTATCCCATCGAGCCCCTTGGTAAGTTTGGGTTTTAGTTTTTTTAATGCTAATAGTACTGTATTAACATCAAGACTGTCACAATGTATGCAGTTATTTCCTGTGCACAGGTTTTTATTATTAAAATACGGATTTGTTTCGGACGTTAGCGAAAAAGATTCTTTGAAGAATTTGGAAAATCCGTTCGATACGTTCTGAGGGTTATCGTACGTCTCGTCCCTTAGACGTTGCCTATTATATGGCATCAAAATTCGTGATGAATAGATACACCTGATTACGATATATTACGAATAATATGTATCATTTATCAG
This sequence comes from Rhamnusium bicolor, assembly GCA_029963845.1. Lineage (NCBI taxonomy): Eukaryota > Metazoa > Arthropoda > Insecta > Coleoptera > Cerambycidae > Rhamnusium > Rhamnusium bicolor. The sequence continues at coordinate 70,559 of JANEYF010001815.1, read as the reverse complement.
TATCACTCGTTACCGTAGCGCAGTGGTCGGAGGCGGAGTGACTGCCTCGTTCATAACAATCCAATTATTCCGATTCGTATTATGTTGCAATCCCAATATTTTAATATTCGGATTCGACGGATAATAATACATATAATACGAAATCTTACATCACTAGCTCTCTCTATTGAAAAAAAAAAATATGTCAAAAAACAAAAAAGTTAATATTTACTTTTATCACATCTCGTATGGTATGTCGTAACAGCTGTAGATATTGAAAAAATAAACGAAAAAGTTTAGCATAACCCCTTGGTCTTATTAACAGGCCTCTTTCGAATGAAAAAGTTTGAGGTCTGTATGGCAAGAACCTAAAAGTTGTTTTCACTTGGCTTATTATTATTAGCGACATGACGAATATGAAGAGTAAGAAAAAGTGAAAAGTTAACAAAAATTATATGTAAAATTTCCATGTTTTTCCCCATATCGTATATAAATTTTTTTAACAATCTGACAAAATATTTTGCCTGTAATTTCCAAGGAGTTTAGTTTACGATAAAAACGCGCGTATACATAGTAAAACGAGGATGTAAAATGATCTCAATATTTTTTAGCTTCTGTATAGATTTCCGAGTAATCCGAGTGTGTGATTGCCATCAATGCCTTAACAACATTGCCTGCCGTTTAATTCTAAGACAAAGAAGAAAGCTTAGAAAGGAGTGCGACTATAGAGACAATTTATACTATAAGCTTAGGGAAGTGTAGCAGAAGTAAGTAATGGCGGCAGAGAGTTCCTGCTTTGGATTTTAGCACATTTCGATTGGATATAATATATAACCAAGAACTTGCGAAACTTATTATATAGAACAATGCCATTACCTCCCTTCAGACATCTCATAAATATATCACGATTTACGAAAAAGACAGTATTGATTCAAATAAGAAGAGTTTACAGGATGAGCAGCTAAGGGTGGCCAATATATTTTTCTAGAAATTGGCCTAAGGAAATTGAAACTGCAAACTCCAAAAGAAATGAGTAGCAGTCATAATTGGAATTGTTTGGAAATTTTCGGCACATGATTGAAGCAAACTAGATGGATGATTCTATGTAATGGCCTATCAAATTACCGTACTTAATTCCTCTTGAATTTTGTGTATCAAGCTATTTATTAAAATATATCTAATATATATCTTTTTATTATGTAAGGATTTTTTGTAGGTAGACTGCGATATGATTTATAGGCAGTTTTCATTCTAAATCCCGAACGAGACGGTTGATATTATATTTCTGGAAATAAAACGTAAAAGATACAGTCGTGTACTAATTATAGCAACAGTACCCCGTAAACCTAACATCAGAAGTGGTAAAGAAAAATGCCTCTATCAAATAAAAAGAAGAAGTAATGCCAGTCCCAGTGATAGTTCGGGTATATCTCCAGTAGCAAACATACAGTGACACTACCTGTGGTGTATTTACATACAGTTACATCCGCTGTGGTATTATTTACATACATTTACACCCATTGTGGTGGTATTTACATACAGTTACACCCATTATTGTGTAGTGTTTACATACAGCTACGCCCATTGTGGTGGTATTTGCATACAGTTACACCCTCTGCGGAGGTATTTGCATAGAATTACACCCGCTATGGTGGTATTTATATATAATGTGTTGGTATCAGTTACGCCAGAATCGCGTGATAATGATAATGGTGTTTCAATTTCTAAAAGTACTTCGTTGCAGGTATATTATCATTGTCGGTGTTGTGAGGACGAAGGACAGCTACAGGATGGCCGAGTGTATATGATTCTTTATTTATCATACGTCACTACAACTAATAACCATCACTAAACAATCTTTCTTTTGTATTATGTAAGTATGTTCTCATAGGTAGACTATGATACGATTTAGAGATGATTTTCATTCTAAATCCTAAACGAAACAGTTGATATTATACTTTCGTTAATGAATCGTTGTGTAAAATACAATCGTGTACTAATTATATTAACAGTACCCCGCACACCTAACACTAAGTATTCATGAAGATGCTTCAAATGGAGGAAGTATTAATTTATTTCTACAAAATGGTGGACACTGAAAAGTTATTAAAATAATTTTTAATTCTCGTCATTTTATTTTATTACGGATCGGTTTTTTCTTCTGATATTAAATTATCGACTATAAAACGTTCAGATAGATAATTGCGGATAAAGAAATAAGTTTTTCTGTTTCAGGTGCGTATCCGATTCCCATTATTAAAAAAGTTTTAATATTTGTCTCAAGTTTACGACGAAGAAGTCGTAAAGTTATATTTATTTTGTTAAAAACTTCAAGTTAATGAAATTTATGAGTACGTATAGAAGATATATTTATTTATATGTTTTTACGAATGGAAGTTTCACGTGTTATACTATGATACAAGTATAAAATAAAATGTGACGTAATTCTAGCACATAGGAATAGTGTGAAAATGCCAAGCGGTGCTTAATTTTTCATGTCTTATAATGGTCACATATATTTTTCGTTAAAAAAAAGTTATTTATGTACATTTCACTAGCGAGCGAAGAATTTAGAGAAAATAAAGTACACCCTAAACGAATTTTACTATTTTTTTTTTTATTTTCTATTTGGCATAATATATTTATTTCATATTTACTTAATTTGATCCCTTAAGCTTTTATAAAACAGATGTGAACGTCATGGTGAGACAATAATAAATGTCATATACAGGGTGAGTCTTAAGTGCGTAGTTATATTTAAACCACCGATTCTTGACATCTGTAGAAACCCACTGACACATTTTTTTCTCTTAATTCCCACGTAAAATTGAGTTATCGACTTTCAAAAATAAGATGAAATTGTTTTGGAACTGCTGATTGCTAGAAACATTCCTCATTTTATCTGAAATAGTGCATTGACCTTTAGCAGTGTTGCCGCATTTCATATACAATTTAAATAATTACCTACTTATGCGATTAAGTGCTCCATTTGAAATAATTTTTAAACATTTTAAAATACCTTTTAATATAAGAAATGTATAAGTTTGCCTTTTTCTTGCATCAATTAAACTTTCAAGTGTTTCGTAAACTAAAACCAAATTTTCCGATAAACAGTAAACATAAAATGCTACTGACAATTTTGATTTCGTTTTTTCAGTTTATAAAAGAATTATTATTTTTTAACAAGTAGTAGTTACTTACCCTGCGATTATAATAATTTGAAGTAATCCTGTAATTTATTAATAAATAAATCGTTTTCTAAGTCATATGTTCGGCTGGTTCATTGACCTGATATGTAGGTCAATGGGCGAGTTACACTAACCTATCTTTTAGGTACATTACATTACCAACCAATTTATGATTCAAATTACAGACATCAAGCATATTCCTATGAATTAAGATGGAAAATCTAGTTCAAATCAGTAACTAAACATCACTAAATAAAAACAACTACGTAACTTTATTTGTAAACAAAATCCAAGCTTTGACGAGAACTATTCTAATAACAAAAAGCACTTTTAGGTACTGTTAAAATATCGCAAAACTGAAATAAAAACAAGCACAAAGAGAACAAGACGCACTTAAATCGAAACTAAACTTATTCTCGATTTACCTAACACTTAATGTCAATGACGCTAAAGACGTTTACGTAAATTCACTCTGAACGATTTCCAATTATTATTTTTCTCTGTTGCTATAAGAATAACAAAGACAGCGAGAGTGAGTTGGCCTCTCTAGGTATATTTTCGTAAACCGCTATGACCGATAAAGAAACAACAATTTGCTTGTTTACATATCAACATAGATTTATGAAAGGGGAGATAGAACATAATTCACGGCGCACGCTGCCAATTCTCCCACTGCTGGCACCCACCAATCACAGGAAGTGTGTCGGTATCTTCGACAGTTCGATAGCATCCATATTGTATTTCGATGTTCGTTGTGGAAGTGAGGTTTTGATTCAGTGACTATTTTTGTGACTATATGGCGTGAAAAATGCCCAGATGCGTTATAAAAAAGTTGTGTTTACCACAAAACTGCAAACTGTGTGAGGGATAAATCATCTATTCATTTATTTCGGTAAGTTACTTAATAAACATGTTTGTTTTGGAGGCCATATTCGATTGTTTAAGGAGACACAGAGCCGTATTTCCCATTTCCATGAGATTTGCAAAGATAATTATTAATTATTGCAATAATGTGGATTAATCAAAGGGGATGAATATATTTAATGTTGACAGTAGCACGTTTTATACGATTTTACATAATAGGTACTTTAAGATTGTATTATTTTTTTGTGTTCCAAAGGATACTGAGAGAAGAGAGGCTTGGAGAGTATCTTTAAATTTGGAAAAAGAAGATATGTTTGTGAATTCCAATGTATGCCACTTACATTTTACCCAGGAGTCTTATGATTTTGAGAAGTCACCTTTTTCACTCCATTTAAAATACCTATTTTTGACATTACGGTAAGTAGATTCGAAAGAAATATATAATATTAGTTTATTCAGATCACTAAAATAATTATTATTAAAAATACAGTACCTACCTACTTAAATTATTAAACAAAAAGTTAATAGTGTCCAAAAAATTACCTTTTCCGAAGTTCTCAAATATTTACTTACATAAAATTTTATAAAAATTAGAAACGTATTTAAAATTTTGTGCCTAAATTATTTTTACAATAATGTATTTATTCATAACTTTTGTTTATTTACTGTTTCCATATGAGCAGAAAAATTATTTTATAAAAAATACCTATTAAATTTATTCGAGAATATAATTAAAAAATTGGTGTGTATTATTTAGGTATACTATTATTTTCAAATATATTTTTTCGAGGATTTATTTTTGTGATTTTCTTACAGAAAAACAAATCAATATAGAAAATGTAAAATTTTCCAAGGGCCTTTAATTTTTTTTAAATTCAGGTGAATGATGTTCAATAAAGCAGAGGGATAGTTCAATTAGAAATTTTACATTCACAATATTCATTTATTTTTTTCTGATTGCAAATTATGAAAATTGAGAAAAATCCATAAAACTTAATATTTTTCGATAACTCCTAAAATGAAGTCTACAGGGGGCTCGACAGGGGAGTGTCAATATATGAAGAAAAACCCTGTAGATAAAATATCAAAAGGATTTAAACAATATAAACAATAACACGTAGGTATAATACATCTTATTTTTTATAGGATACTAGTAAAAGCTTGACCGAAACTACATCTGTTTCGTCTCAACCATCGACGAGTGCTGCTATATCTTTGTTAAATGAACCACGGCCATCAACAAGTACTGGATTTTATCAGGACATAGAAAGGACAGAATTGCCACAAAAGGTCATTTACTAGTTTGGGTTTTTTGTGGAAAATAAGACACCCCCAAGTTCTCCTATTCGAGGGCATTCTAAAGTAAGTTAACTAAGTAAAATTTATTATTGATTACTATTACTAAGTATTTTAACTTATTGAAAAATAAAGTATACTTATTTAAAAAACATTAAATAAGTTGTTCAAATTGTTTAGTCAGCATTGCCAGGGCCTTTATTATTTAATATTGGCATTCAGTAAGTAATAGAAGTATGTTAAATTAAAAAAAAAATAAATATCTTACGTAAAGTAAGTCTTCATTCAATCTATAATCAAAAATCAATAATAGTGCCAATATTGTTTATTAATTATTTAATTTTTTTTAAGGTTGAAACACCCCGAAAATGAAAACTGAAGTCTTAGTTGACTAGAGCTCGTAAAAAAATTAAGAGGCTTAGGACAAGTCTTTGCCATTTTAAGAAAAGAGTTGCTAGGCTTGGTGAGGTGATTAAATCACTCAGTGGCAAAGTCACCGATGGAACATTAGAAACTTTGTGTAAGATAGGACCTAATGAAGAATTTTTGCAGACAGATGTACCATAAACATAAGTATGGCGAACAGCTTAAAGCCTTTTCATTAACTCTTCATTATTATTCTGTTAAGGCATACAATTTTGTTCGTAATACTTTTAATTCGGCTCTTCCTCACCCAGACTATATCGAGGTGGTACAAAAATATAAATGGCGAGGCCGGATTTACAGCAAGATTTTCGACCTATTAAAAATCAAAGGACAGAATACAGATTATAAACTTATTTGCAGCTTAACTGTAGACGAAATGGCAATTCGTCAGCATGTGGAGTGGGATGGAACGAAGTATTACGGATTTGTAGATTTTGGAGTAGAAACTGAAACTGACTGTCATCCTGTAGCCAAGGATGCACTCGTGTTCATGCTAGTTTGCATTAATGAGTCATGGAAGCTTCCTCTTGGATATTTTTTAATAGATAGTTTAACCGGTCAACAAAAAAAAAATTTAGTGCTACAGTGTCTAAAGTTAGTCAATGAAACGGGGCTACTGTTGGTTTCGATATGTTTTGATGGAGCTATGAACAATGTAGCACATGCTTTGGAGTTTTTAAACGAAACTTTAAAATTAGAGCAGTTTAAAGATTGTGAAGCTACAGTAAAATTTATTAGATGTATCAATAACTTATTTGACATCTTGAATTCCAGAAATATGTATCAGTATGGTTACAAACAGCCTGTTAACAAACAATATTTTGAGGGTTTTAATAAATTTTTGTCAGAAACAGCAGACTATTTAAAATCTTTGGAATTAGTGATTGGCAAACCTGTTTGTGAGAGTGTAAGAAAAATGGGAGTAATAGGATTGTTGTTTTGTATCGAAAGTATAACATTCCTCTATAACAATATTATTGAAGAAAATCAATTATTGTTGTATATTCCTACTTACAAAATTAGCCAGGATCATGTTAAAACTTATTTAAAAACCTAAATAAACTTTGTTTTTTTAATTATATTGATACATAGGTTTATAGAATACTATCTATTATTTAAAATACACAATGCATAGGTTAGCTAATATAAAAATTGTTGTTTTTTTTTTTCAATAAAATCACTTTATTTTCAATACTAATTTTTTTATTTGAATTATATTTTAGAAGCCAAAATAAAAAATGTATATGGTTTTAATAAAAATATTTAAATAGTCTGGATGTTCTTTATTGTGTTATTTAAAGAAATATACCCAAAAAAAAACTACAAAAAAAGCATCTTATATTTGAGACACAAAAGATTACATCTAGTTAAATAAAAAAAATAAATATAAAGCTAAAACTTTCTTAAATACCTTATTTTTTAGTTCTTGCAAAGAAATTAGGAGTCAAAATGTTTTGTTTCTTGTTGTACCTCTACAATATAATTATATTAATATACCTATTATTATGTTGTATACATTTTAGGCATGACTACCAGTACTGAATGAAAAAGTTTTGCAAAAAAAAAAATTAAATAAAAATTGAGAAAAAGGTTACAAAAATACTCTGCCGATCCAGATAACTTCTAGACCATTAGTAAAATATTTGCAAACTATTTTTTTCCTAATCAGAAGGAAAATTTATCACCCCGGTTTTTTGGTTTTCGAAAATTGTGATTTTTTTGTAAAGTTATGACATTTTAAATTTTAAATTCTTCATTGTGTAAATTTCAAATTGTCATAACTTTACAAAAATCAAAATTTTCGAAAACAAAAAAAAACGGGGTGATAAATTTTCCTTCTGATTACGAAAAAATAGTTTCCAAATATTTTACTAATGGTCTAGAAATAATCTGGATCGGCAGCGCATTTTTGTAACTTTTTTCTGTTTTTTTTTTTCAATTTTTTTTGCAAAACTTCTTCGTTCAGTAACTGGTAGTCGTGCCTTAAAATATTACTTGGGTTCCATACTCCAATACTGAGATATGATATAACCTAAATCCACCAACCGCCACTGTAACAATTAATGTTTCATCTGTGGGAAGATTGCAACGAGTAAAGTTGTGACATTGTAAGTGTGATATTTTTATTAGTGATTAGTGTTATTCTTGGAAACTGTAATATTATTTAATAGCTATTAGTGTGTGTTTTAGTCCTGTGTTTTTAATTATTGATTATTATTAGTGATTTATTTTTGCTGTGTACCAGGGTATGTGGATTATTTATAGAAGAGATTATTTTATTTCAATTAGGTACGTGCAGAATGCCAATTTTTTATTATTTATTTCAGTAAGTATTAGAATTTTTTTATAGTTTAATTTATTTATTAAGGAGTTTAAGTTTTTGTTTTCAGAATTTATTGTTAATTTTACTAACATAGCCTCACCCAAACCAACACCCCAACCACTTCCTGGCAGGTAAAGCTCATACCTCCACGTGGTACTTACTGGGCAACAATAATAATTTCTTATTTAAAATTTTTTTGTTGGCTAAACTGGGCAAAAATTCTATTGTGGATGGATTATAGCAATTAATAATTTAAGAGAGTATCATACTTAATTCATTATTGCAAAAGTATTAAATGATCTTAATACGGTCCTGTCCCACCAGACTTGGTCGTTTGATTGATTCATGGAACCAATCAGTTTCTCTCAAAAGTGAGACAGACAACTTATAACCTCGCATTATACGAATTGTCAGCAAGGAACTTGTTAGACGACAGAGAATATACTCGCCTAGCACGCGGGTTCGAATCACAAACTTATTTTTTTTTTTTTTTTTTTAATAAGTATTTTTTAGTTCGTTAGTAAGATTTATATGAAGATTACATTTTTTCCTTGCCCTTTATTATAGTTTGTTTATTTTTACATTTTTTCCTTGCCCTTTATTATAGTTTGTTTATTTTCACGGACGTCGGGTATGTAGTCCTAAGTCTGCGTTATTTCAATACTCGCAACTGATGTTTCTGTGCCATCCACGTGTTAAGTAAACCAATCTACCTTTCCGTTCCTTAAAGTATATGCTTCTTTATAAAATGATTATTTTCAATTTTGTTTCATTTTTAGTAAAGTGAAACCAAATTACCAGATGTGTACTAATTTAAAATAGATTTGTGCGGAATGCTGACAGTGGCAACACTGCCTTGAGTTACGTAATTTCTATGAACGGTGTTTACACAGATATCCAGTGACCATCAAAATGTCGGTTGCCGGAGGACGAAAAAATTATCAGAAATTCAAAATTTTTTTTTGTTTAAAAAAATTTTTAACAGTGCCAATCAATTGTACTCGACGAAATATATTGAGGGTTAAAATATAACTACGCATTTAAAACTCACCCTGTATAGAAATAAAAGTTAAAATAATACAAAAGTCGTATAAAACAGCAACAGAATAGAGGACAAAAGAAATCTACAAGTTAAAATTCACTAAATGAGCAAATACATTTTTTTAATTAAAAACTTTTTAAGATTAGATTCGATTTTTTTAAAGTTGTTGACGTTTCTAATTACATGTGGCAGTTTATTATAAAAGCTAACACCAGAGTAATGACTCCAAGGTCAAAATACTACGCCAGAGTCCAGGAGCGGTAGCTATTACTCCCTCATATGGTTGACAGATGGACATACGTAGACAAATAAAAGCAAAAGTATAAAATAAGTAATGAAATACATAGTGCTTGATACAATGTGCAATTCAGAAAGACTGAAGTCCTCCATCGGATTAGCATGCATGTGGTCACGTCACAACTAATATTCTGTCTGCATTCGTGCCTGTTAAATTTGAGAGATTTGGTCTCTACATATGTTTGTACAAGGAAAATGAACGTTCCACATCTACCGAGGTTAATGGTGCAGATTCTAAATAGTTCACATGAGCAGTGTAACTATATTTCTTATAAATAAGCCTGGCCAAGCGATGGTAGATTCAGGGTCGGGCGCAATACCAATGCCATCGCGCGCTTGTTTACGATGACACGACACACTTCCCAGTTTGTTATCTGTCGGTCAATGCATGAGTACTAATAAATAATAAATAATGTTGAGCGTAAAGAGTAGAAAACGACCGTACGCTGATAAAGTGAATAAATTTATCGGTGAATTTATTCTATGATGGATGTAAAATGATTTGTAAAGTTTGTGATCAAGACTTAATGTGCTGGAATGAATACGGCTGCAAAATTCATGTCAATAGTAACCGGCATAAAAATAAAAAATAGCGTGTCTTCTTTGGAACCTCAGTTTATGTTTGATTTACTGTTAATGCTGATTGCCTGTGATGTTCCCCTGCGCATATTGGATAAACCAGCATTTCGGGAGTTCTGGAATAAATACAATCCCCAGGTGAATTTACCAAGTCGTTCATCGTTACGTAGATATGTACCAAGTGTTCGTGAAGACATTGTAAATAGGATTAAATGTGCATTAAAAAATACACGGCTGTGGTTATGTGTTGACGAGACGACAGATTGTGAAAAAATTATATTTTAAATGTTATAGTACGTGTACTCGACTCTTATACCAACATTTCCACTTTACTAGCTAGCAAAAGACCAACTGCGTGTACTGGCGAAACAATTACGCGGGTGGTGTTGAAGACTTTCGAAGAATTTGAACTGTCAACAAGTCAAGTGTTGATGTTTGTGACCGACGGTGCTGCGACAATGCGTTTGGTGGGCCGTTTCTTCAAAGAGACGATTGTAGGTTTTTACATGTTACGTGTAAAGTGCATGCGTTCCATCTTGTAGCAGAAACGATTCGAAAATGTTTTCCAGAGGTAGATGCAATAATAGCAAATACAAAAAAGTATTTCTCAAATCTCCTAAACGGCTTCGAGCATTTCACACACTGTGTCCTGGTATTCGGGAACCACCAGAGCCGATTCTTACACGTTGGGGAACGTGGTTGAAGGCAGCTTTTTATTATGCTGAATATTTTCAACAAATAAAAGCTGTGATACTACAGTTCAACCCTAACGAGGCTGCAGCTATTAAGGAAAGCCAGACAAGCTTTCAAGATGTTTCCCTTGAAACAGATTTAAAAATTATTTATTACAATTATAGAGGACTACACGACGCAATAGAAAAATTGCAAAATACTTGTTGTCGTTAGTGGAATCGCTGCAAATACTGGACGACGTAAATACACAGCTACAGACTATAAATGACGTAAAAAATAAGCCCGTTATTGAAAAATTCGAGAGTGTATTACGGAAAGATCCTGATTTTACCAAATTAAGACAAATTTGTGATGGTGCATCTACAGCTGCGTTAAGTGAGTTCACAGAGTGTTTTACTTATGCCTGTATTACTTCCGTAGATGTCGAACGGTCTTTTTCAAAATACAAACATATTTTTTCACCACAGCGAACATCGCTTACTAAGACAACTGTAGAAACATATCTGATGCTACACAGTTATTATAGAAGTGCTCCAGTTTGTGATAACGACAACCAAGCTACTTCATAAATCTGCTTAAAAAGGTGAGTTTTGTACATATTTTTATAAAGTGTACCAGTATTAATAAAATTTATTTCCATTTATTTTATTTATTTATTTATTTATTATTAGTTATCACTTAGATATACAATGTACATGTGTGAACGTAATTTACCAGTTTAATAATAATGTGCAGCACTAAGCTTACAAAAATATAAGGAAATACATAAAAAAGAATTTAAAGCGAACGAAATAATACAAAAACATACATCACAATATATAAAATATTTGTGTTTTTATTATTGTACTTATTCAAGTATTATGATATGATGCATACCCAGTACGTCTCTGTAGGATTAATGACCGTGGCCAGGCTTGCTTATAAGTAAATCATCGAGCAACCAAAAGAACCAGCACCACATAGATAGTCTATCTTCGGGTAAATATTCATCGTTCCAAATCTTTGAGCCCGAAATTTTATATCGACACGAACGACGCATATATACGATATTGTCAATTTTAACATAGTAAATGCTTATAAATGGTATACATATTAACATAATATTTAACAGTTTATAAACTAATGCAGTTCTTAAAAGGCACTGTTCATAACGATACAATAATTTTGGGGTCCAAATGATCAGTTAATAGATTAAAAATGGCATATTCGATTAAACGCTGTTCTTTCCATTATTTTTGAAATAACACAATAAGGATATTGGTCTATACATAAAACACGTATACTTACCTACAATTTTATAAAAACTTAGCATGGGAGTGGTTACTGAATAGTAACTGTAACTTTGTTAATATTGCCTATATTAAAAATAATCTTGAAATTGTTTGACCAATTACAACGTGTATTGACGTGATTTTGATTTTTTTCCAAGGTTTGCTTTTTGCTGCTGTGATAATTTTTTAATACTATTTTTTTTAATAGGTATAATTTCGCATAAAAACAGGAACACCTCTAGATTTTATTTAAAAATTGATTAATATAGTTATTACAATTGCAACCAATAATTTCTAGTCTAGAATACATTTCCTTGCTTCTTGCTCTCCCGTAGTGTTGGGCGGGTAATAGAGTATTCGTTACTTTGTATTCGTTACTTCCAAATACCCGAAGTACCGAATACCTGCTTTTAAAAGTAATCGTTACTTTAATCGTTACTCTCTTTAGGATTTCAAGATTATTTTTCAATGTAATGAAAACATAAACAAGTGTGTATCCTGACTTCAAGCCGACATAGGTATCTATTATTATTATTTGTTAGTAAAATGCTATTAATAAACATTCTTAAACCTATGGAAGAGCTTTGTTTATGTTACAAGTAATCATAATCATTAATCACTGAACTTTATTTACTTATACGAGGCGAGTGCTGTACCTATGGGATACGCAGTAAGTATTAAGCAGGTATATACATACCCTACTTCATAAATGTACCTTAATGATTACAAAAGTAACGAATACAAAGTAACGATTACTATCCATAGAAGTAACGAATACATACGAGTATTCAAAAGTAACGAGTATTCCCATCACTACTCTCCCGGTCCTAACGCGTCTTTCTCATTAAAAATTATTTATTTACTATTACTTCACTAAAAGGAAATATCATGATAAAAGTAAATTATTTGTAATTATTATCAGACAGTTCTTTTTGTTTTGTTAACTTCTAATTCAAGTTTAGGGAAAACTTATAGAAAATTAACAAAGTTTTTATGTTTGTTTTTTCAATTACACTGCAGAACCCAACAGGGAAGTTTTTATTAAATAAAGAAGGATACAAGAAAACATTAATCTAACTATCTGTATTTGCGTCTACTTGTTCCTTCAGTTTTGTCTTTTTTCTTATTTATTAAGATTAACCTCATTACTAGCGTCGTGGAAAATCTTTTTGCGTCTTAATTTTGTTCGACACAAATGTATATTTTATTTTATTTTTCATTTCCAGTATTTGCTAATGATAATAATTACAATAATAATTGGAATAAATAGAATAAAAATGTATTACTATATTTTATTTTTACTACTTTTACAAAAAACACCCAAAATAAGATTCAACTTTAAACTAGAAAAATTCGGTGACCGTGATGGGTGAAGGTCTGAGACTGTTGGTTTCGGTAGAGTATAATAGATGCGGGGAGTTATGATGGAGAGCAGGTCTGGAATGAATCATGCTTTTTTTATCGAGGGGTATTTCAAGACGAATAATTTTTATGCCACATTAACCTCCTGCCGAATTCGGCAAGAAATTTTCAACATTCAGAGACGACTGAAAATGGTGGACTTCCGGTTTCAATGCAATTTACTTGAAAATCAAATTTTTAAATGGGACAATGTTCCGTTCAAAAACGTCACTGTCTGGAATATAATGATAAATAAACAATAACCTCCAAATATCTATCTGGTTCCCAATTGTTTATAATAGAGTATTTTTAGTAGGTGAAGAATTTCTGTTTAACCTTTGGTCGATCTCATATTTATTAAGGAATTATTATGTTTACCATCTAAGTTAATAGTATCTTGTACATATTTACGTTATCCAATATTGTTGTTTATTATTTAAGTACTTTTGTTGTAATAACAGTCCCCAAAGTTAACGCTTTCACACTGAAAGAAAACATAATTAGAAATATGTGTCACATATCATTTATTACTTTATTAGATAAATATTCAATATTTACGTCGATATTAATTAAATCGCAACAAGTGGGGAACAGCTGTTTCATAGTTTTCCTTTCAGAAGGGTTGCGACTGCCTCTTGGTTGGTTTGACCGTCGGCTACTATTGTTAAAGTTTTCTGTCTCATAAACTTCCCTGCTGCCTACCAGTAGGGAGACAACTTATCATACCGCTCATAGATGGCGTTACGATCTGCTTATGGGAATAATTAATTTAAATCTCATTGTGTAATTCATGTGTTATTTGGTACTATTAAACCATTCTTATAGTAGAATTTAATCATTAAATATTATTTGTGATATATTATGAATTTATTTTGGTTACTTTCGTATCTTATTTTATAAAGTTTGATTTTTTTTATATCAAACTAGTTTACCTCCTTGACAGAGACAGGATGATATGCCATTTTAATAATCAACTTTGTACCGGCAACACCTATTGGCAGACAATCCATAACATCAATCAGTAACAACTTTTGAAATGTTATCTTAAGGGGCCTAGTCGGGGAAAAAAGCTTCGGATAGCTGTGTCACTCTCTAGAAAGTTTTTATACATGCGCCGCTGAATAATTTTGCTCTTGACTATACCTTCACTGGATGTTTTATTCACCGACTTCATTGAGGTGCGAATCCCGATAGAGGTAACAATTCTTTGCTCCATTTGTAGTGACAAAGATACTTATTTAGAAAATTCTTTTTAACCAAATAGTACGGAATAAAAGTTTGAAACTTGCCGAGCATAATTATGAAGATTCATTCTAGACGACATGTATGAATTTTACCTCGAATTTTACCGATTGATATCATAATTCAGGAGCTAATCACGTCAAATTTCACTTATATTTACAGTATAAATTTTCCCTACATAAAGTGAAAATTAATTAAAATATATATACATGTACCCTCTAGTACACTTTCAACTACTGATCCTCCAAATTTGGTGTAATTTAACCAAACCGTATGGAAGAAATAAATTTTGAAAAATTACCTTACAAACACTGGTTCGATTAGCCCTCTTAATATACTAGTGTAGTGAATAACCATCAGGTAATAATAATAGTTTTAAATGATTTATTTTTCTTGCAAATTGTCTTCAAGATGTATATTTTTAAGGAAAAGTTAATAATTAATTTTCTAATTTTTTTGTGAAAATGTGACACATGTTCTAATAATATGTTTCTATTTATTCCTCTCTTAAATACATAGTCTGAAGCCGGCAAATTCATCAGGAACTTTAAAACTCATCATTAACAAACAAAAATTCAGCATTAACATCAAACACATCATTAACTTACAAATTCATCATTCATCTACAAATTCATAATTATCTTGCATAATTACATAAGCTGTTATCTAAGCAATTTCAAAAATTCCATAATAGTAGAACTCTTTTGTGAATTTATATTTCACATTCTTCCAATTTCATTTGGATATTAATATTTGCAAGATGGAACATTAAAAAGTCACGATTCTTGGATCCAGAGGATTAGTTCCGTGGATGTTTTATTTGGATGACCAGAATTCATCTGTAACTGCAACGTGATATGCGCTCCACAATTTTGAGCAACGATTCATTTCATCGGTAGACTATGTATTAAGAAACTAGGTGTCCATACCAGACGAGAAAACGTTAACTTCAGGACTCACGCCACCATTTCCATCCCAGGTCAGTCTTCGCTGGAGTGTGGAAAGTTATTTTCTTTTTGATTGTGTTCGGTGAACGAGTTTCACCCACTAGTAATAAATTCTTTTATATATATTTGTTGGTAATTCTAGATTACCATTTTTCCCATATTTTGTTGTTGATTTAATAAATACTTAATTTTATTAATTAAATTTTTTTATTCTATCTCTACCTTAGACAGAAATTCTGTAGGTTCTGAGTTGGGGGGATGAAAAAGTAATCACTGGTAGAACTGCAGATGGCGCCCTTCATATAAAAATATTTTTTTTATATTACTTATTCATTCTCGCCTACTACTCGTTGATAACATTATTTGAAGTGGATAATAGTGAATCAAGGTCCCAGGGGACAAGAAACGCACGGCCCTTGCCTCCCAAAAAACCAGCTAGCCGCAGGCACAGGAAATTTCTTCGCTTTCCTTGTCAATAAGAATAGTTCTTACCTGATTTGATATCCTCTTGTATTAAGAGTCATCCTAATACAGGGCGAAACTAAAATCACGGTACCACGGGGGCACCCCGGTAACAACAACCTGTATCTTTTTTGCATATTTTGATTCTACTGGTCAAAATACATATGATCCAACCCTCAGATATTTTGATTTTCAAAAACATTTTCCTTTTAATTTTTGTTTATAATAATTCAATCGCCCAATCAAGTTACAAGAGTGGCCCTATGGGCTGGGCCACCTAAAATAACCGAATTATTTAAGTTTTAAAATTGAATTTCATTTTGGGCCACCTTGTATAAACAATCACTCTATCGGCTATATGCCATGATAATTATTGGATTGTAATAAAGAAATAAGCACAGATTAACAATCTAACGGTCACAAATATGTTATTTTTAATTAAAATTGCCCTGTGTAATAAGCCTTTATGTGGTCAGGTGCAATACACCAATTATGGTACAAAACATTGAAATACAACACAAAGGAATTTAGAAATTGGTCAGGCATCTTGTCCACAGGTTATATGAGTTACAGGATCTTATAGTACAAAGGACAATTTTACATTAATTCAGTTTAAATTCAGCTTTGGTCATTTGAACCAGAGGCCTATGTAAAATGAGAAACGTTAACTTCAGTCTCTATGACCAACTAAATCACATTAAAACTGCTATTTACCAGTCTACAGGGTGGGGCAATAGTGCGAGTTCTATGATAGCTAGAAACCTAATTTAAAAACATAAATAAACCAGATAAAAAAGTCTATGACCGGAAATTATGTTCGAATATACAAGACGATTCTACAGGGTCATCTAACATTTTTTAAATTAAATGCCATGTATATCAGAACATTCTTTGAAACCTCTTTTTGGCCTCCTTCCACTCTTGTATTATTATTGACTCTCTCCAAACCACTTGGACATAATGATTTTTTTTTGTTAAAATTGTGCCATTCACACGTGTATATTAAAAAAATCACTGCAGTCACAATTATCGATTTTAAGAAAAAAATATGTTAGTACCAGTTATGAGACATCTGTATGAAGATAATATATTTTTAAAATGGGGTACCCTGTATATTATTAAATTTTTGGAATGATTCTCTGTTCCTGATTTCAAAAATATACCAAATGTTACCCCTACCATATACCGTTTTTGAGTTATTAAACGTCGAATATCTTAGTTAAACTAGTTACTGTAAATATGGAAAAGTTAACATTATTAAAGTGAGCTATGAAAATGACAACTATTGTGTTTGATAAGTGACATTTCTTTAATGAAATAATCAAAATGGTTTACAGTGAGGAAGAAAAAGTTTAAATATTTACTTGTTATATACAAAATAACAAAAATAAACGTGCAGCAAAAAGAGCATATAGGGTATTGCATCCAAATCGTCCAACACCATCAGAAAATACGTTCAAAAATATTTACCGAAAGGTGAATAATACCTCCAGTTTTAGTAGAAAAATGCGTGTAGTTTAAGCAAGCCAGGAAGAACAGCTAGATTTACTGCTTCATTTTGAAGATAAGCCCATCCATATTTATTCGCGAATAGACTTTTTTTGAAACATTGTATTATTTTTTAGAAAATTTTGAATGTAGTATAAATAATGCAGTCGATCAATTAGGTAAAAGTTATTCCAAAACCCAACGTACATTAAAAAATAACAGCTACAGACCATATAAAATTTTACCCATACAAGTTTTAACAGAGGCTCATAAAAGGAAAAGGCTGGACTTTTGCCGCCAAATGAATCAAAACTTGGATGAAGATCCCGATTTTTTTACTAAAATATTATGGACTGATGAATCATCCTTTTCTAGGGAAGGAGTTGTTAATAGGAAAAATCGAAGGTCGTGGGAAAACAAGAACAACAGAAAAGATTGGTAAAACAAATAAAAAAATCAGGACGAAAAACTGTTAGCGTTTGGTGTGGAATTTTCAGAAACAAAATTGTTGGGCCTATATTTTATGATTATACTTTAACTGGAGTTACCTATTTAGAAATAATTAGCCCAGAAACAGAAAATACTCTTTTGCAGAATTTTCCGGAAGCCGAACTTGATATGATTTGGATGCAGGATAAGGAAACTCCGCATAGTGACCTACCCGTTCGAGATCATTTGAATAATGTATTCCCAATATGGATATGAAACAATGGAACTATTAAATGGCCACCTAACAGTCCGGATTCGACCCCTATGGATTAATTATTTTGGGGATTTCTAAAAGACTTTGCTAATAATAATAATAATAATACTAGTATTCAAGTCATTAAAGACAGGATTCGACTTGAAATAAACAATCTGAATGTAAATAATGCAATTATAAATATAAGAAGATGTTATCAATTATGCATTGACAATAATGGTGGCCACATCGAACATCTTTTATCAGTTATCATTTATTTATATTTAAATTTCCTAAATAAATCTTTGTTATCTATTTTGTATCAATATTTGGTGTTTTCATCCTCACTGTAAACCGTTTTGATTATTTCATTAAAGAAATGTCACTTATTATCAAACATATTAGTTGTCATTTTCATAGCTCACTTTAATAATGTTAACTTTTCCATATTTACAGTAACTAGTTTAACTAAGATATTCGACGTTTAATAACTCAAAACCGGTACATGGTAGGGGTAACATATGGTATATTCTTGAAATCAGGAATAAAGGATCATTCCAAAATTTGATAATATACAGGGTATCCTATTTAAAAAAATATATTATTTTTTTGTATCCCCCTGAAAACTGTACTTTTAATAGCGTTTTAACAACTTTTATTTAAAACTTTTTTTCTTTAGGCAATAATAACGAAGATACGGGGTGGGTTATTTATAATGAATAACCCTGTACATTTAAAAATCCTCTATGGCACCCTGTATACTTTTAGGAAGTAAAAATGACTGAGTGTCATCACACAGAAATCTCATAACTGGTACTAACATATTTTTTCTTAAAATCAGTAGTTGTGATTGTAGTGATATTTTTAATATACACGTATAAATGATATAATTTCAAGAAGGAAAATCATTACATCCAAATAGTTGGGAGAAAGTCAATAATAATACAGAAGTGAAAGAAGGCCACAAAGAGATTTCAAAATATGTTCTGATATACATCAAATTTCATTTTAAAAAAATGTTACTTAACCCTGTAGAATCGTCTTGGCTCACCCTGTATATTTGAAAATAATTTCCGGTTATAGACTTATTTATCTAGTTTACTTATGTTTTAAATTAAGTTTCTAGCTGTCATAGAACTCGAGATATGGAGGTCGGACGCACTATTTCCCCACCCTGTATAACTACAACTCGTCGTGTGCTGAATGTCTATCAGTCAAGCAAGTGCACGTACTATAAAGTCATTTAGACATAAAATAAATTTAAGATGAAATCTTTGCCATTTGATAATTTATTAACCTATGACGGTAATGAAACTGGCCTTATCCCTCTCTTTATATAACGTGTTATATAGAAGATTAAAACAACAGGAAACCAGATAAATCGATTAATTTCCCTTTGTCGTTTTAGGATACCGTTTTCAACCGTAGAGGGATTAAATTTCATATAAATCTTTCATAACAGATATTCGTGAAAAATCCATTAAATCATTCGTAAAATAGACTGTTCTACAGGGTAATTCGTAAATATGGCAGACTGGTCTATAAACCCAGATTTACCTGTTCCGCAACTTTTTTTCGAACTTTAAGACGATTCGGCTGAAGCTTAGTAACTGATTCAATATCGGCGGCCTCCACATCTGGTGTCAAATACAAGGTCAAGTTCATCTGTGGCTCTCTTCTCTGCCTTAAACAATCCTGCATCCACTATTACAGTTTCATGATGTTTTACGAGCCGTAAGAGTGGATACGAGCTTCTGAGTATGTTATATGCCATACTCCAATCCAATTTCCAATTCCAATTTAAAGATTTATTGATTATTTAAAGACATTGTAAAAACTTAACTAAGGTACAAAAACAATCACATACATATTCACAACAAATACAAAATATAAAATATAAAATACATGCCATAAACAGATACGTAACCAGCCATGAGGCTTTACAAGTAAGTACTCGCGTTTAATAAGATAAACACGAGAAGCTGCAGGTCAGTGATCCCGCTCGCTGCGGGGGTGGAAAGGTACCTTTTTTATTGTTCATGTAGCATGACGTTAGTTCTATTCTACCATGCATACAATCAGAGCTCAAGAACCTGTCCCACCCCATCCGTTGACGTAGGAGGTATACATGAAGAATAGAGATCTAGGATAAATACTTCTGTGAATTATTCTGCTTGTATCTGTACAAAATACGCAATCTATCGTTCACATTATTACCCCAAAAGATATAGTAGAACTGGAACGGCAAGCATGTTAGTCACAGACACCTTGTTCTTTCCTGAAAGTCTATACTTGCTGCGGAGAGAATCCTTTATCAGTTTGGCATCATATTTATGAATCACCCTGTATAAACACACAGACAACGTAACTAAATATTGAATAAGACTTACAGGAAACAACTACTCAGCGGACAAAAGCCCCGACCTGCACTGAATTAAACCTGTAAGTCTTGTTTGGTAGCTAAAATCATTTGTCAATTCCTCACTAGACATAGACCGGTTTCGAACTTGTTCGTCAGTATGCCATAAGTAATTGAAAATACAAGTAATAATAGCACACCAAGCTAGCTTAAAGCAGACTAAGCAAGACAGACATGGTGAGTTATAAGTGTATCCCTCTGGTGGTCAGTGCTAGTATCTGTCAGACATCATTGATGTCTTAGTGATTGATAGCGACCTGCAAAGCAGGTACCAAGAGCTGTGACCTCTAACCCTGGTGGGTTAAACTATATACTGCTTGGTCTTCTTTAGGTTAGCCAGGTTTGCTATTATTATTTGTCTTTTCGATTACTTATGGCACACTGACGAGAACATAACAAGTTCGAAACCGATCTATGTCTAGTGAGGAATTAGCAATTGATTTTAGCTACCAAACGAGACTTGCAGGTTTAATCCATGCCCATGTCCGCTGAGTAGTTGTTTCCTGTAAGTCTTATTCAGTCATAATAAGTCAAAAAATATCATTAATGAAATTAAAATTAATAATAATTTAGTAAATGATCCATACCTTATTGCACAACACCTAAACAAGTATTCTATAGATCTGCCAGCTAAACTCAATGATGAAATAGGAGCAAATATAACTGATGTCAATTTTGATCCAATATCAAATTATCCTACCCTTTTCTTAAAACCATCTTCAGAAGCAGAAATTTACAATATTATAATGTCACTAAAAATTCTTCGGATCTAGATAATTTAAGTTCAATTTTTATAAAGCAATCCGTTAA
Source organism: Rhamnusium bicolor (assembly GCA_029963845.1). Classification (NCBI taxonomy): domain Eukaryota; kingdom Metazoa; phylum Arthropoda; class Insecta; order Coleoptera; family Cerambycidae; genus Rhamnusium; species Rhamnusium bicolor. Next base: position 49,150 of record JANEYF010001815.1, on the reverse strand, counting down.
CTATTTATTATCTCCATTAACTTTTTTAATAAACTTATCGCTCTTAGAAGGAACATTCCCATCTATTTTAAAACCAACAAGGGTTCTTCCGCTTCTAAAGAAAGGGGACAATGCATTGGCAGAAAATTATAGACCGGTTGCTATGTTATCAACTATCTCCAACATATTAGAACGAGTTGTATTTAATCGTATTGTAGAATTTGCCACAAAACATAAACTTGTTTCAGAATCTCAACATGGATTTCGAAAGAATCATTCCACTGAAACAGCCATAATGGCGTTTTTAAATAAACTTTATGAAAACTTAGACACTAACAATAAATGTATAGGATTATTTATTGACTTAAGCAAAGCTTTTGATTTGGTAAATCATAGTCTACTTTTAGAGAAATTAAAAAAATATGGTGTAAGGGGTAAATGACTGGCTTATGTCATATCTTATAAACAGAACTCAAGTGGTTGAAATAAGTGTTTAAATCTGAAAAATTACATATAGAATTTGGAGTTCCACAAGGATCAGTTCTGGGACCCTTGCTGTTCTTATTCTATATTAATGATTTACCCGGTTCTTTTTGATAATTTTTTAATAATGTTCCCGGTTGATATATCCTATTTATGTTCCAGGAAAACTTATGAAGAAGTTATATCTGATGTACAAATCTCCTTAACAAAATTTTCGACTCAATTTAAAACAAATAGGTTGTTTTTAAATATCTCCAAAACGGTATTTGTTATATTTTTCTCTAGGCACACTAGTTATGATAAAAGTCATTTAATAAAAATAGCTGACAAATCTATTGAACAGGTAAGCGCAACAACATTTTTGGGGGTGTATATAGACAATGCGCTAAATTGGGAAACTCATATTGAATATGTAACAAAGAAACGTTCTTCCGTTTGTTATGCGTTGTATAGATTAACAAAAATAGCAAGTAGGTCAACTGTTTTAGCATGTTATTACACTCACTTTGTTTCAAGGTTAACATTGTTTGGGGATGTTCGCATCATTCCCTAAGATTATTCAAGCTTCAAAAGCAAGGTATTCGGAATACTATAGGAGTATCTAAATACACATTATGTAGAAATTTATTTAAAGAACTAAATATTTTGACTTTGACAAGCATATATATCTTAGATATTGTCGTCTATGTTAAAAATAATTTAAAAATATATTTTTACCGAACAATTCCAACCATAGTTATCTTACAAGGGAACGTGAAAACTTACTTACACCAAGGCATGATCTATCAAAATATGAAGAAAGCCCAAATTATATAGGAATAAAACTTTATAATAAGATTCCTAATTCATTAAAAAAACATGGAAAATATAAAAATATTTAAAAACGCAATGAAAAAGTATCTAGCTGATAAATGTTACTATTCGATTGATGAGTATTTAGAAGATTAAGCATTAGAACGTTCATATGTATGTCTTATTTGTACATGTTTGTTTTTTTTTTGTTTTCTGTTTATTTTTTTTTAATTTGCGCATGTAATTATGTAATTTTATCTAGTTTATATAGAATAATTTGAGTCCTTGTGCTCAACTTCTTTTGTGACTAATCCTGTACCTTTGTGATCTTTTGGAAATAAATGTTATTATTATTATTATTATTAGTATATAGTTTAGCCCACCAGGGTTAGAGGTCACAGTTCTTGGTTCCTGCTTTGTCAGTCGCTATCAGTCACTAAGACATCAATAAGCCTGGCCAAGCGATGGTAGATTCAGGGTCGGGCGCAATACCAATGCCATCGCGCGCTTGTTTACGATGACGATGACACGACACACTTCAGTTGTTATCTGTCGGTCGATGCATAAAGTACTAATAAATAATAAATAATGTTGAGCGTAAAGGGTAGATAAATTTATCGGTGAATTTCCGGATTTGTTCTATGATGGATGTAAAATAATTTGTAAAGTTTGTGATCAAGACGTAATGTGCTGGAATAAATACGGCTGCAAAATTCATGTCAATAGTAACAGGCATGAAAATAAAAAAAAATGACGTGTCTTCTTTGGAACCTCAGTTTATGTTTGATTTACTGTTAATGCTGATTGCCTGTGATGTTCCCCTGCACATATTGGATAAACCAGTATTTCGGGAGTCCTGGAATAAATACAATCCCCAGGTGAATTTACCAAGTCGTTCATCGTTACGTAGATATGTACCAAGTGTTCGTGAAGACATTGTAAATAGGATTAAATGTGCATAAAAAAATACACAGCTGTGGTTATGTGTTGACGAGACGACAGATTGTAAAAAAAATTCTATTTTAAATGTTATAGTACGTGTACTCGACCCTGTTAAACCAACAGTTCCACTTTTACTAGCTAGCAAAAGACTAACTGCGTGTACTGGCGAAACAATTACGCGGGTGGTGTTGGAGACTTTCGAAAAATTTGAACTGTCAACAAGTCAAGTGTTGATGTTTGTGACCGACGGTGCTGCGACAATGCGTTTGGTGGGCCGTTTTCTTCAAAGAGACGATTGTAGGTTTTTACATGTTACGTGTAAAGTGCATGCGTTCCATCTTGTAGCAGAAACGATTCGAAAATGTTTTCCAGAGGTAGATGCATTAATAGCAAATACAAAAAAAAGTATTTCTCAAATCTCCCAAACGACTTCAAGCATTTCATACACTGTGTCCTGGTATTCCGGAACCACCAGAGCCGATTCTTACACGTTGGGGAACGTGGTTGAAGGCAGCTTTTTATTATGATGAATATTTTTAACAAATAAAAGCTGTGATACCACAGTTCAACCCTAACGAGGCTGCAGCTATTAAGGAAACCCAGACAAGCTTTCAAGATGTTTCCCTTGAAACAGATTTAAAAACTATTTATAACAATTAGAGAGGACTACACGACGCAATAGAAAAATTGCAAAATACTTCGTTATCGTTAGTGGAATCGCTGCAAATAGTGGACGACGTAAATACACAGCTACAGACTATAAATGACGCAAAAAAATAAGCCCGTTATTGAAAAATTCGAGAGTGTATTACGGAAAGATCCTGATTTTACCAAATTAGGACAAATTTGTGATGGTGCATCTACAGCTGCGTTAAATGAGTTCACAGAGTGTTTTACTTATACCTGTATTAGTTCCGTAGATGTCGAACGATCTTTTTCAAAATACAAACATATTTTTTCACCACAGCGAACATCGCTTACTGAGACAACTGTAGAAACATATCTGATGCTACACAGTTATTATAGAAGTGATCTAGTTTGTGATAACGTCAACCAAGCTGCTTCATAAATCTGCTTAAGAAGGTGAGTTTTGTACATATTTTTATAAAGTGTACCAGTATTAATAAAATTTATTTCCATTTATTTTATTTATTTATTTATTATTAGTTATCACTTAGATATACAATGTACATGTGTGAACGTTATTTACAGTTTAATAATAATGTGCATCACTAAGCTTACAAAATATAAGGAAATACATAAAAAAGAATTTAAAGCGAACGAAATAGTACAAAAACACAATATACAAAATATATTTGTTTTTATTATTGTACTTATTCAAGTATTATGATATGTACAGTACGTCTCTGTAGGATTAATGACCTTGGCCAGACTTAGACATCAATGATGTCTAACAGGTAGTAGCACTGACCACCAGAGGGATACACTTTATCACTCACTATGTCAACGTAACTAAATGTTACTCTTACATAATAGAGAAATAAGCACTAACCATTATTATTATTATTATTATTACTATTATTACTGATTGACAGGTCTCATCATTATCGAACTCCCAAAGGGGTTTACCCTTCAGATAAAACTTCAAACAAAACTTAAAAATTAAATTGATTTATCCGAAGGCAGTAAAAAGTTCATTAAAAGAAATCCTTTTAACATTGTAAATTAAATTCCATCAAAGGACTTGGACAAACAATGAAATCATTTTGTTCTATCTGTTTCGTACGGGCGCTAAAGTTTGCCTTTATACGTTGTCGATTGAAACAATGAGTATCTAGTTTGATCAATTGATTCAAGCCAGCCTCCTTTCAAGTTACAATCTCCAAACTTGTCATTACCGATCGAGATCGCTTTCTCATTATTGGGTTTTACCTCTTAAGGCAAATAGTTATAGAGTTTGACTTTCCCATCTCCGTCGTAGGTTAGTTTATACACAAAATTTTATTTGGTCGCCATATGCTGCCTGCGGTATTAATAAAGAAAGGTCAACAGTTCATTTCCAAAATATTTGGTGGGTGCGCGTGGAAATTAAACAACTTTCTCGATCTAACTCATAGAATTATTATATTACATATGACTTGGGACTTTGAGAACATATTTTAATTTTATTAATTTATTTTCTCGATTTCCATAATGCACTTAATCCTGGAGTGGATTGGAACCTTTGATGTGAAGATAACACTGACGTAGTTTTCCACGAAACACCAAAAGACTATATACTGCACGCGACGCGCGTTTCGCCAACCAAGTTGGCATCATCTGGAGATGATTAAAACTAAAATTATGCTAACAATATACCCTATTTATACCTAAACTATTGTCACGGTTTACCAAACCGTGACTGTGACTCACTAACCAATAAAGCGAGCTATTTGGGATAGGCCCTCTGTCACTATTCATATTATTTATACACTTTATGATTTCCAAGCTTTCAAATGCATCCAGCTGTCTAGTATTTGTTACATTACTATTTAATCTTAAACTGCTAATATCTATGGTTGTTCTCAAACGCATGTTGGGCCACACTAGACATCTGTTCTACCATATTTGAGATTGGCCATATGCTCTTTGAATCTAATTTGAATTGATCGTCTAGTCTGTCCAACCACTGTCATACCTACATCTTTAAAAATCTTACCAATACCATGGGTGAATCGAGGATCGAATGGAATCGATACAAATTTCGAATTTTCTCTTTCATTTTGAAAGGTCGAGGAATTTCAAAGCGACTCTTTACTCTTTCGTTTCCTAATTATTTTATCAATTAAACTTACAGAATATCCATTACTCGCAGCTATATCCTTAATCAATGCCTTTTCTTTTTTCAAACCTCTCCTTATTGAGGGGGAAGCTTAATAGACGATGGACTAGAAAATTAAAACTCGCCATTTTGTGTTGAGCACAATGGTGAGAGTCCTTAGGGATATATCGTAGAGTACTGGTATCTTTTCTGTATATGTCAAATTCTAATTTATTTTCACTATTTATAATTATTAATACATCTAAAAAGGGTAGTTGTTCAGAGTTTTCAATTTCATATGTGAAACAACTGTTTAATTTAGATACAACGTTATCAATATCAGCTACTTTTGTATCGAACACTGCAAAAATATCATCCACATACCTAAGCCAAACCATGGGGAAATAATCGAATTCTTCTTTTGCTTCCGTCTCGAATCTGTTTAAGAAGAGACCGGCAATGAATGGTGACAAAGAGTTACCCATTGCTGTTCCTTCATGTTGTTCGAAGAAATTATCGTTGGGAGGAATTGTTCCACTGTAATCAACAATATTCTCAACATAGTTTTGAAAGTATTCTATAAACAAAGCATCTTTTACCTGGGGTGGATGATAGATCACACTTATGAAATAGTTTTCAAAAGCCACAAATAGGGCTCCAGGCATTCATTTTACCTCATTTTGTACCCATATCCTCCTTGTAGAAAAATAAGAACTCCTCCAGTTCTTCTATTTGCTGTTAGACGGTTTTCCATTCTGTATCTGTTAATTTTAAGTTCTAGATCGGTAACACTTTGGTCCACATAAGTTTCTGTTAAAAACAAAAATACTGCTTTCCAATTTACTAATGAATGTATATTATCCCATACTGTTAACAATAGGTACAGCTACGTTACTGTTTAATTACTATTCGTTGTAGTTTGTTCTGTTACCTTCTTTTTCTATCACTCTTATAAGGCATGGACAAGTTTTATCATCTGCTGTGTGGTCACAATTCAGTTTAATTTTAAGTTTTTCTACTGCGTTTAAGCAACTTATACATCTTTCATAATCAACGTTACATTCTGTTTTACTATGAGTACCTGAGCATTTAAAACATGTAATATTATTTTGGCAGTCCTTTCTAAAATGATTGTATCTGGCACATTTATAGCAACAAATTATATTATGATATTCATCACTTTTGCATTCCCTCCATCCTACATTTTTAACACTCTTCTCATATAAGATTCTGAAAATTTCCGATTCCACTTCCAAAATGGACAAAAGGGAAATTTGAAATTAGAAATATTGTTAAAGAAATCAAACTTCTGCAAATAATAAAAAAAATTTATTTGAATTACAGAAAATTAAAATTCCAAATTCAAACGATGAAATTTGGTGCGATGTTTCGACCTTATATAACTAAATCAGACGAATAATTTTTGAAATTTTTCATAATTTAACTCATTCCGGTATACGGGCAATGAAAAAATTAATCACTAACAAGTATTTTTAGCCTAAGATAAACACAGATTGTACCATATGGACCAGAACTTGTATTAATTGTCAAACATCAAAAGTAAATACACATACAAGAATAACTATAGGTAAATTCGAAATACCTAGAGGAAGATTTAAACATATTCATAAACAACGTGCCTCAAGACCTTGCGCAAATTGGGCGTGACAAGTAACAGAGGGTTATCTCTGCTAGTAAGTCGGTCATTGTGCAATAAAATACAGTCTAAGTTAGGCTCCTCCTCTTGCCAATAATGCATGTTTAAGGCGTGTCATGTGTTGCAAATCGCCGTCCTTATGGCATGTAACGGTCCAAGTTTTTGTAATTTGTACCACATTCGTTATTGATTAACTAAAATGGTTTGAATTATACATTAACTTCTAGACTCGCTTAAAATATTTTTATTATAAATTACTGTATTCCCCCATGTAGTGACGCCACTGGGCGGATGGCACGGTGCGGAGAACAATTTAAACTACCGCGCCGATCGGATGTTTGTCGCGGAGTGTGTGGGAGACACTAGGCCACAGAGAACCTCGTCTGTGCTCTAGGCTTTTGGGCGCAAAAGACGAGAGATCCTGCTGGGCCACGGTGAAGTGGGGACATGGGGCGGTCTATCATATGTTTATGTGAGTTACCTTGCGTTATTTGTACGTTGTCTTGCCTTTGCCTTTGAGAAGAGAGTATGCAGAGTCACGTGAGCGATAGGTAATGTGGAGAAATTGTTGGTACGGTGGTGTGACCGAGTTGGAGCCCGTTGTATATGGTACCTTGTGCTGTTCCCTGGCAGATCTACGTTGCCTTGCCTTGTTTCTTGGTTAGAGTTGAGGTATGTACTTGGAGTTTTGGTAATTTAGTGAGAGGAAATGAAATATGGTAGATAACCGAAACCCCTGGTAAGACCTTCAGATTTTACTTGATTGTACCTAGTACAACAAAGAAGTAAAGCCTGTGTCAACTTGGCGATGCCGCAAAATGGCAACTAAAACGTATAATTAAAAGATTTGCAAATCTATAAGCGTTTTTGGGCCCGTGTGATTAAAGTATTTGACTTTCCGATTGCTGATGGACGTAGTTACATGTTTTTTTCCTTTTTTAAACTGTAACTGGTGTTTTGATTAATTAGAACTTTTTAAAAAAACATTTAAAAAAAGGTGGCGCCTAACAAGACTTGTTCAGTAAGTGTGACATTTTTAGTTTTTAAGTATAAATTGCTGACTAATCTCTCCTTGTTTATTATTAAGTATTTTTTAAAAAAATTTCTAGTGATTACGAGCTTCCCAGACCCTGTGACCAGAGTCTCATTTTATTTAGTGTTTCTATCAATAAATGTACGTTTAAGCTAAACTTGGTTTCATTAATATTCTGATTAATTTCTCTAAAACAAAATAGAGCGAAGAAGCCTCGTTATAGGCAGACTGAGAAGTTCGAGGCGGGGCGAGGCTAGTTAATATGTTATTCACGTGCCCACCTGACTCGCTGATAAGGCTGGTTGGTTGGGCTGCGTAGCAATGTGCGCATATGTACAAAATACATATTGCAGAAGCTCTTGAGACACGGTGTAGATACTATAGATCCATTGCTACCGTCTGGTAGTTGCTCTTATTACTCACTGTAGTTGAACGTTTTACACGTTGGCCAGAAGCTTATCCGTTAACTAACATAACTGCTGACATTGTTGCCAAAACTTCCATCAACGAGAACGAATAATTAATTTATGGTAAGTTTTAAAGTTTAGGTAGAGTAATTAATTAATTGTATTGGAATTCAGATTAACTGGGTGTAAACGCCTTGAATTCTGAACTAGTTTTTATTTTGTCGTGACACTCATTAACTTATCCGGGCTAATGTAAGTAGTGTTTCGATTTGCTACATCCTCACGCCTAATAGTTTTGTGATCACATACCCTACCCTCCAAGGAAGGGGATTGAGAAATAAATAGTATCAAATCTAATACGGTACTCTACAAAAGATATTAGTCGATTGCTGCTTTGCCAATATGACGGACGATTGCATTTAGTTTAGTGTTTGAACGTGACCTCTCCAATGAAGTGCGAACGATTTCATTCTGAAAGCAGTGTTTTCAGCCGAGGGAGTTCCTGTAAATCCATCAAAAAGTAGTAGCGCTGAAACAATTTCAGTTCGTTTTTGTTTGGAGGATGACTTAATGGATTCGCCGTAAAAAGCACATGGGCGAAGTTCGTCTAATTGAAATAATAAATATTTCTAGTCTGAAGTGAAAAATTAAAGTGCAGCAATCAATTATCCCCCTAATTTATAGTGTTTCCGAAAAGTGATATAACATAATTGCAAAAATAAAACAATGGGGCCAGTCAGCTACTGAAAATGTGTTAAACAGTACGGTATCCTGCTCTTGGATTTTTATAAATCAACTCTTGGTCCAAATTTCCGCCGCTAAAAGGTTTTTGGAGTTGGGATTATTTATACATTCTAATAAAGTCACCCAGTTCGGTCGGAGACGATAAATTTATTAAAATCCGTATAAATTTTAGAGTGGATGACTATGTTAACCCTTACAGAACAAAAAAGGTTTACTCCAATTAAAAATGACACCTTTTAAATTTATTAAAATTATGTTCCATTAAAATAAAACACAATGCTCCTCGCCGCCATGGAAGGATTTGCTTGCGGCGGAAAGACAATTTTAATAATATATTCATTAGCAAATAACTAATTTCAATTTCCTTAACTGAGTGCCGGTGATTGAACACAGTCTACCGTTTAGACGCCATTGGAAATTAGATTTATATCCATAGGATTTGAAAATCTCTGGATTTATTTTTAATAAAAATATACAGAGTGTCTGTAATAACATCAACATTTTTGGGAGTGGATTTCTCACTCAAAAGTAACAATAGGTGTCCGAAAATACTTCCTAAGGGAGCTATGACAGTTTGAACGATGGCACACAAAATCTGGTTTTCATTTTTTATTTTAAAAACTATTTTGGACAAAACAAAGAATTTTGGTACAAGGGGTACATTTTTCATGGGGAATTTAATGGTTTTTAAAAAAAATACCATAGAGAACCATGGGCGTGCAAACCGGGGAGTGGGAAGTCATCTCAAACTTTGTCATATTTTTTTGTTCCAAACTTTTTCGGCATTGACAGTGTTTACGGGTACTGCATAAAACAGGGATTTCAAGAAACTCCAAACAAAATAATCCAATGATTTCAGATCTGTTGAGCGAGCTGGCTAGGTTACTGGTCCACCTCGACCAATTCACCTTTCAGGGAAGACATGGTCCAGATTTCGTCTTACGTATACACTGATATGTGGTCTAGCTCCATCATGCCTAAACCACATCGCTGCTCGTGTCTAGTGACGCACAACATTTAGCAATCCATTTAGCTCATATTGGAGAAAATTTAGGTAATGTAACGATTCGAACGAACAATTGAATAATCATCAGTTACGGCCGCCCGAACATTAATTAAAAATTTGTCCTGGTGATTCACAGAAGGCATATCAAGATTTTCTTCGGACCACACATGGTTGCTGTGAATATTCACAATTTCATCTTGATTGAAGACTGTTTCATCAGCAAATGGGATTTTATTAATAAATGTTGGATTTAAGCGGCATTTTTCCTCCAACCATTGACAAAAAGTATAGTCTAGACTGATGATCGTGTACCTACTTTCGGTCTTGCATCATCTGCATATGATGCAGGTTTAACTCAACGCAGGTCAGGGCTTTTGTCCGCTGAGTAGTTGTTTCCTGTAAATCTTATTCAGTATAAACTATAGAATACAAAATATTAAAATAAGCTTTTTTTACATAAAACACTTTTATCTGCGTAGGCAGCTTCAAGACTCATAGCAACCTGTTTGAGCAGGTTTGACAAAAACCAACTAAGGTGGAGTACTTTTACTAGGATTTCTTCGACTGAATATTTCATATAAAATTTTCCAAGACACAATACTCTTATGAGTGCAGGGGTAGGCAGTATAATTTCCAAAATTAGTTACCATTAATCTCGCCAAATTTACATAATTCTATATTCAATAATCAAAAGTACAATCCAAAAATAAGGGATAAGCTCTTACACTGTACTAAAAAAAAAAACTACCAAAAACGTCTAAAATAAAGTGTGATCAAAAATGTTCAAAGTTAACCTTCAACCACGTGGTCGTTAAATAGAAGAAATTTAAAATTACAACTTTACCCAGCAAATCTAAACGTTTTGTTTGCCAATAAATCCGATATAAAAATCGAAAGCAATCAGTAAAGCTGAAAATCGTTTCTGTGTATCATGGTCGTAGAGTACAGATGTACTTACTGTCGCCGGCATGCACCTTGACCACGAAACTCTTTCTCCAGTACAGTCTATTATTAGCTTTCGAGTTGTGTACACATTAAGTTACTTGGGCATATTGCATATTGTTTTTGTGTTTTTATTTTATTTGTTGTACTGTATTGTTGATATTAATTTAATAATAAAGCATGGCAGACGTACGCAGGGGTAGAAAACGACCATTTGCTGACATAGTGAATAAATTCATAGGTGAATTCCCGGATTTATTCTATGATGGTGCTAAAATAATTTGTAAAGTGTGCGAGAAAGATTTGATGTGCTGGGATAAGCATAATTGTGGACTTCACTTAAATAGTGTACACCATAAAAATAAAAAAAATGGCGTGCCTTCGACAACACAGTTTATGTTTGATTTACTATTAATGCTGATTACCTGTGATGTTCCGCTGCACATACTCGATAAACAACCTTTTTGAAAGTTTTGGAATAAATACAATGCTCAGGTGAAGTTACCAAGTCGCACAACGTTATGTAACTATCTACCAACTGTACACGTAGACATGGTAAATAAAATGAAATGTGAATTAAAAAATACACGGCTGTGGTTATCTATTGATGAGACAACAGATTGTAAAGAAAATCTATTTTAAATGTTATAGTACGAGTACTGGACCCTCTTAAACCGACAGTTCCACAGTTATTAGCTAGCAAAAGACTAAGTCAGTGTACTAGCGAAACAATTACCAGGGCGGTGCTGGAGATGTTAGAAAAATTTGTCAAAAAAATCAAGTGTTGCTGTTTGTGACTGATGGTGCCGTGACAATGCATTCGGTAGGCCGTTCTTTGCAAGAACAAGGTTGTACGTTTATACATGTTACGTGTAAAGTGCATGCTTTACATCTTGTGGCATAAACTATTCGAAAAGGTTTTCCAGAGGTGGATGCATTAATAGCAAGTACAAAAAAAGCGTTTCTTAAATCTCCTAAACGTCTCCGATTTCATAGCAAGTGTCCCGGTATTCCTGAACCACCACAGCCAATTCTTACACGTTGGGGAACATGGTTGCAGGCAGCTTTTTATTATGCTGAATATTTCCAACAAATAAAAACTGTGATACTACAATTCAATCTAGATGAGGTTGCAGCTATTAAGGAAAGCCAGACAACATTCGAAGATATTTCCGTTGAAATAGCTTAAAAAATATTGCGAAGAACCATTATATGAAAGCATAAAAAAATTAGAAAACAGTGCGTTGTCGTTAGCGGAGTCACTGCAAATAGTGGACGAAGTAAATATATTGCTACACGGTATAGGTGACGCAACAAATGAGCGCGTTAAAGAAAAGTTCGCAAGTCTGTTAAATAAAGACACCGGTTTTACCAAATTAAGACAAATATGTGATGGTGCAGCCCCAGATCCGTTAAGTGCGGTCAAAGACTATTTTACGTATGCGTGTATTACATCAGTAGATGTTGATCGGTCGTTTTCAAAATATAAGAATATATTTTCATCAAAGCGAACATCACCCATGGAGACAACTATAGAAACATACCTAATGCTGCAAAATGGACATCTTATCCAATTTGTGATAAGCAAGCTAGTGAATCAAGCTAGTTAAGAGGGTAAGTTTTACATACATTGTTATAAATTGTAACAGTTTATTGTTTCTCGTATTAGTTAATTTCGCGTACGCCACTGTCCCACGGAACATTTTTTGACAGCACTAGCAATCAGTATTTCTGTATTAATTAACAAAATGAAGTAACAGACAATTTTATCCGAAACTATTTTCGAAGCAACCAAAAATCAAATGTGCTTTAACAAAAGTATATACTTCGGCAATACTAAGTGTTCTTTATTAATTTCTTGACAGAAAAGAAGGAAGGTTTTTCGAAACTTACGGGCTATTTAAAGTCAACGAGGTTAAAAAAAATGACACATGGCTGACGTCATCACAAATTCAACAACGTTAAAATTACTAGAACCTTTTCAAGAGAGTGGTAGGTGGTACGTTTACAAATTAATGAGACTAATTTTCTTATACTAATTTTTTGGGTTGAAATACTAAAGGGCGCGCCGTTTCAACATCGCACTGTTGACTTTGATTACTGAGTGTCGCAATTTCAATGTTATACAGTATAAATTGTGAATAACGACCATACTCTTTTACCTATTGAGATCTCTATTTTAATTTGTTACAATGTGTAGTTAAAACACAGTAAACGATTCATTACTACTCCAGTGATCCGAGCAAAACACAATTAAATAAACATTTGTTAACAATTCCGTCAGCGGCCATGCTAATTAGTATTACAAATACATCTTGTTCACAGTATTTTAATTAAGGCTAATGCAAATTGAAAAGCATACTGATGGTATTTATAATGAAGAGGTTATTCACCAGAGCAGAGAAATAGAATGTGGCATAATTGAAACATTTTTATGAACAAAGTTGTAAAAATGAACACTATTTAAACCGCCGTCTATCAAAACTTCTTTCTCGTGAACTTTCGTGTCTGTACTTTTTTAGTCATAAAAAGGGAGTAAAATAAAAATGTTTCCGCAACTATTATAGACGGTGTCGCTGAATTTCAGGTTTAACCGTTTCAGTAACTAAGCAATTTTTAGAATTTATTCATAATTTCCACAAATAAAGTGTACAGAGCGATCGTAAAGTATCCCCTGCCCACTGCTAATTTTTGAACCCCTTGACTCCGAATAGTCAATTTAGGGGTGGTTCTATGAAAACTAAAACACTACTCTTTGAATCAAAGCTGCGAATTTCCCGCAAAGATGGTATCAGGGCGCCAAATATTATTTTCGACCCTTTCTATATTTTTAATACACTCAAATGTAGATATACACTCAATAAATGTTAAATATTCTGATTTACTACATATTTTTAATTTCTTAGATATAGATTTAATTATAAAAAAATTCCCTTATTGTCCGAATATTTATACATTGGTTTATATCCTTTTTGTGCATGTTTCAAGCATGGTTGGTTTAGACTATCAACAAAAAAATTTACACAGCATACAAGGAAAGAGACTGAAACACTTTCACAACTACGCATTGTTAATGAATCAATAGCTCAAATTTTCGAAAAACGAAAACAAATTCCAAAAAGTTACTGTTTCAATGATACGCTGCTGAGTTCATCTTGTAGCGGTTCACTTCTGAATCGCCCCGTACTTGGTCTAATAGAATATTTGAGTTTATTTATGACCCTATGAGTTAGGCAATTGCTAATGCACAATTAAATGGTAGGTTATCTATAGTTTTAATGAATACATTTATAGTCAGAGGGTGCGAAAGAAGCTGAAGTAGGGAGACAGTTTGAGTGGGAAGAACCCTGCAAGAGGTCGCAGAGAGAAGTTTTTGAGTTTAAGCACGAATGTGCTGATTTATCTTTTACCTAAAATGTTATTGATTAAGGTTTATTGATTAATGCAAAATCAGTATTGTTTAAAGTTATATTGTGTGACTTTGTTAGTTCAGTGAGGTGCTTGTCTTTGATGCCACGTAAAATTTGTCTCCTGTGGAAAGGTATTAAAGATATAACCACCTGTAAGTACCGTCATTTTTTATGTATCGCAACGCCAAGGGTTTTAATGAAGGAGTTACGAGCTGCAAAGTACGCTTAACTTCACGTTTACCGTGGGTGTGAGCTGCTGTTATTAATACGTGTTAGTACCGTGCGGTAGCCCTAATGAGGGCTACCGCACTTGAATTTACCACGAGAGGTGCTAGTGAAGGGTAAGGTCCATGTCGTTGAACGTTACTGTTTATTATGGCTTTTTAACGCGGATTTTCGGTGAGTTTTATAAAAATTAGTTAAAAAACATTTAACACAATGACAAAAAAGGGAAAGTAGTAATTTACTTGCTCAGTAAGGAAGTTATTCTACTTATCAGAAGTGTCTTATGTCATTAAAGTTAGGTTATATCAAGCATGAGCATGATGAAAACAACGAATGTGCATGGTTATTACTTAGGATTTTTTGTAGTAGACTCCATTGGTAACGCATAATCGTCATGATTAAAATGGTTCTTACAAACACGAATATTTCGAAGGAATAAAGTTATCCCTGCGAATCGATACCAACCACTGTTTTAGGCGAGTTTTGTCTCTCAGAAACATATGTCCGCCTTTTGTTTCCGAACAAAATGGAGCTGCACAACACTGAGGCATAATTAATCAGTTTCTTTATTTACTGGTGTACGAAATAATTATAATAAAATCCTATAAACTTGTTCCGCGCCTAACAATAATTTTTGACAGCCACCTTACTTGCCAGTGGCGCCAACT
This sequence comes from Rhamnusium bicolor, assembly GCA_029963845.1. NCBI lineage: Eukaryota > Metazoa > Arthropoda > Insecta > Coleoptera > Cerambycidae > Rhamnusium > Rhamnusium bicolor. Next base: position 34,101 of record JANEYF010001815.1, on the reverse strand, counting down.
GGTGAGCCTAAAAACGGTAGCCGTCTCTATTAAAATATTTAATAGATAGAAACAAAGTAAATTTTGTAGTCATAGGTGAAAACACTGCTACCAACAGATAAAACACACCGGTACAGAGCAGCAAAATACGCCGCCACAGATATGCAAGAGCACATGATGCACTCTTGTCATCTCAATGAGGGCTGCCGCTTTTAGACTCACCAGTTGGCTCCACTAGCGAGTGGATTATTGTATTGTTTACATTTACCTTATCCTACACTAGCGCCTCTCATGGTGAATTCAAGCGCGTTAGCCCCCATTCGATTTTACTCATCTTTCTGATTTCGAAAATACCAACATATATTATGTTATTATAGTCACTGTCTATCTCTTCTGAGTTCGAGTTTCAACTGCGGCATCTGGTAGATGTCGGAGGGAATGATTATTGTATATGTCTGTCCTGGTATCAAAATATTGAGGAAAATCGAATTATTTTAAAATTTAGAAGGTTTCTGTTTAATAAAACAAAGTAAGATGTCATATTTCTTAAACACGATGCGCATTTGTTTTTTTTTTATTCGAAAATTAGTTTCTGCGAAAAAAATTATTTTTGATAACTTCAACAATAACCAAGTTATTTCGAAAAAAGAACATTTTCGCGTGATGACCCTGTACATACAAGAAAACATTACGTTATTATTATTAAATCACATCTGCTTCCATATGTACTTAAGTGGCATTTTCGTTTTCATCGCGCTCACTTCCTGCTGCTCATCTAAATCGAAGCAAAAAATAAATGCAAAATGACATACATATGCTGACCCCTAAAATACATCCCAGGCCGGCATAACACATGTTCCCCAGCGTACTTTTTAAAATGGACGTAGCGTTTTTGTGAACGGATTGTATAAAAAACAAATTCCAATTTCAGCACTATTGTGCACGCGAACTTCAGAAAATTTCTACCTGCTGAAATATTCACTTGGAAACGAGCCAAGACACTTTCTTTAATGCCAACAAAAAGGTGTTTTCTATTTCCTACGGAACGTAAAACAATGATAAGCTAACTCTGTTTTTTTATCTATGTTAATCCGTATAATGTTAGAGATATTTTTGATAAAGCAAATACTAACCTTATGGGTGATCAGCTGAACATTCAACTCTTAAAACCCATTTCTAATGCATAAAAATATATCCGGGTTAAAATGTAAAAAATCGCATATACAGGGAACCTCAAAATCATGGATTAGTTTTAGTATTTTATTGGTAAAACATAGTAGCATAATATTCAACAATAATGGAGATTCGGATTATTTAGTGATATATTGTGTGCATAAATGAGCTCTTTAATTTTATTGTCAATGCAGTTTTGCAAACGGTGAACTAAATTGAACATTACTTGTTGAAGCATGGCCACTGGAATAGCTTACATTTCAGTTTGCATATTCCTTTTAAGTTTGTCTAAAGTTCGCGGTTTCTGCTTGTATACTTTTCTTTTTACATAGACCCAAAGAACGAAGTCTGGATCACTACATCCCGTGACTTAAAGGGCCAGAGAAAGTCGATGTTTCAGTATATATCTTGAAACTTCAAGAACGAAATTTCTTAATTTACGTCTTCTACTTTCTGGAGTGCCTCAGGGCTCGATTTTAGAGCCTTTGCTATTTAATCTTTAAACAGCAGGCTTACCACGTGTCATAAAGTATTAATCTATGAACGTGTATGCTAGTAATGTACAACTTCATTTTGCTTTTGATATGTTGGATTCTAAGAAGGCCCAGACTAAAATTAAGCATGATTTAAATGAAATAAAAAAATCGAGCCCTACAAAATTCACTCTTATTAAACCCAAATAAAAGTAAATATATTATCTTTGGCACTTCAAATAAATTAAGAGTTCTTGCTACTTTTCAACTCGAGTCGAGAATGTAATTATTGAACAGGTTCAAGAGGTTAAAAATTTGGGGCTAACCCTTAATAAAATTTTACCTTTTTATATAAGGAAGTATAGTAATCGTGATTTTTTCGATCTCGAGATTTTGATTGATATATACGTTTTGAACCCTCCTGAATCCATTCTGACTATTTTCCGAATGATGTCTGTCGGTGCGTGTGTGTGGATGAGTGTGTATGTGTGTCCGCGATAACTCAAAAAATACCAATGGGAGATTTTTCAAATTTGGCAGTTAAGATTTTCAGCAACATTTTAGGTGACAAATTAAATTTGGTGAATGTGGTACCACCAGAAGAGACATAATGAATGAAAGTAGAAGAAAAGGTACAATTTTGGGAAAAAAAATTATTGCATTTCTGGACGAATCTTATATATTATAATGAAAAAACATAACTTTATGGAAAAAATCTGTCGGCATATCTGTAGTATAGCGATAACAGCCACAGTTTTTGAGATAAAGCTTTCAAATTTGGTATACGTTTTAAAGGCCAAAGACAATGACAAATTCGGTGATAAGCAAAATTGGCCAGCTGAAAGGAAGGAGGTCTACGGGACCCATACTTTTTTGTATTTGCCTTTACAAAAAAATATATTCTTGAATGAATGAATGAATGAATGAATGAATGAATGAATGAATATGCTTTATTGTCTAAGAAATACATTCTTATTGACAAAGCTACTAAAGTATATTGTTACAATATATGGTCAAAATAAGGTATAAAATATAGATCAAATAATAAGATACAAATATAAAACAAATCACAAACAAAATATAATGACATACAATAATACATACATATTTATGGACCTAACTATACAAGCATGTACTAATACAGTTGACAACCAACGAAAATTTAATAAATACCAGGTACATAGTCTTAAATTAGTAAATATAACAGTGAAAGATAGAGAAAATAACAATGAAAAAAAACATACTAGAACAGTTTATAGAGAGAAATAAACTATAATAAGCCTTCTCAATCAATTTCACCTTAACTGCCTCTCTAAATTTCTTTAATTGAGTCATATTTCTAAGAAACAGTGGTATGTGATTGTATATTTGTTTACTTTCATAGATTAATGAGTGCTTCCTTGCAGTTGTTCTGGGGATGGATAAGGGAAGAAGTAAACTCAATGTCTGCCTCGTATTATATTGAGGCTGAGAATCCGAGTTTACCCCATTCAACATTTTCTTATGTATTAGACATACTGTCTCTAGGATAAAGATACATATTACGGTTAGTATTTTATTACTGATAAAAAGAGGTTTACAGGAATCTTTTGAATTCACTTTGCATACATATCTTAGAGCCCTTTTTGTAACACAAATATACTGCTTAGCAATTTTTGACTACACAATCCCCAGAAAGGTATTCCATATCTTATTTGTGATTCAATTAAAGAATAGTATACCGTTTTTGCTATATTATGACCCAATTCGTTTGAAACAATTCTCACTGCATAACAACTAGAAGCTAACTTTTTTCCTAGATTAGTTACATGCTGATCAAATTTTAATTTATCGTCAATATATAGCCCAAGGAATTTTGTGTGTGATTTATTAACAATAAAATGATTATCTACTATAAGATCATCATAACTAAACTTAAAAGTGACTATATTAGTTTTACTTATATTAAATGTAAGTAGGTTAGAATCACACCATTCTTTGACCTTATATAGGTCAGACTTTATGGTCTCCTTCAGACTATTAACATTTTTTCTATGCCAGAGAATCGTAGTATCGTCAGCAAAGAGAGTAAAATTACCAAGAATGTTTATCGCTAAATCGTTAATATATAACAGAAACAAAATCGGACCTGGCACAGATCCTTGAGGCACACCACAGTCAATGGAAGATTATAAATCATGTCTACAATATCAAGCCAATAAAATATATTTTCCAAGTACTTAAATAAAGCTGATGTAAACTGAAATATTTTACACATTTGGCCTCATAAAATGGGGTTAGGGATAAATTTAACAGTTTTACATTTGAAATGTCTAATTTAGTTACAAAAATGTCAATGTCAATAAGTAGAAATTATTAAAATATATGACATGAATTATTATTGACAGTATCGAATGACGCTGATAATTAATTATTTAAAAATTTTATTGAAACATTTCAAGGTACGCTATTAAAATTTAATTGAGATAAGTGAAGAATTAAATAGAATGATTTTTTTAGATCAGGATGATAAGAAAGTTATGTACTGGCCACATCAGATATTTTCCTCATATGTTTGTAGAAAAATATGTCTGCTATTTTAACTAGATTTCGGGTTTTTATTGGTCCTCAAATTAGAAATTTGCTTGATGATGCAGATTTTAAAGGAATACAACAGATAGGACCTCAGAGCTTGAAACTCATTTGTAAGCGTAGTCAGGGGATTTTTAGATAACAAGAAGGATGAGAACTACAAGCAACTAGTAAGCGAACTTTTAGATTCATATCAAACTTTGATTGCCATGTGTCTTTAAAGATTCACTTTCGAGCAAGGAGAAAGATTTCATCAAGATATCAGAACAACGGAAATTCGTTTTCAAGGACGATGGGATCCATCCAGCCAAATGAACTGAGCATATGTTTTTCAAAAATTATTCTCTATCTTTGTAGATATATCTGTGTAAGCCTAATATATGTCATATATCATTGATATACAGCAATAAATAGATTAGTAAAATTAACAGTAATGTAATTCCTGCCCATAATGTTTTATTAATGTAACAAGAAAACGGTATGTGTTACGACTTTTTGCTTGTCATTTCTGTAATCAGAAGTGGGATATGCTATTCAGGTACATGTTACAAAAAAATTTTTCAAAAAAAAAATTGGAAAAAAATTGAGTAAGCATAGATTTTTAATCACTCTCGGAAAAGCAAATAAAAAAATTGTGAGAAATGCCCATTAATTATATTTCCGCTGCATGTCTTTTTGTAATGCTCAAACAATCCTTCATATAAAATCACAAAAGCAAATATGTGCAAATCATGGCAAACTTTTCACATTTATTTCCAAACATAGCCGCAAGCTTTTACAACTTTATAAATACACTTATGTCGTGACCTGCTAGAACTTACATTGGTGTTATTACAGTCATGGGTAAACAATTTTATGTTAATTCATTTGTTACATACAACATATCCCGCTTCTAATCTTCAAAAGGGCATAAATTAACGTATTTCAGCGCAACAGAACCTCCTTTGTAACATGAATAATCAAACCGAACTAAACGATTATTATTCAAAACACAGCTCCATCTTTAATCTAGGTCTTAAAGGGGCCATGATAAATGATTCATATTCGGTGTAATTCTGCCAGGACATCAATGCATAAATAACAAACACGATGAATTGTGGACGGGTGAAGGTGTACGCACTACAACAATACTCACCAACAGACAATGTCTAGTGAGACTGGTCACCATAATCCATGTCGATTTATGGCTGGAATTAGAATTAGGCCTCACCGGCTGAAAGCAGCAGATATATATTACGTCGCAGAAATTTGCACCTGCAATGTGGCGTGCATCTGCGTTTTTCGAAATAATCACATTGCAAAAAATAAATATAGGAAACCGGGTAACAATGATACACGGGGAACTAAGCGACAATTCCACTATTTACAATATAGTTGGGTCTACGTGAGCGACATCTTGTGACACAGTGCCTAAACCTACCTGTTTTCATGCTGTGCAGTCGTAGTACGAGTTTGACAAACACGAGTGTCGAACGGGAGTATAAGGTGTAAAGTGAGGACAAAAAGTAAAATATTTCTACTTCAAAAAACTTAATTTTTGCTTGATTTTTTGTTGGAAAGTGTCCTGTTTTCTCTTGATAGTAAGTGGGGATATTGAAAGGAAAGTTTACGAATTTAGATCATGGTTCTTTATTGTGCAACATAACCTTCAGGCAGTTAAAATCAGATGCGTATAAGGGGTAACAATGAGACACTCATTAGTGAGTAACAGTAAGACATGTCTCATTGTTCCGCAGTAAATATTTTTGTAACTGTTCAGTACTATTTTTTATTCTAGGTCACAATACCTAGATTTCCCAAGAGAAAAACAACTAAGGGTTTATTTTCTGAAGATACAATAAGAGAAGCTGTGAATCTAGTCATCGAGGAGAGGTTGGTTTATTCGGTTGCAGCAGAAAAAAATCTCACATGCTACTTGATGAGATATGTAACAAAACAAAAAAACAATCCTGAACAAATGATTAGAATTACTCCAAACTACAGTGTCAATAACATTTTTACCAAGGAACAAGAGGACAGTTTGGCAGAATATATACTTATTTGTTACCGAGAATTTCAGGGCAATCAATTTTATTACAGAGAATTTTATACAAAAAAAAGTACTGAATGGTAATTACGTCTAGTACATAAATCGTTAACGTGAATCGCTGAAGCAAATCTAGAGGTCCCTATTTCAGGATATACTCCATCATGTCTATAAGCTAAATACTTTAGGAACTTGTGTTGAATATTTTCAATATTATTAACATGAACATCATACCGAGGATACCATATAATAGCAGAATATTCTAATTTTGAGCGTACAAATGCATTAAAGAGGAGAAATAAAGTGGTATCATCTTTAAAATCTTTTGTGTTTCTGAGAAGGAAACCAAAATTTTTATAAGCCGCACTGATAACAGAGGAAATGTTATCAACAAAAGTTAACTTGCAATCAAATATTATACCAAGAACTTTTTAACTGATTACAACTTTTCACGACCTGATCGTTGAGTAGATAATTGTTAATTATCGGGACACTTTTTTTTGTATAAGACATGTTATAGCATTTTCCGATATTCAATGGCAACTTGTTTTTTGCACACCACGAATCAAGTGTAAGCAAATCATTTTGTAAGCAGATACAATCATTTATTGTTTTTATGGATTTATATATTTTTAAATCGTCTGCATACAAAAGAGACATGCATTGGAGGTCAGACACGATAACGTTTATAAACATTACAAACAATAAGGGTCCAAGGTTGGAACCTTGGGGAACACCAGATTCAGCTAATATTCCAATTGGATCCTTGAACAACAAGAAGTGAATGTCTACATCAGGTCTTCGAAAAATATACAGGGTGTTCCATTTGAAAAAATTGAGAAAATTCAATTTAAAAAGTTCTTAATTGAAAAATAATTTGTTGCTACCCTTTTTAAAAAAAGGCACTTGATACTGTAATTTCGCCTTGGCTCGCCATATATATTCGAAAATAATTTTCGGTTATCGTAAAACTCGAGATATTGAAGTCCGACGCACTATTGCCCCACCCTGTATATTACGCATATTATGTTAAACCATCAATGGTTTTTCGAAGCGAGTTGGAACAAACTTTACGATCGCTTATTTATCCGACAAATATTGTGGTTTTTTGCTGTTATTATAGACATCGGTAACTGAGGGTTGGTAAGGGTACTTTTATTACTTTCATTACTTGCCTGAAAGATCCCCAAAACCTAAGAAAACTATTTATATACCATCTCAGAATCAAGGTTGTTTTTCTTCGATTTATTTTGTAATCACCCTGTATAGAATGAACAAGCAAAAAATAGTTAATAGTTCTAACGCTTTTTAAATTTCCCGCAAATATATTATCTCTTTCCAAAAAAAATGAAAAGCAGTATATTTTAGATCACCAAGCCTTTCAATAAATAACAATGCCTATATTTATATTCAGCAGTCCCATTAAAATTTGACACTGTTAAAAATATGGTCATAAGTGAGGTTTGGACACTTCACCCCAGATGTCAGCAACACATATTAATTATTATATTTCGGGTTTATAATTCTCCCATCAGGTCCATCATTTATTATAAAATCAGGAGGAGTACATAATTAATCAAATGATCAACCTTTTCCAACCCGCCATATATGTGTTAAATCTCATCTCGTAATCCTTGTGCAAATATTTGCATTCTCTCGCTGGTTTGGGTTATTCTGGAAAATATCCACAGACCTGGTAACACGTACAAACTTCATGATGCTATCAATATTGGTGCGGTAAACTACTCTTCGTAGTTTACTGTTCAACATTGATGGAAGGAAGTTATCAGTTTTCTATTTAACACGTACATTATCGTAAACTGAAAAAAAACTGAGTGAATAATTAAATGCTTCGATGAAAGATGAAGCTGAAATTTCATGTGTACAATATACTGTATTCTGTATTAAAGGCAAATCGTATGTGAATTAATTTGGTAAATAACTACGACACTGGTCACTTCTGTCAACTGATGTCAATATTTCACTAAAACAATGCCGATAGCTGACGAACGATATCTTTCATGAGTAAACACGTGTATTTTTTTCCATATTCACAAAAAAATCAACAGGAGTTAGGTTTAGCGAATATGTAGGCCATTCAATGAAATTTCTGCTAATTTGGCGACTATGAAACATAACATATATACTTTCCGACTATTATTCCATAGTGAAGGAGGCATTCTGTTGACACCAAACGATTGCTGACACTATATTTCTTATGTAGACAAATTTCGTGACTTAAAATGGTCGGTAAGTAGGCACGGTGTCTTGTATGCAATGTAAAACCGATGCTGTACTATTGGACTACGTTCATAAAAAAAATCATGATGCTAGTACTAATAGTTAAGCCAGAATGACGAAATTTGTAGGCAATACTGGAGTTTAGCTGAAAATAAACGAGAACTCCTGAACTAACAAATTTCGCGTTACACAAATGGGGGTCAGTTTCTCTATTACCCTGAGTCAGTTGGTCCGTTCTCAGTGAAACACCCTTTATGAGAAATCCTATGTCTGTGGGGAATACAATTGCCATACGTTACCATCAGCAATGAGTATATTACAAGCGTGTAAATTTTACTAATTAATATACATCTATTTTTACGCTCTGCCCTACAGTATTCAACCGTTCTTTTAGGAATTCGCCTATAACCCTCATATTTTTATTTCTTTTCTTATATTTTTATATTAATAAAGTTATATCAAGTTTTCTTAAGGATTTTCCTCAATTTTTTCCTGAAGCAAACTTTGTTTTATATTGGTTTTGTGTTCCTGGAAAGCCTCCAGATGAAATCTGACATGAGAATATGCTTATCTCCATTGTTGCCCTTAATTATTTTGTGTGCCTTCTTTCCAATTTTAAATTACAGATTTACGGATAATATACATCATGCAGATGTCGTTGTAGATAGAAGTATGGAAAAACATGGTACAGTGTGATGGATGATGAAAAATTCCGCGCGTATTTCGTATTGTTTTGGTTGAAATCGTGTCAAAAAATATTTATCAGATGACAATAACCTGTCAATGACTGTATTTAAAAAAATGAGTTGTAAAATAAAAACGTAGTTCATAGACCATTCAGTGTTTTATTTTTACCTACCTCTCAAAAATAAAAACAAAGCAATAAAAGCAAAAAGTTTCTTTATATTAATAATTTTAATAATGTTTCACAAGCAGCCAACCGCAGATTCAGTTCAGTGGAATAAAAACGTTACCATGTACGTAAATAAATATAAAATACAGATTTTTTTTGTTCAATTAAAAGGAGGCATATAGATTGGGAAAAATCGTTAATCGTTGTTTGTATGGCAAAACAACAAGTGTCAAATATAAACAACTCAAAAGTGTTTTCACTAAAAAGCAAAGACTGTCCGTGTTTTCCATTACAGATATGAAACTTTCTACAGACTCAATATACAATATACCTAGTATACCATATATACAAATTCCTTGACTTTTTCAGATTTTCCAGATTTTCGAGTTTGGTGGGAATCCTGTTCTCGCGAAATTGTGCACCCCTGTTTTGGCCCTTATTATTGTAATATATACGAAAAATCCATAAATAGAAAAGTTTTAAGAAATTTTCTGTAGATTTAGATTGTTATTGGACAAACAATTGAACATCGCATTAAACTTATTGACCACACTTATTTTTTTTAAAATAGAATATTAACTATATTTTTATATTTTCAAAATGCCCATTATTTTCTGATTTTGAAAATATACAGGGTGTCCCAAAATTAATTCCCCAGCCGCCGGGGTTAGACTCTATGACAAAAAATAAGTCGAAAATCACTTATGTCAAAATTTCGAAAAGTTACTCCTTACGAAATTATGGCCATCTTAAAGATCGCATTGAAGGTATTTTTGCAAATCAATTTTTTGAAATAGGTATCCAGGTAAAGATAGTTTATAATCAAGTCACCCTTGACGAAGACAGAATACGACATTTTGTGTGTCAATGTCAATAAAATATTTCAAATCTAAACTGACGTACAACGGTGGACAATTAAGTTTTCATACTTATTATAATGCCCAGAACGTACAGCAATCAAGAATATGTAGATATGATTAAACTACTTGGAGTTTGTAATAACTATGCTCGTGCCGCAGAGCATCTGTACCGCCACCGTTTTCCTACTAGGCGACACCCAGATCATAAAACGTGCTGTTGAAGTTCGTCTACTTGAAACTGGATGTTTGGCTCCTAACATGATTCATGCTGGTCATCGTAGACAGCTAACATGGCAACAGGAAGAGCAATTACTCCACGACATTGAAGAAGATCCGTCTGTAAGTACCAGGATCTTGGAAGCCAATCGTCACCATCGTCGTAGTACTATTCACAGATCCATGCAAAGAGAAAATCTCTATCCTTATCACTTACAGCCGGTTCAAAAATTGCATCCTGGGGATAGTGAGTTGCGCTTACAATTCTCCAGATGGTTTTTAAATTACTTAGATAAAATGAAGACATTTTTAAGCAAGTATTGTGGAGTGATGAGTCCCATTTTAATCAGCAAGCGGTGTTTAACCAGCACAACTTGCATATCTGGAATTACGAAAATCCACATCAAATTAGAGAATCACATAAGCAAGTGCGCTGGAGTGTAAATGTGTGGATTGGTCTGTTGGGTAATGACATAATAGGACCACATTTTCTGCCTAGGATATTAAACGCAGAGACTTATGCAAATTTTTGCGAAAACATATTACCTACCTTTTTGGAAGATATTCCTTTATTGCAACGTCACAGTATTGTGTATCAACATGATGGAGCGCCTGCTCATTATTCTCGAAATGTTCGAGTGATATTAAATCGACGATTTCCCAATAAATGGATCGGTCGCGGAGGACCTACTTCTTGGCCACCTAGGTCCCCGGATCTCAACCCAATATACTTTTGGCTTTGGGGTTACTTGAAAAATGCGGTATGCAAAGTCCTACCGAAAAATGAAGATGACGTTATTCGGATTTATGGAGCATTAACTCAAATTACAAACGAAACAATAGGTCGTGTTGAAAACAATTTTCTTCGCCGATTGCATGCATGCATAGAACAAAATGGCGAACATTTCAAACATTTGCCTTTGTAAATTTAAGTATTTTAATTTTATTATGTATAGATGTCACTTGATTTAAATTAATAAACTATCTTTACCTGGATAACTATTTCAAAAATTGATTTGCAAAAATAACCTTCATTGCGATATTTAATATGGCCATAATTTCGTAAGGAGTAACTTTTCGTAATTTTGACATAAGTGATTTTCGACTTATTTTTGGTCATAGAGTCTAACCCCGGCGGCTGGTGAATTAATTTTGGGACACCCTGTATATACCGATGATATATTATCTCTTGTAGTTTTGGAAATATTTAAAAAAATATCCGCGGTCCACATTCATTTCAAATTCAAGTTAGCTGCTTCTCAGCAAGAGCGTTTTTCAACTGTTTCAAATGACATTTTCTGCAAATGACACTATTTGTAATTGTTTTGTTTGCAATTGTTCGTTTATACAAAAAAATTCAATTTTCTGAGGTTGTACGTTACGATATATTGTCAATGTATTTTGAAAATAATAAAAATGTACTGCGTGCAAGACGAGAATATGCTCGAAAATTCCTGATAAAAGATTTCCGGCAAAAATGACATTTTCAATGATCGCCAAAAAACTAAGTGAAACCGGTTCCCTCAAAAACTTAAAAGAAGGAGTTCAAACCATGAAGAAAGAAATTTGGAAATTCTCCTGTATCTTCAAGAAAACCCCAAGTCTTTCATAACTACCGCCCAAAGAGATCTAATGTATTCGTGTGGACTGATCCATAAGATTTTAAAGAAGCATAAATTTAAAGCGTATAAAAGTTTACCCCTGCAAAATCTTACTGTCGGACAAATTGAACAGATATATGCCTTTTCAGAAATAATGATAAATCGTTTAAATAATGATCCTAATTTTTTTTATAAAATAATAGTTACAAACTAGTACTAGTTTACATATTATAGACATATAATATAGAGAAAAAAAATCAAACCTCAAGCAACATCTATTTGGCTGATATGCATTATCTTTTATAAAACATAAAAGTTTACTCTTAAATTGGTTAACGGTATTGCTAGTCTTAATTACGTGAGGAAGAATATTGAATTGTACAACTCCTTTGTGGAACAGACTTCTCATTGTACTACTCCTAGAAGTTCTTTTAACATAATAGTTATTTGCACTAGCCGTTCGTGTGTTACACATGTGTACGTCTGTAACAGGCAACAATTGTCGTGTGAGATATTCCGGTAAAATGTTATTAATCATTTTGAAAATAAATTTCATAGTTTGGAAGAAGAGGAATTGTTTAATATTAAGACATTTTAATGTATTTAGCATTAGCTGACTGCTAGTGAAGCGGTTGCGACTTAGTATTATTCGCATTGCCTTATTTTGGAGAACCTGGAGTCTACTAAAATTTGTACAACTTGTATACAACACAGAACAGCAATAGAGAAAATGAGGTAGTATTAAGGTATTATACACAGTTATTTAAGTAGTAGTTGATAGAAATGGAGCTACTTTGCTAAAAAATCCGATCTTTTTGCCGATTTTCTTTGATATATATTCTATATGTTTGTTAAATTTCAGTTCACTGTTCACAGTTTCCTGAACAATTTCAACTTTTTTAATATTTAACTCGATACCAAAATTTAGACTATCAAACTGTTCATATATATAATTATTACCCACGAACATAAATTTGGATTTTAATTCATTTACTTTAAGTCTATTGATCTTAAATTTTTTTATCAATAATTTTAGTTCTAAATTAACAGTACTTACCATTTCCTCAAAATTTGTACTCTCATAATAAATAAGAGTGTCATCAGCAAAAAAATGGATTTTACATGTTTGCAACACATTGCCAAGGTCATTAATATAAAGAATAAATAATAATGGACCCATTACACTGCCTTGAGGAACCCCAAAGTTGTTTAACTTGGCTTCTGATAAATTCCCATTCATTTTTGTTACTTGGTACCTATTTGTTATATAACTTGTAATCCAGTCTATAACGGTGTTCTCAAATCTATTTCTCTTTAGTTTTAATAGTACTATATTACGGTCAATTGTTTCAAAAGCATGCTTAAGATCAATGAAAACTGCGCAAATCCCAACTCCTGCTCTATCCAACAACTGCTTCCAATCTGAAATTACTAATTGCAAAGCCATTTCACATGAATGTATTTACAAATGTCTGACTAACAATATTTACATCTGTGCAAGAATACTCCCATTCTTTTCCAATCCTTGATCCGAGATCTAATTTCCTTTGTTTGATATTTTGAAAAATCCCCACCGTTTTCTACTTTACTTGAATTATTGAATGGTCTGTTATGATATAAGTTTGCTCTACATACGCATTTATTGTATAATCATTACTGACAACAAGATCATTTTGCTACTAGAATTACTTCTTACTCTAGGAAATTTTTGTATAAACTGTTTTATGCCATAATTCTCAATACTTTCTTTGAACCTTCTTTTTCAAATTTCAAATAAATCAGTGGGGCTGAAGGCTCTATGGGCAAAATGGGACTCCCTTATAGTAGAGGATGGACTGCTGAAGAGAGCATGGGAAAGTCCAGATGGGAGAAAAACTACTTTGAAATTGTTAATCCCGAGGTGTCATGTAGCAAATGTACTTCAGCAAGTGCATAATGGAACGTCTGGCGGACATTTTAGCATCAACAAAACCTTGACTAAAGGAAGAGAACGTTTCTACTGGGTAACAGTCGTCAAGATGTGGAGGCTTGGTGCCGCCAATGTGAAGTTTGCGCGGCAAGAATGGGGCCACAAATAAGAAATAAGCAATATAACGCCAGGGCTCCTTTTGGGCGAATTCCATAGCAAGTGACCGTATGAAGGCTCGTTATGATCTTAAGGCTAATTCAGGAGGGTTCCAGGCTGGAGATTTGGTTTGGCTATATAACCCACAACGAAAGAAAGGCTGGTCCCCGAAGTTTCACCCGCCCTGGGAAGGTCCTTACACTGTCGTCACCAGACTAAACGACGTTGTATATAGAATTCAGCAAACTCCAAAATCCAAGATGACGGTGGTGCATATAGAGAGACTAGCCAAGTATGTAGGGAATAATGAATTGCCTGATCGGGACGTTCGGGCTTAAGGAGGGGGCAGTGTTACGCCACTGGACTGCGTAGACTGGTTAGATGAGACTGGAATTGTACGCTAACGGCCGGAAATATTCTGGACTGCTCTAGATCGTGTGAATGGATGGATGTATAAATAAGACACACGGTGGGCCGAGTCGGAGAGAAGAAAGAAGAAATAAGAAAGAGACTTATAAGTGTTCAAGTGTAATTATAGTTAAGACAGTAATTAATCTGTTGTTGTTAATTGTTAATTAGTAAATAAAGTAGTGAATAAGTGTTACCTGGACTTTCAATCAACGAATCTACGAGTAGAGGTGTTTGTGTGGATAGCAAACACGAGACAATACATAAGCGTGATCACGTTCGAAAAAGGCAGGAAATATTGTGTCAAACAAGAACATGTTATTTATACATGTTTCCTTTTTCGATTCTCAATCACATCAAGTATTAATTAATCTTTAATAATACTCCGTACTATCTATTATTTTGCTCCGTGTTTACGAAATTAAAATACGTGTCATAAAGGTATTGCCTATCTATATATTACATGTGAAACGCAAGTGATTATGTATTGTATTTCTCCAGCAATACATGCTGGCAATGCCGTTGGTTATCAATTTATTCCAGAGTCCAGATGTCGATGCACAATGTAATGTATTACATGGCTGTTTTTCGTGTCGCTATTTATGAATTATTATTAAATTAATGTATGACGGCTTTCAGTTGCAAATGTCTATAGGACCGTGTATCATTTCAAGTAGGAAATATTTCAAATCTTAATATATGTGTATGTTCATACAGGGTGATTCAGAATCCTTGAATGGATTGGAACCTTTGGTGTGAAGATAATACTAGTTAGACGTAGTTTTCCACGGAACACAAAAACACTATAAACTGCACTTGACGCGCGTTTCGCCAACCAAGTTGGCATCATCTGGAGATGATTAAAACTAGCCTTATGCTATGAATGTATCCTATTTATACCTATTGTCACGGTTCGGTGAACCTTGACCCACTAACTAAGAAAGCAGGCTATTTGGGATAGGCACTCTGTCACTATTCATACTATTTTTACGCTTTGTGACTTTCAAGCTTTCAAATACATCTAGCTGTATAGTATTTGTTACATTCCTAATTAATCTTAAATTGCTAATATCCATTTTCTGGTTGTTCTCAAACGCATGTTGGGCTACACTAGACATCTGTTCTACCATATTTAAGATGGGCATATGCTTTTTGAATCTAGTTTGAATTGATTGTTTAGTTTGTCCAACATTCGATTGCCTAAAAGTTGTTGTAATTTGTTTCCCGATGAATGAACAGCTTTTGTTGGTTAGTGGTTCACGGTTCACCGAACCGAGTGTAAAATCCTGCAGATAGCATTCGCCAAAATGTTGACATTTTCGAAAAAAGTAAGGCAAAAACTCCTTGTCGGAGAAAGCAAACATACTAGGTTATCTTCTAAAAGGTGATTTTTGTTTTAATTTTTTTTGAGTGGTGGTTTAATTGATATTTAGTTGATTTATTGGCATTCGCCAAGACATTCGTAGTTAAAGACGAGGCGTGGAGAAAAGAAGCACGGATGTTATTGTATGCAATGACAATGAAGTGGTCAAATGAAAACACTATATTTAATTCATTTATATCAACAAAGACGGTGTTTATGGAACCCGAAATATAATAAATTAAAAATTGAAAACAATAAAAAATTATGCATAGAGGGAAATATTGAAAGAAATTTTATTACCGTAGTAGTCTAAGATCCGAATAAAAACGGCCTTCACCTATCCGTTTAATGGATGAAAAATATTTTATATTAATTTTAATATGTTATAAAATATATCGCGAGTGGGTTGGCTAAAAAATTCCTGGCAAGACTATGATTAATTAAAAATTCAAAAATAACTTTTTTTTAAACATTGCACTCATTTGTTTACATTCATCTGTTTAATGAATAAATCTTATATCAAAATAAAGGTAATTAAATTGCGAACAGAATGATATAGGGTTGTCTGCGAAAAATCTGGTTTAAATTCCGGTTGGCGAGCTTTAAAAAGCGAAATATTCGTGCGAATGAAATTGTGCGACAAAGAGGTCCGAGCAAACTATCCGGTGCGATAGAAGAGGACGCAGCATTGCAGCTGCGCGCGGCTCGTCCATCGGATGAAAGAGAGTGCGCATACTATTTGTTCGTGCAATTCATTATATTTATTTCCTAAAGCAGTGATTTTTTTATAACACGAGGTATGATAACCAACAAAATCGAGTGACGCGTTGGTTAGCTCAACTTCATTGTATTTATAGTTCTTTTTTTCACGAAAAGCCAACTTCAATGAACAATTTTTAAAAGTTTCATCATTAAAATCAATTACAGAATTAATTACTATAATTAACGGGTTTTCCTTGTCACCTTCCATATTTGTGCAAAATAAAATGGTCAATCTTCGTTTTGCAGTTTTTTTACAGGCACACATCACTTTTTACAGCAAACGTTTTGTTAGGCATTGCAAGGTAAAAAAGTCCGGTTTCGTCAGCATTGTACACATTTTTTTTGTGAATAGTATTTTAATATTATTTGTAGCTTTGTTTTCCAGGCTTCAACACTATCCAGGTCAGCTGACTCACCGAAAATTATTTTAAAGCCTATGTTATGTCTGACAAAATTTTTGTAGCCATCCATTTGAGGCTTTAAAACTCGTCATTTTTAACCTCTCGGCTGCTTCTAACGCTTTTTCTTTCATTAGAGGTTCTGATATGGGGCGGTTTTTTATTTCTGGCTTTACAGAACCAATTGTAAACTACTTGGTAAATAGCCAATCCTTCAGTTTTGGGAAATTTTCTCTTCTGTTCTGGATTGGAACCTTCTTCAAAGAGTTTCTTTAAGTCGGATTTGTTTTTTTATAATTTCGTTAACTTGTGTTCTTCCCAATACCATACTTTTCAGCCAACTTTCGAGCACTAATACAGAACTTTTCGCTTTCCACAATAATATCAATTTTGTCGTTAAGAGACAAACGTTTTCTTTTTAACGACATGATGATTGTAACAAAATCACAGTTGAACATAAACTAGCTCAAAATCTATGAAACTACAGCCTCCTTATCGCTTAGGGTTGTGAAATTACTATGGGAAATACCAATTTTTGAATTTATAAAATTCTATCTACGACACATTCTATCTCGACAAATTTTAGGTACATATTTGCCAATAAAATTTATGACCGGTAATTGCAAGTATTTTATGAAGAAAATTATCTTTAAAGTGGCCGTGACCGTTTTATGGAGATGACGCTATTAGGAAGGATTAGTACAATTATTTCCATATAATTGGTGTCGGAAATTTGAAAACTGGCCGTTTTAAGAGATGGCCGCTTTTAAAAGGTGGCTAAATATAAAGGTTTTACTGCATATCTTCTCAGATTCTAGGATTTTTTCTTCGGTTTATTTCGGAATCATCCTGTATATAAAATACAAAATAATTGGAATAATCACCCAACTCGTAGACAAGCTTTATAATTACTAGTTTAAAGACAAAACTACTGTTTAACTGATTTGTAATTGCTGCAAATTTTTGTTGTCACTGAGGTCTCAGTATATTTAAATAAAATTTGTACGATAAACACGATTTTCCTTTGCCTCAAGCGTATATTATAAAACGATGCTACACCACTGATTAACAAAGGCATTCTACAAGATTCTTTTACATATGTTTCTATGTGTGACAAAATGCCTGACATAACAGTAACTATAACGAACTCCACGCGCCCCCAAACAAAGAAAAATTCACTTGATACAATACACAAAAGCGAAGCAATTTTTCTCGTTTATGGAATTATTTGTATTTCTCCTTTTCTCAGATTTTCTGGAGAGGGTGAAAACAACGGAAAATAAACGTCTGTTGGAATTTATATTATAATACTATATGTGAGTAGGCGAGCGGCAAATTTGTTAACTTCTTTGTTTTGCAGTTGGAAATTTATGAAATGATAAGGGTGCCATTAATGTTGTTACTGGTCAACTGATACTAGAGTTCGTTTGTCTTTTTCTCATCTAACTGAACATGGTGGCACACCACGTCATGTGGACAGAAGCGTTGTATCGGCAATTTTTCTAAAATATCGAAAAAAGTGTTTTAAGAAAAAAAATACGAATATTTTACACACTTAAATTTATTAACAGAAACTTTAACTGGCAAACAAAACACATAATTAGTAGTTTGGAGATATCAGTAAAGCATTTGGTTTTTTTTATATCTATTCATTCTATTTTGTAACCCGAAAAATGTTTAGCAAAACATTATTCAATTACAAATATTAAAATATTTCATCTATTGTATATTTTGTCTCATTTATCTTAGGAATCTACCGATTTTTTATCTTAAACATGTAAACAAGTATCAAAAAGTAAAATATATACATCTAGCTGCACAAACTGCAGTATACTATAGAAGGTTTATTAATAATGCAAGTATGCGCTGACAGCAATAAACAATTGTTAATGGACATGATACAAGAAGCAAGTCTTTACGATGACACGACACACTTCAGTTGTTATCTGTCGGTCGATGCATAGAGTACTAATAAATAATAAATAATGTTGAGCGTAAAGAGTAGAAAACGACCGTACGCTGATAAAATGAATAAATTTATCGGTGAATTTCCGGATTTATTCTATGATGGATGTAAAATAATTTGTAAAGTTTGTGATCAAGACTTAATGTGCTGGAATAAATACGGCTGCAAAATTCATGTCAATAGTAACCGGCATAAAAATAAAAAAATGGCGTGTCTTCTTTGGAACCTCAGTTTATGTTTGATTTACTGTTAATACTGATTGCCTGTGATGTTCCCCTGCGCATATTGGATAAACCAGCATTTCGGGAGTTCTGGAATAAATACAATCCCCAGGTGAATTTACCAAGTCGTTCATCGTTACGTAGATATGTACAAAATGTTCGTGAAGACATTGTAAATAGGATTAAATGTGCATTAAAAAATACACGGCTGTGGTTATGTGTTGACGAGACGACAGATTGTAAAAAAAATCTATTTTAAATGTTATAGTACGTGTACTCGACCCTGTTAAACCAACATTTCCACTTTTACTAGCTAACCAAAGACTAACTGCGTGTACTGGCGAAACAATTACGCGGGTGGTGTTGGAGACTTTCGAAAAATTTGAACTGTCAACAAGTCAAGTGTTGAAGTTTGTGGCCTACACGACGGTGCTGCGACAATGCGTTTGGTGGGCCGTTTTCTTTCAAAGAGACGATGCATTCCATCTTGTAACAGAAACGATTTGAAAATGTTTTCCAGAGGTAGATGCATTAATAGCAAATGCAAAAAAAGTATTTCTCAAATCTCCTAAACGGCTTCGAGCATTTCACACACTATGTCCTGGTATTTCGGAACCACCAGAGCTGATTCTTACACGTTGGGGAACGTGGTTGAAGGCAGCTTTTTATTATGCTGAATATTTTCAACAAATAAAAGCTGTGATACTACTGTTCAACCCTAACGATGCTGCAGCTATTAAGGAAAGTTAGACAAGCTTTCAAGATGTTTCCCTTGAAACAGATTTAAAAACTATTTATAACAATTATAGAGGACTACACGACGTAATAGAAAAATTGCAAAACACTTCGTTGTCGTTAGTGGAATCGCTGCAAATAGTGGACGACGTAAATACACAGCTACAGACTATAAATGACGCAAAAAATAAGCCCGTTATTGAAAAATTCGAGAGTGTATTACGGAAAAATCCTGATTTTACCAAATTAAGACAAATTTGTGCTGGTGCATCTACAGCTGCGTTAAGTGGGTCCACAGAGTGTTTTACTTATGCCTGTATTACTTCCGTAGATGTCGAACAGTCTTTTTTCAAAATACAAACATACTTTTTCACCACAGCGAACATCGCTTACTGATGCTACACAGTTATTATAGAAGTGCTCCAGTTTGTGATAACGACAACCAAGCTACTTCATAAATCTGCTTAAGAAGGTGAGTTTTGTACATATTTTTATAGTGTACCAGTATTAATAAAATTTATTTCCATTTATTTTATTTATTTATTTATTATTAGTTATCACTTCGATATACAATGTACATGTGTGAACGTCATTTAACAGTTTAATAATAATGTGCAACACTAAGCTTACAAAATATGAGGAAATACATAAAAAAGAATTTAAAGCGAACGAAATAGTACAAAAACATACATCACAATATATAAAATATTTTTGTTTTTATTATTGTACTTATTCAAATATTATGATATGATGCATACCCAGTACGTTTCTATAGGATTAATGACCTTGACCAGGCTTATTTATAAGTTACATCATGCCCTTACCGACGCTAGTCAATTTCTTAAAACCGACCGGCTTTAGACTGATTATATTTCTTTTTTGTTATTTTTTCTGCTCCGTCATTTTTATAACATTTGCAGTTAAAATGATGGCTCAATACATCTGAAGTCGTGTTTTATGACTGTATTTTACCTTTATCTTCTTTGTGATACCCGAAGAACTATTTTATCCAGGCTCAATGCGTACACTCCTTAAAACTGATATAATTCATGAAGGGTTTCTGTAATAAAGCGATAATTACAGATATTAATACGAATAATTAAAGCTGCCAAATTAAAGCTTTATAGCATAGATAATGACAGCTTACATTTTGATCTACTAAAATATTTTAATATCCTGAAGTGCAGCGGTTAAAATTTTACTTCATTATAAAAGAGTAACATTTCATGATGGGTTATTCCATCGTATTTTTTATAGACCGCTTGATGGTTATGGTTGTACTAATAATAAATATAACACATATAATTCAGTCACGTTTTATACAATAACAATAATAATAAATGGCTTTGTTTAGTAATTAGTAATAAATGAATATAAAACTAATTACTAAATAGATCAGTTTAGTTGCATTAGCTATTCTTACACCTAACCCTAAAGTAGGAAACGCATTTGTGACTCGCGATCCCAGCAAAATGAATAGTTTCAATAATGCTTCCTAATGTGTTCGTTCTTACTACGAGATCGCGATCTGTGCTTGGTTAACGAACTCTCCTGACAAGCTTCCTCGAGAATGTCCAAAGAATGCAACGTGACCTAACTTATACTGCGACCGTCAAATGTGCACAAATCTCGGACATGTCTAATTTGGCATTTGTCTCTTTCCGAGGAAATTCGGTTAACGATTGTAAGCCATATGGCGTGTAACAAGTATATTCTTCTAATTTTCATTATATTGTTTGATTCAGACATGTATATAGTTGTCAAGTTTAAAAATTGATGACAAAAGTATAAGGTAAGATATTGCGTATTCTGTATTATATATAATTATTGCATATGAAAATATTGATGCATTCGCACACGAGCTGATCCCGCCACTGACAATCATAAGAGACTACCTGAGATGACTTCTTTAATAATTTAATGTATCTAATACTTGAGAATTATATTTCAAATATCTTTTTGTCATTTTACGAGAGTGGATAATAATAAAGTTATCGATTAAACAATTTATGGACTTTAAATAGGCAACAATTTTCACACCACCTGTTTTCAAAATTAATTTAAACTGATTGAATATGACTCGCTTGACAAAACTAGTTATAAAATAATGCTATAGAGGAAAACAAATTAAAATATGAAAACGCTGATTAAAACATTGTGTTATAACAACTACAAACTACAAAATAAACGCTCATTATTTTAAAATTAATATACTATTAAAATAAGGATTTAGGATATGTATATCAGAACATTTTTTGAAACCTCTTAGTGGCCTCCTTCCACTCCTGTATTATTATAGACTTTCTCCCAACCACTTGGATGAATGATTTTTTTTTATTGAAATTATGCCATTTACACGTGTATATTAAAAAAATCACTACAGTCACAATTATCGATTTTAAGAAAAAAATATGTTAGTACCAGTTATGAGACATCTGTGTGATGACACTCAGCCATTTTCACTTCATAAAAGTATACAGGGTGGCCAAAAGGGATTTTTTAAATTTCACAACCTTTTTTAACTGAATTTTCTCATTTTTTTCAAATGGAACACCCTGTATATTTTTGGACGATGTGATATAGGATTGAAAAACGAACATATGATATCGAAGTCGGACGCACTATTGCGCCACCCCGTATATTAAACATTTACTTTTTACGTACGACATATTTTAATCAACTTTGCGTCAATATCCTCAATCAAACTGGAGCAGATTAATTATAAAATACTAACAAAGTTCCAGCGAACAAAAGTGTTAAATTCGCCCCGGAGAAACTTTTATTATAAACTTAAGTTGAAGACCAAAAGTAAACTTTCTTAACTTCAACATATTAATTTTGAGTAATTTATGGGACAACTTTTGTTTGGGTACGATTATAGCATTTTGTTACATTTGCTTTATTTATTGTGAAATAATTTTTTAACTTGTTTTAATGTTTTAAAATCGTTAACAGGATTGCGCGAGACAAACTGCGAACTTTCAAAAATAAAATTGTATAAATATTTGTAGTGAAGACAACAAACTATTTAAGACATCCATTATTGTAAAAAATGTACCATCTTAATTCAAAGCACCACAAATTATTGTACTGAATGTTTACATATATGTTGAACTATCTCTTAATTTTTATTTTCACAAAAAAACGTTGTTGATAAAAGTTTTAACTCTTTTTTGGAACATTTGAAATATGTAATGATCAGAAAAATAATCGAACATCTAAAACAGAAAATACAGACTAGACTTGTTTTTTTAAATGGAACACACTATATATACACAGTATATTTTTATGAATTCGGGTAGACATTTTCCTCCTGATTTCAAAATTGTATTATTAATGTGTTCTATCTCGCATAGTTTTTGAAATATTTAATATCAAAAATAATTTCTATCTATGATGATCGCAATAGTTGGCCAGGCAAAAACAATGTTCTTCTACCTTATGATTGAGATTTTTATATGTATAAATTACAGCATGTCTAGAACGAATTGATATTAATCACAATGTAAAACATGACTTAGGTGTCTAAATTTTCTAGAGAACAATACACAAACACGATTTCCAGATCTAAATATTTCCGTGATCTAAATATTTCAATCAATAAATCTTTACCATTTTGACCAATGTGTTTTGAAACTTCAAATCACTTTAAAAACAAAATATGGGTTATGTTATTAGTACTAGATATTCTTTATTTATCCATAGATAGATAGTATGTACATAAAAAAAATAGATATAAAAATAATAGTTACAAACTAGTACTAGTTCAAATAATATAGACATTAATATATAGAAAAAAAAAACACAATTTGACTGATATGTATTATCTTTTATAAAACATAAAAGTGACTCTTAAATTGGTTAACGGTATTGCTAGTCTTAATTACTTGAGGAAGAATATTGAATTGTACAACTCCTTTATGGAACAGACTTCTCATTGTACTACTCCTAGAAGTTCTTTTAACGTAATAGTTATTTGCACTAGCCGTTCGTGTGTTACACGTTGATCTTAAATTTTTCTGTTAATAATTTTAGTTCTAAATAAGAGCGTCATCAGCAAAAAGATGGATTTTACATCTTTGCAACACATTGCCTAGGTCATTAATATAAAGAATAAATAATAATGGACCCAGTACACTGCCTTGAGGAACCCCAATGTTGTTTAACTTGGCTTCTGATAAATTCCCATTCATTTTTGTTACTTGGTACATATTTGTTATATAACTTGTAATCCAGTCTATAACGGTGTTCTCAAATCCATATCTCTTTAGTTTTAATAGTAGTATATTATGGTCAATTGCTTCAAAAGTACGCTTAAGATCAATGAAAACTGCGCAAATTCCAACTCCTGCTCTGTCCAACAACTGCTTCCAATCTGAAATTACTAATTGCAAAGCCGTTTCACATGAATGTTTACCATGAAATCTCGATTGATATGTGCATAGAATATTATTTGATTTTATGTACTTGAGTACTTGATCATAAACTATTAATTCTAAGATTTTTTCACACTTACTGGTCTTAACTGTTCGGCCAGATTCGTGTTGGGTATTTTTGGTATAGATACCACTACAGATGTTTTAAAACATTCAGGCATAACACCTTTTTCCAGGCTCAAATTAATCAAAATTAAAAGGATACCCTATTATGTGAAAGATTTTTTATAATATCACGTACGATTTCATCAGTGCTATATTTTTTCTTTTTTTAGTCACAATTTTATTTAGATCTTGTAGGGTTATAGCATTAAATGATGTCATGCTAGAATTTACACCAGGTATAGATTCATTAATTATATCAATATCGACATCATCTGTCCATATGCTTATGATAATACTCTCAATACTACCTCCATAATACTGATTCAATACATCCGCCAAGTTGTTATTATATATTACTCCATTACAGTTCAAACTTTGCAGAACATGTTCCCCGCTTTTTTCCCCAACTAACTGCTTTAAGCTTTTCCAAATTAATTTTGGATTTGACTTATTCCTATCTATATTTCTATCATAAAATATTGTTTTCGCTTCCTTGATAACTTTAGTTTTTCTGCTTGTAGTAATTCTAATCTTCATCCTAGCGTGTAAAAACAAATCTTTTGTAAGCCCTATTTCTATTTGCAATAGCTTTCCTACTAATAATAATAATAGCAAGCCTTTATTAACACATTTTTTAAAATATATGAAAATATGAGAAATTGTTAAACAAGGGATATACACACCACTATAAATGCGGATGTAACTGATAATCAAAACATTACAACACTTGTTATGGAAGGAAATAAAATGTTCTTCTAGCAATTACATTTGCTTCAGTCAACTTAGACACAGGTGATGATTTAAAGGGTCGAACATTATGCCTATGTAAACGTTTTCCTATAGAAATGTTCAGAGCTATTTTTCAGTTCGATTTGATTTTTATGGATGTTCTTGAAAATAAAGTGGAACATCTATTTCTTCATTTTTATCATGACAACAACTCGTTTCTTTTATTTTAGTGTTTTTGTCACTTACAATAACGCATTCATATTTTTTAATGTATTTTTACAGGGAATAATTCGATCGCCATACACAAGACTGCATATATCTTGCGCAGCAACAGCATTTTTGCTATTTTTCAGATATATTGTTAATATATCATACTTTTCGTTTTTGAAAAACCCATTTTCAATATTCAAATTCTGTGGCCAACCACTCAGCGCTTTACTTGTACTGTAGTTGTTGTAGTATCCGATAATGGTTTATTAATTTGCTATATGACCATGGATTTTCTTTATTTTTGTCTATTTGAAATAATTCTTACAATTATGTACACATGATTTGAAATATATGTCACCCAAAGGGACCGGAAAACGTTTGAGTGTATTTTTATATATCCACTGTTGGAAGCAACGCAAAAGTTTATTTTTAAATATTTTGTGTCTTATACATTACAGGAAGAAAAATTATGTTATGAAAACATAATTGCTAATGTTATCTTGTACCAGTTTTATAGCAAATTACGTGATTAAATTGAAATTAATCATAAAATAAGCCTAACTGGGCCAAGCCTGTTGAGACCAATATCTACCCGTCAACAGAGGACATTAATAGAATTTGTTCTATGACTAATTTGAACATAATCATATGATGTGTTATACAACTGATTCAAAACAATAAATTCTAGTTTTTATGAAATCGCACCGTATTTGTTTTCCAGAAGTATTCGTAAATATCACAAAATAAAAAACATAATCTTTTCCATTGTTGCCAACATAAGGTAAGTAAGGCGCCCTCCTATTTGCACAACTTAAAAAGGATAATTTACGGATAGCTTATAGGATTAATAATGTATTCGGTTTATTTTTTAAAATTAAGACTTGAAGTTTTACAAACGTTTATTAAAATATACATTCTTTGATGTCACATTTTTAGTTTTTGTTGTACTTGCAATTGTGATAAAAAAGATAAAGATTCTAATAATTTTATTCTACAAAGCAACGGTGGTTCGTGGGTCAAGAGATAGGGAGGTCAATTAGAAACGTTTACTGTATTACCTACCTTTTAAAGTGATTTAAATTCCAAGTCGATCGGTCTTTTTGAGATGCAAAGTGGTCAATTACTTTTTCATTAAAGTCTTTTATCTTCTTTATTAATGCCCTTTCTATGGTAAGCATAGCTAAAGAAGATAACCTTTCCTGACCCATGGTATTTCTTAAAAATGTCTTTATTCTTTTTAAGGTGGAAAAACAACGTTCATTTTCGACGGTAGTCATAGGGAGCGTACACAAGATTTTTAACAGTTTGACACTTTCAAAAAAAGTATTGCACAAATTATTGTTAATAAAAAGCTGTAACAAAGCAACTGCACCTTCACTATTGGAAAAATCTTCTCGGCTATATAATACTTCTAATTCAGTTTCAAATGATTTATGACTGGATACTCCGTTTTAACTAATTTAAACATATCTTGAGGAAAGCTTTTTTTATAATCTTTAAATCGATCTGCGTGAAATAACTGAGACACTGCTATATGATTACTGAAGCCAAGCCTGTTTTTGATCTCAGATGTAATTATATCACAAACTTCTAATGAAATTCTCCTTTTTGATTCTTCCGTTTTACATCTCTGGGCAGACTGCATGGATGTCTAGTTATTCAAAATTTTATTTATGATGTCTTCAATTTTACTATTCGATATTACATTTTTGTAATTGATTGAACAATATATCACAATGAGGCATAACTAAATGAAAAAACTAGTAAAGAAAATGTTCATTTTGTAAGTCGTTTTTTAAACTAATAGCTTGGTTTAGAGTGTTGTTTTCTGATTCATTATCAATGATTTTTTCTAAACAATCTAATAATTCTGTTCGATAGGTATAAACAGTCTCTATGCACTTTGTATTAAAATTCCATCGTGTTGGAGCAGCTTTAGGTAATATCACCTTAACAACATTATCTAACACGGCTGTTCTTTTTGGCGATTTTCCAAAGAATGAAGAATAGTTATGTAAATTAGCCAAAAAAATTTGTATGCTTTTATCCTGCCTTGATGCTTTTTTGTAAAATTAAATTTAGTTGATGAGCGTAACAATGAATAAAATTTGCTGAAGGATAACTTTTTTTAATTAAACATACCTATTAACTTCTTTTTTCTTATCAAGAGATGTTTGCTTTATCGTCATATTAGGTTTTGGACGGCCACCACCTTTGAATTTCACTCGGTCTTCATAACCCAACTTATGTCCTTCCTTCAGTTTTAATATATTTTGTACAACACTCATATTTAATAGTAAACACCAAAAACACTGTTTTACTTAATTTCACGACAAGTAGAGATTTACTAATAAAATGTTCACAAATAAAAACATTAAAAACAACGCGATAGAATTTATCGACCAACGCGTACCTAGTCAACATTAAGACTGCTGACTGGCGACTGGCTTTACTAAGCTTCGTGCGTTACCGTGTCAGGGTCGTCAGGGACATTGTCCCCGCCAGTGTTTTCTGTCTCTTTTGCTTTCTGACGATACGCGCATAAGTCTATTTCACTATAATTCGTTATAAATTCGGTCCGTAGCTAGCTTTGAGGACTCGTTGTGGATTGACCCAAGATTTTTAAGTTCTATAAATGAATAATGTAATGATCTAGATATTGGAATAGTATTGTGCATAGAATGAACTAGAAACTTTAATATATTTTTTAAGAATATTAAAAATATATATATTATATATTTTTAAACTTCAGATAATGAATAGCTCTATTTTTTTATTTGTATGTGGGAGGTCATGGACCAAATGACCCTATAGAAGAACCGCCAGAGCTACAAAGAATAAAAATGTGCCGTTGCGTCGTAGATAATACATTAAAAAGTACGTGAATGAAATATAATTTCTTAATTTTCAAAACTAACGAACAATATTAAATTAGTTAAACTAAATTCGTCTCTGTTCACTAACACCATCCAAACTCCTCCCGGAACACTGCCCACTGTCAATTATTATTATACATCACTTGTTGTTTTCTGCAGTGCTCACATTATATTCTTAAATAATCACACACCTGTTTAAATATTCTGGCTCTTTACCACTTAATGTGTATTCGGATATTTATAGCATTTAATTCAAGAGCAAAACCACTAATTTTAAAATTTTCCAAAGGTAGGAACTTTTCATGATTTATATAAATTTTACGTTAGTGGTTTTTCAGTATCTACTCCCCAATTCAACTGAACTTTTCCATATTAATCTTCTCTTTGCTGTCATCCTTTACAGTTTTCTGTGGGTTCAAACTTTTTTGATAACATCGCTGATTACTGACCTGTCAAGAGCCTGTCTTTTATTGAACTTCTCCAAAATTACGCTGATGCTGAAAGGAAGTTGTGTGGGATACGAGAGTATGAGACAAGAAAATCTGTTCATGCTCAACATTTTTTCACGTTAGGCCATTAAAAAGTATGTATCATTTTATAAATACGGCTATAAGAAATCGATTAACTTAATAGATTCAATAATGGTTTAAATTTTGAACGAGATCTATTACCACAAAAATTATTGTTAAAACAATTGTTTCTACGATATTTGATTCAGAATCAATGTTAAACGGTACAACTAGCCCTTAGTGATTTTTTTTAAATACGCTTTATACAGGGCTATTCAATTTATAATCCCTAAATGAGCATAGATTTTGCGCCTGAAATTAAAAAAAAAGCAACAAACTTATGTCCCATAACATTTGTGGCATATATGTTAAAATTTGTAATATCCTTAACTTAACCCCCACCTTTTAAAATATTCTGTTCTTACCGTTGTACCACATTGTACTCGTTGTAATGAACATTATATCGTTGGAAATAATTTCCCTAACTAGCGCAGTTTTCGAGAAAAACGAAAAACAGCCACCTGGCCACTCCGTTCACCGGATTTGACTCCGGTTGATTTTTTGTCTGGGACTATTTAAAGCGATCCCTGTAAATAACAGGGGAAGAGTTAATTGAATGAATTCGAGAGCGTGTCAAGATATGTGGGATAAACCTGATTTCATTCATAATGCCACACACTCCGTTGTGCGCAGGTGCCAAAAATGTGCTGAAGTTGGAGGAATGTACTTAAAACAACTCCTTGTAATTTGCAAGTTATCTTATTTTAATCAAATCCTTTATTGTCTAATAAAAAATAATGTAATCAAATTGTGCTTTTCTGTCATTATTTTTTCTGTTTTGCGAACATAATCATAAAAAATTATTCTCTCATAGAGTTAAAATTAGTTTTACTCAAAAACGGATAATTTTAGAGAAAAAAAGCACAGGAGACCTTTTTTGTGTAAAAAAACTAAAATGTTTTCATAAATTAATAGAAAAGTGACACACAAAAACAGTTGGGGTAAATTTTACCTAGCCCTCCCCCAGTTTTACCCGCTCCTGAATGATTTTGGTTCATACTGCTTATTTTACCTTATATTGCATACAAAGTTAAATACCTGTCTAAATTATCATTTGTTTATCTTTAGACGTTTCGAACATATTCATAAAAAACCATTTTCAGGATTTTAACCTGAGCAACCTGTATCTCGGAAATTAAGCACTTCCCGACCCATGTTTATACAATTTTTTTCTTATTTTGAAAATTCTATTACTTGGTGAGGTTTGGCCTCTGCAATTCGGGACACCCTGTATATATAATGTTGTCAAGGGTTTGGAATAATGTTATTTAATTTACAACAAATTTAAAGATGTACTAGATTTTAGTAAAAAAAGAAATGATAGAAAAATTGGTGCAAAAATTAAGAACTAATCAAAAAAATATACAGGGTAAGTCAAATTCGAACCCTTCATTGGGATCTCGTAAACCGTAAGAGATGCAAACAAGGTTAAATTAGGACAAAATTACAGAGTTTTTTATGCTGAGTAATATGGCGGAAAAAATTCCGAGGTATTTTGTTTCGTTTTCGAGATTTCTGAAAAAAAAAACTGAAAATTTGCGTTCCAGTTTTTCTTTTATAATTTGGTTATGAAGACACGAATGGAAAAAGTAAAGCCACTTCTCCACAACAAATTTTTCTCCTCTATTCGTAGGTGTTCACCAATTTTCTGTACAACGTTTTGTTGCTCCAGAACCATCACCCAACTTAATTTTTTTAAATACGGACCTGGATATTTATTTTTTCTTACTTAACAACCTTCTGACCTCCAAAACACAATGACAATCGAAATTTTTTGATTTTTTGATACACTGTCTTTTGAAATTTATTTTTTATGATAATGTTCAAAATACGGACCTGTTTTGTCTATTTTTTAATAAAATGTATGTGTACTTGAATAAGTATTTACTATCTTTCGTAAATCTTCAATGATTGCCTCAATTACTAGTTTTCCCTGTTGCTAAACAGTACAAAATGAAAACTAAAACTGTTTTTTTTTATGAGATGAAAATACACAAAAATTTCAAAAATTAAAATTGTTAAAATCATTTTTCGGAGCAGTTCTCGAATGAATATCTTCTCTGAGGATCTGTTTCTTGTTACCAAGTTATGACATTAGTATAAGCTTTGGATTTTATGTTTAAAGAAACTATAGAAACAGGTAGAAAAACTAAGGGTGAGCATCCCGAATGCGTTTGCATCATTAATCATGCCATGATATAAACCGGCGCATTAACTTATGCATCGAAGAGGAAGGTAACATTTTTGAATATTTGTTATATTTACTTTCTTAATTAATTATTGATTTTAATTTGTTATATTTTTGTAAATTAACACATTTCATAAAAAAAAAATTAGTCTTCATTTTGTACTAGTAATTTAACAGCAGGGCAAACTAGTAATTTAGGCAATCACTAGGATATTTGTAACAGCTAAAATGATAATTCTCCCACTATAATTTGAAATCTTAATTATAAGTAAGCCTGGCCAAGCGATGGTAGATTCAGGGTCGGGCGCAATACCAATGCCATCGCGCGCTTGTTTACGATGACGATGATATGACACACTTCAGTTGTTATCTGTCGGTCGATGCATAGAGTACTAATAAATAATAAATAATGTTTAGCGTAAAGGTAGAAAACGACCGTACGCTGATGAAGTGAATAAATTTATCGGTGAATTTCAAGATTTGTTCTATGATGGATGTAAAATAATTTGTAAAGTTTGTGATCAAGACAATGCAATGTGCTGGAATAAATACGGCTGCAAAATCATGTCAATAGTAACCGGCATAAAAATAAAAAAAAATGGCGTCTTTGGAACCTCAGTTTATGTTTGATTTACTGTTAATGCTGATTGCCTGTGATGTTCCCCTGCGCATATTGGATAAACCAGCATTTCGGGAGTTCTGGAATAAATACAATCCCCAGGTGAATTGACCAAGTCGTTCATCGTTACGTAAATATGTACCAAGTGTTCGTGAAGACACTGTAAATAGGATTAAAT
Organism: Rhamnusium bicolor; assembly: GCA_029963845.1. Classification (NCBI taxonomy): domain Eukaryota; kingdom Metazoa; phylum Arthropoda; class Insecta; order Coleoptera; family Cerambycidae; genus Rhamnusium; species Rhamnusium bicolor. The sequence continues at coordinate 2,280 of JANEYF010001815.1, read as the reverse complement.
GTGCATTAAAAAATGCACGGCTGTGGTTATGTGTTGACGAGACAACAGATTGTAAAAAAAAATTATTTTAAATGTTATAGTACGTGTACTCGACCCTGTTAAACCAACATTTCCACTTTTACTAGCTAGCAAAAGACTAACTGCGTGTACTGGCGAAACAATTACGCGGGTGGTGTTGGAGACTTTCGAAAAATTTGACTGTCAACAAGTCAAGTGTTGATGTTTGTGACAGACGGTGTTGCGACAATGCATTTGGTGGGCCGTTTTTCTTCAAAGAGACAATTGTAGGTTTTTACATGTTACGTGTAAAGTGCATGCGTTCCATCTTGTAGCAGAAAGGATTCGAAAATGTTTTCCAGAGGTAGATGCATTAATAGCAAATACAAAAAAAGTATTTCTCAAATCTCCTAAACGGCTTCGAGCATTTCACACACTGTGTCCTGGTATTCCGGAACCACCACGTTGGGCAACGTGGTTGAAGGCAACTTTTTATTATGCTGAATATTTTCAACAAATAAAAGCTGTGATACAGATTTAAAAACTATTTATAACAATTATGAGGAACTACACGATGCAATGGAAATATTGCAAAATACTTCGTTGTCGTTAGTGGAATCGCTGCAAATAGTGGAACGACGTAAATACCGCTTACAAACCATAAATGACAAAACATAAGCCCGTTATTGAAAAATTCGAGAGTGTATTACGGAAAGATCCTGACTTTACCAAATTAAGACAATTTTGTGATGGTGCATCTACAGCTGCGTTAAGTGAGTTCACAGAGTGTTTTACTTATGCCTGTAACTTCCGATGTAGAACGGTCTCTTTCAAAATACAAACATATTCTTTCACCACAGCGAACATCACTTACTGAGACAACTGTAGAAACATATCCGATGCTACACAATTATTATAGAAGTGCTCAGTTTGTGATAACGACAACCAAGCTACTTCATAAATCTGCTTAAGAAAGGTGAGTTTTGTACATATTTTTATAAAGTGTACCAGTATTAATAAAATTTATTTCCATTTATTTTGTTATTTATTTATTTATTTATTATTAGTTATCACTTAGATATACAATGTACATGTGTGATCGTCATTTACCAGTTTAATAATAATGTGCAGCACTAAGCTTACAAAATATAAGGAAATATATAAAAAAGAATTTAAAGCGAACGAAATAGTACAAGAAACATACATCACAATGTATAAAATATTTTTGTTTTTATTATTGTACTTATTGAAATATTATGATATGATGCATACCTAGTACGTCTCCTGTAGGATTAATGACCTTGAGAAGGCTTAATTATAAGACTATTTTGGTTGTCAACAAACCGTCGAAATGATTTAATGTTAGTATTACTCAATAATTTTTTTAATCGGCAATAACGGTATTTTAATCTGAATACTAAGGCCTTCAATGGCAATTTCAATCAGCAAAAAGAGTGAAGAAGTGGTTCGGACCCATCTAAATTAGTTGATAATGTACAAATTCAAATGATAAGGTAAAGTTAGAATTTACCCAATGAATATATCATAGAAGGGTTATTATACGCATTTAACCTGGTTCGCCTGTTTAAAATAATACAGACGCCTGAACAGAGGCGGTTCTCGACGTGAAATGGCAGACAAATATAACCCTAAAGTATTTAGACATAATTCTAATATAAACTGTAGGTCGAAACCTTTTAACGAACACTTATTTATTAATTTTATTAATCTGAGATATTTCATGCCACTAATTTTAAGGAAGTTGTTCTACTTGTTTCATTAGTCTGTGTATCTGTTCGTCACTCTGTATATGATTTATATATTTTATCAAGTAACTCGGGAAATGTCATCATTAGGGCTATCAAAAATGTTCCGTGGGACAGTGGCGTACCCAGAAATTAACTAATACGAGAAACAATACACTCTTACAATTTATAACAATGTATGTAAAAAACTTACCCTCTTAACTAGCTTGATGAACTAGCTTGCTTATCACCAAACTGGAGAAGATGTGTAGCCATTTGCAGCATCCGGTATGTTTCTATGGTTGTCTTCATGAGTGATGTTCGCTTTGGTGAAAATATATTCTTATATTTTGAAAACGACCATTAGACATCTACTGATGTAATACACACATACGTAAAATAGTCTTTGAACGCACTTAACGGATCTGGGGCTGCCCCCTCACATATTTGTCTTAATTTGGTAAAACCGGTGTCTTTATTTAACACACTTGCGAACTTTTCTTTAACGCGCTCATTTGTTAAATCACCTATAGCGTGT
>JANEYF010001814.1:1102500-1524695 GCA_029963845.1 Rhamnusium bicolor | reverse complement strand
TGATGAATAAATAAATTATATACTCTGTGGTGAGATTCTACACTCACGTTAGGTAATTTCAATTCAGTACAGAAATGGAGATTTAAATTATTATAACAGTCAATGACATATCAAATATCAAATTTTATACTCTAATTAAATTTTCAAATAATAAATAGTGTCGATTAACCAAATCGGCTACGCTGAATAAATACCTTATTAAGGAGTTACAGTCCCCAGACAGGACTTCTATCAAGTAGTTTTCTGTAAATATTCTCAAAAGGAGGATATTTTGTTTTAAATACGTTCTCAAAATTTCTAGGTTTAAGCTAATTAATTAGTTGCTATTTGATTTTCGTATAGGAATAATGGGTATACTTCCAGGTATATAAAAATTACTACAAAAAATATTCCCTTATAGAAAATATATAACACAAACAATAAAGGACTTATTGTAAATACAGGAATATAGGGATGTGATTTTTGTTACTCAAATTATTAAAGGGATGGATATCTGTTATAATTTTGAACGCGATATTATAATAATTGATGTAATAGTCATGATCATGTAATCCGGAAACGTTCTCCTTTGTAAGCAAGACTTTGATTGCTGACTTGGATGTCTCAGACGGTTGTTTCCGGAGCTGATTGCAAACGTAAAGCCTACTACAGTTCATGAAAAAGCTCCCGCTGCCTGTTATCTGTTTTGTTACCATGGCAACGCTCTTCTGCTACAAACACGGCTCCCGCACCTAAATTACTTCGTTACATGATTTATTCGATGAACATTTCAATATCTGAGTATTTATTTAATACTTTGTTTATATATGGTTATTATAAATATAAAATAAATTGAGAAAATTTTACGGCATTTTTATTTATCTGTTTATCTTATTTGTTAAAATTAAGACTGTTCAAGATTTTCACATTGTTAAGACATTTTCACCAGATATACAACATAAAAGTGTAAAATGCTCTTAAACTTTTCTATCAATAATAATCAAAAACGAAAAAAAATTGTGTCATTTTAAATTATATTCATGCAGATTTAGTACGTCAAATTACCGACAAGTCTGATTTTATTACTACTGCAAATATAGAATATATTAGTCTTAGTAATCAAATATTTCAATTATTTACAAACACTATCTATGATCTACCTACTAATAAAAAGAAAAATTAATAAAAAAAGGCAAATAAAAATAATGTAATAGTAATCTATTATGAAGCAGTTGAGCATCCATCGATGAGCTAGGGTTAAAGTGCTATGTGTGAATTATTTGATGTAGTGAGCAAATATCTAATGGAATAACAACTTTTCATACTTAATATGAAACTAAAACAATTATTAACTTGTAATCTTATCCTATTTGTGTTTGAGAATTATTCGTTATTTCTGTATATTTTTGTTAAGAACGTATTTTGTAAACTAATATTTATTTTATTTCATAGATTAAGAGAATTGAAAAAAAATGAACAATTGGTCCTCTCGTTATCTTGTATCAGTGTAAAGGAAATTCTCTTTCAAGTTTTTAAAAATTTTCATCACTGCTACTTTCCATGACATTTTAAATTTTAAAACTAATATTTCTTTTCCAGGTTCATATGCAAGCGCTTTTGCGTAATGTAATAATTTTTTTTTTCCTAAATTCATTCACTTGAGAGAAACTTATCCGAAGGCGAGAGATAAGAAATCGGAAGACGGATACATACGCAATATTAAAAATCTAATAAAACTGTCAATTTCCTCGTAAAGCAATTGAACTATAAACAAACATGTTCTCTAACTATTTAATGAAATATCTAGGATTTGAATTTAATGAAATATCCAGGATTTGCAATAGGATGCAAGATAAATTAATTTTCAAATATCTACCAAAATATTGACTGCAGGGCTGTAACTATCGCGCAGTCACAAGTTCCAACACGCGAAAGCACAAAAATACATAAATGCTGTCTTTTAGTTTTTTACTGATTTTTTGCCCTTTTTAATTTGTTAAAGTATTTAATTTTTATTTCTTTATTATCTGTCTTATTGTTTTTATTAACTGTATTTGTAACTATACATTGTAATACGATGAAGGTTAAAATTTATAAATTCCGCCAAATTTCTCGCCAATGTTATTTAAGTCGATATTGCTTTATATATAAATGAGCGTCGAAATTGAGATGTTGAATATTTAAGAATTACAAATTTATGGGCATATCCTATTTGGATAAGCAAATTTTTCATAGACAGGGAGGTGAATATATCGGGTGTAATAGGATCATGGTACACTCCCTTTTCTCCTTTAGTTTTGAAGATAATTGATTGAAATTTGGGATATCCTATATACATAATAAGCGGCACTTTTTGAGATTTTAGTGATGTTTTTTGACTTCCGGTTTCGCCGGAAGTGACACTAACTTTCGATTTTTAAATGGAATACCCTATATATTATTACATTTTTGAATTCTGCATAATTTTCCTAATCCAACGATACCAAATAAGTGACATTTCAAATGTCAGTATTTCTTATAATATAATTTTTAGTTTTCCATTGTGCCATTTTCCAAGGGTGCTATGACGGTTCCGATTTATTCTAATTGACTCGTCTAATGCTAGAAAAATCGAAATTCCGTCTAAAATACTAAATTACGTGATTTATGAGCAAATAAAGTTCATCAATATGGTTTGTGGAGAAAAACTAATTTTTTTTCAAATGGAACCATATAGGTACCATTTATTTGTACATTAATAAGGAATTTATTCATATTTCGCATTAAAATGTACGATAAATACAAATAAAATTACAGCTAAAAGAAAATAAGAAAATACAATTTTGTTCTAATTAAATGTTAAGAAGTACCTAACTAAAGTGGCTTTGAAAACAATGGAATATTTAGCTTGTCAAACATTTATTGGTTTACCGGTGTTTTTATCGTGTCTTTAAAAATTTTTCAAAATTCTTGTTAATTGTGTTCAAAATGCCGCAAATTTATACAAGAGATGAAAAAGTGGAAATGTTAATTATTTATGGGGAATGTAGAAAAAGTGTCATTGCAGCTAGACACTTTTATGCCACACGATATGCTGATAGACAATGTCCAGCGAGAAATTATTTTAATTGTCTTGAAAATCAATTCCGAAGTGAGCCCAACAATGATCCTGAAGAAAATTTCATTCTTGGCGAAGGAACGGAAATTAATGTTTTACCTCGAGTAGAAGTTGATAAGACTGTTTCTTTAAGGCAAATTGGGTTTGAATTGGAAATCAGTCACTAAACAGTAAGCCGAATTTTGCACAAATACCACTATAAATCTTTTAAATACCAATTGCACCAGCACTTGTACGAAAATGATTACGAACGGAGGATGGAATATTGCAAATGGATTTTGCAGAATAACATGCAGCCCAACGATGATTTTTAGGAATGATTTTATTTTCGAACAATCTAGGTTTACAAATTTGGGATTATTTAACCGACAAAATACAAAATATTGGTCACAAGAAAATCAAAATTTATTACGGGAGGGTAACTTTCAAGTGCGGTTAAGTTTCAGTGTTTGGCTTGGAATAATAGGTAGTAGAATCATTGGTCCAACAATATTTGAAGGACCCCTAACTGGTGCCAGGTACTTGGGATTTCGGCAAAATGAAATTGAGGACAGTTTAGCTGAATTACTTTTCCATTTACGACAGGGAATGTATTTCCAACAAGATGGCACTCCTCCCCATAATTCGAGGATAGTAATTGATTACCATCAACGGAGATTCGGAGAAAACGTAATTTCGACGAATGGTCATGTAAGGTGGCCTCCAAGGACACTTGATTTAACACCCCTTGATTCTTTGTTTGAGGTCATTTAAAAAATATTGTCTACGAAACCGCTGTTACAACCCGTGAATACTTGGAGCTACGAGTAAGACGCGCAATTAATACATAACGGTCCAGCAATTGGCGAACGTTCTTCGAGAAACGGCTATGCTAGTTCAGAAGTGCATTGACGTTAATGGACAGCATTTTGAATAACTGTTGTAATGTTTTGTATCCATTTTTTGTATTCCAAAGCCACCTTATGTAAACAAGGTAATTAGAACAAAATTGTATTTTCTTATTTTCTTTTAGCTATAATTTTGTTTGCACATTGCACATTTTAATATGACATATGAATAAATTCCTTATTAATAATACTAATATTGGTACCACGGTACCAATATAGTTCCATTTGAAAAAAATGAGTTTTGACCCAAAAACCATTTTAATGAACTTTATTTGCTCACAAATCACGCAATTTAGTTTTTTTGGGGGTCCGGTTTCTTCTAGACGGGATTTAGAATAAATCGGAACTGTCATGGCACACTTAAATGGAAAACTAAAAATTATGTTATAAACAATATTGACGTTTGAAATATCACTTATTTGGTATCGTTGGATTCAGAAAATTATGCAGAATTCAAAAATGCAATAATATACAGGGTGTTCCATTTAAAAATCGAAAGTTAGTGTCACTTCCGGCGAAACCGGAAGTGAAAAAAAACACTTGCATGTCAAAAAATGCTGCTTATTATGTATATAAGATATCCCAAATTTAAATTTTTATCAAAACTAATGGATAAAAGGGAGGTGTACCATGATCCTGCTACATCCGGTATTAGGAGCAGATGATGCACAAAAACTGATAAACTGGATTTGTACGAATTTTCAAGTCTGTACTATTTTAGATAATTTATTCTGGGAGATACATTACTATATTTTTTTAATCTGAATACGAGTCTACAACAGCTGTTTTGCATTTTTTGTAAAAGATATTTTGTGAACTTATCTAAACAAGAGAAATATACTGTTACGGTAATTTAAAACAGGAAGATCAAGACTTTCACAAAATTTTTTCTTCATTTTAAAATTTAAAATACTTCTATTACAGTATAATACTTAAGTGCAAAATAAGCTTTTTTTTTAACAAAGTAGCGACATGCTCTTGAAATCGTATTCTACTGTCAAAAATTAGCCAATTTTCATATCGACACGAACTACGCCTGTTTAGGATACTGTTAACTTTGAAGTAGTAAATGCGTAGAGATAGTCCATAATGCATTTACAGTTCGAAATTAACAGAATCCTAAACATAACGATATAAAAATTTTGGCATTTAGGTTTTTGAGTGGTAAATATCTACAGTAAATATCTATGTATAATTTATGATTAGTCCAAAATTTCTAGCTTGATCAACAACAGACAAGTGTTGAGCATTCATAACCACATTTAGATTTACTTTTGTCTATTCTCTTACTTTAATTTAAAATTGTATTTTTCTCATTTAAAATTCAAGATAACTTGCATTCAAATGATCCTTACAACAACGTTTAGTCGTTTTGCTGACTAAAAGATCGACTCTACGCATATATTTTTTGCTACAAACAGAAATAAACTTTTTAGTCTAGTCAATGGTGTTTGTTCGTATTGTTCGTGATTTTATTTACATATTTATTATTCATGTTTATATTTAAGTTTTTAGAAAATATATACTTTTACAAGAAAAACCTAATTTAAATAGTCCTGAAAGAATGTGTCAAAATACAGCAAACGTCGACTAATGAAAACTTGGTTTCCTCTTTTCTGCCAATCTTACTAATTTAAAAATAAGTAAATATTTTATCTGGCGTTGTCACAGCAGTATTTTTGCACTCGGGAACTGGGAACTGCAAAGTATTTGTAGTTTTTTCTGCTACTGTCTATTTTGCAGAAATATTACCACTAACAAAAATACGAAAACAGTCAGTCGCTAAACACAATATTAAACTTTGATAAACTCTTTTTCAATCCGCACCGCTTATGAGATCTGATGACTTCACATTTGACAACGGAACGTTATTCAGCTTGATGAACTTAATAATTTTTTACATATGAAGGCGATGTCTAAAATAAAATATTCTGCACAGTTGTCAAACACAGTGCAAACTTTCAGAATATGCTAGAAAAAAAATAATGCTAAATAAATGGAGTCTAATTCGGAATTAATAATTAAGTCACAAATAAGTCAGGTGTCTTCAGAACGAAAACAATAGAATAACTGAGAGTCGTCTGCATAGGATTGAATTTTGACACAATTAATATGCTAAAAAAATACCCGATGTATAAATTATGAGCAATGCAGGACCCAGAACTGATCCTTGCACCACTCCTGACATGATTGGGCACATATTTGATCGCTCTTCATTCAGTTACACAGTCTGGAATCTGTTAGTAAATAAGACTAAAAAAAAAACGGAATGAGATTTCATCGAAACCATAAAATGAAAGTTTAGAACAAGGTAATTCATGGTCCAATGTGTCAAAAGCCTTAGAAAAATCAAGAGGAATTAGTGACACAGCTTAACCTTTATTTCGAGTAGTTAAAATAGCCTTTTCTATTACCTGATTGTAAATTCAATATAATGTTATTATCTAAAATGTATTTGTATACTTGATTTTCATAACGCTGGAATAATAGTTATAGGCCTTAGGTCCTTATAATCTTGAGGATTATTAACCTTTGGTAATGGCTTTATTATAAAAATTGTCCAATAGTGGGAAAGTAGCTAACCTCCAAGCAGTAATTTATGATATGTGTTATACCGGGTGTAACAGGATCATGGTACACCTCCCTTTTCTCCTTTAGTTTTGAAGATAATTGATTGAAATTTGGGATATCCTATATACATAATAAGCGGCACTTTTTGACATACAAGTGATTTCTTTTCACCTCCGGTTTCGCCGGAAGTGACACTAACTTTCGATTTTTAAATGGAACACCCCATGTATTAATGCATTTTTAAATTCTGCATAATTTTCTGAATTCAACGATACCAAATAAGTGACATTTCAAATATCAATATTTTTTATAATACAATTTTTAATTTTCCATTTAAGGGTGCCATGACGGTTTCGATTTATTCTAAATGACCCGTGTAATGCTAGAAAAATCTAAATCCTTTCAAAAATACTAAATTACGTGATTTATGAGCAAATAAAATTCATAAAAATGGTTTTTGGGGCCAAACTCAATTCTTTCAAATGGAACCATATTGGTACCGTGGTACCATTTATTAGTACTATTAATAAGGAACTTATTCATATGTCGTATTAAAATGTGCGATAAATACAAACAAAATTACAGCTAAAAAGAAAATACAATCTTGTTCTAATTACCTTGTTATACATAAGGTGGCTTTGGAATACAAAAAAATGAACACAAAACATTACAACAGTTGTTCAAAATGCTGTTCAATAACGTGAATGCACTTCTGAACTCGCATAGCTGTTTCTAGAAGAACGTTCGCTAATTGCTGAGCCGTTATGCTGTTAATTGCGCGTCTTACTCGTAGCTCCAGATCTTCACGGGTTGTAACGGCGGTTGCGTAGATAATATTTTTTAAATGACCCCAAAGAAAGAAATCAAGGGGTGTTAAATCAGGTGACCTTGGAGGCCACCTCACAGGACCATTCGTCGAAATTACGTTTTCTCCGAATCTCCGCTGTAGATAATCAATTACTATCCTTGAATTATAGGGAGGAGCGCCATCTTGTTGGAAATACATTCCCTGTCGTAAATGGAAAGGTAATTCAGCTAAACTGTCCTCAATTTCATTTTGCAGAAATCCCAAGTATCTGGCACCAGTCAGGGGTCCTTCAGATATTATTGGACCAATGATTCTACTACCGATTATTCCAAGCCAAACATTGAAACCGAACCACACTTGAAAGTTACCCTCCTATAATAAATTTAGATCTAAAAATATATAAACCTAAAATTAAAATTATTGAACGGAAAATATTGTAGGTTCGAAAATGAAGTTAACGTTTCGAAATTCAGTCTGATACTGTTATGAAAACTAATAATAAATTGTCCTGGCAGTATCTGACTTTTTTGTATAAATGTCTAACAAAGACATGAGAAATTATTATTGTATATTAATGTTTTTCTACTTACCTCATCTCTAAGGATTATTATCCAGTTAGAATAAAAATCTATTAAATACTTACTAATTAAATACACATTTTTCTCTGTTTAATAAAATATTTAATTACGGATTTTGTCAGTTTTTTTTGTCATTAGTTTCTTTTTAATATTAAATGATATGATTCTTATTCCACGCTTGTTCACAATTTAACTCCCTATATCCCTAAAGTGACCTTTTATAGAAGGGGGCAATAGAAACAACGGATACGCCTAATATTCAAGTAATTTTTGTTTTCAAAAAATCTCAGCTCCTGGTCGGGAATCGAACCCGGAGGCAAGCGTCCTTACTGCTGGACCATGGAATGATATAATATTTACCACATTCTCATGGGATACTAAATGCAAGTTTTATAATTCATCTACCGATTTAGTTCTTCATAAAATAGATTTTAATGAATGACTGGTTTAAAATACCGTCCGCAAAAAAATGCCTTATTCTAATATTTACCTAACTTGTCTTGCATAATATGTATATATGGAATTATACTAATATATCTGTATTTATTCCATTAACTTGAATTTGCAGTATCGCTTGTGAAAGACAACCAGATGCGGCAGCAGATATTGTGGCAAGGATAGCAGCAGAGGTTTGCTTTGTTGCCTTGCCATAACTGTGTGATTTACATACTTTTGAGAAATGTCCCTTTTTTCAGCAATTATGACAAGTTAAATTTTTGGCTGGACAATTGCTACGTAAATTTTTATATATCCACAATAAAAACATTTTGAAATTACAGTTAGGGTCGTAAAATTTAGATCTTCTTGAGATCGCTCCCTCTGACTAGCAGCAGAATTAATAGATAATTGTGATGACAACTTATAAGAATCAGAATGATGTGCCATCTCTAGAGCTTCTTGTAGTGAAATAGACTTATTTTCAAGAAGGCGCTGACGAATAACAAATTTAAATCACTAATAAATTAATCTCTAATGAAATCATCCCTGTACTGTTCTGCTGAAACAGCTTTAAATTTAAAATCCTTACTTAACTCTTTTAATACCTGTAAGTACTGATCTAGAGACTCTTCTGCTTGTTGCAAGGGTATATCTAGCAAATACCTCATTACTGGGCTTATTATATAAAGCATTTATAGTTTCTCCAGCTAAATCATATATTTCAATTTTACTGATATATTCATAGATCGACGAGCTAACATAATTGATTAGTAGAGTTAATTTTACTTTATATTCTGACACTCCAGTGATTTCCAGAAAATTATTGAATGTTTTAGTCCAGTGTATCTAATGCTGAGCAGCAATACTTGAATATGTTTCGGCTTCAAATCTCTCAGGTCTGAATAATTTGTCCATTTATATTTTAATTAATTAAATTGTAATGATTAACTCTTTTAAACTGATTAAGGCTTTAATTAACTAAATAGGTACATATAAATAATCTGTCATAAGTAACATACGAACAATATAAACAAATTCAGTGACAACTAGATTTATATTTATAACATGTAACATGGCTAATTGGTCTGTTAATCAACGAATCTTCGCAGTAAAGTCGTATATTTTTTACAATTAAGTTGCACAGGCACAGAATCGTTCTCATCGTGAATTTAATGTGCCAGTGCGGGGAGATTCCATCAAGGAATACCATTTTGAGATGGGTGGGAGATTTTAACGAAAAAGGAAGCGTAAGATCAAGATCCGCTGGTGGTACTCGTACAATTCGTACACCAGAAAATATTGTAAGGATCAAAGTAGCAGTTCATCGAAGTTCACAATGTTCTGCAATTCGACATTCAGTTGAATTGCAGATTTCGAAGCCAAGTTTGCGACGCACTTTACACCTGGAATTGCAATTTCTCCAATATAAATACAGATTACACAGCAACTAAATGATAATGACAAGGTTCAACGTCTTAATTTCTACAGACAATGTTTGGAAATATTGAATAGGTAACGATGCAGAAGTTCTCAATAAATTGATCATGTCAGAGGAAGATCACTTCCACTCCTCTTGAAACGTTAAGAAACAACAGTTTCGTTATTGGACACAACACAATCCAAGAGAGCTGCATGAAAAACCTCTTTTATAATCAAAAGGTGATAGTATTGTGTAGTGTCGACTATTGGCGTAATTGAACTAGAGTCGATTCCGATCGCTTTGTTGAGATGTTGGAAACATTTGTGAATGTGAATCTGCAATGAATGGGACGACATAATGCATGGCTTCGACAATATGGTGCCACTTTTCGTATACCAAGGCATGCTATAGATTTTACGTCACATGTTTCCTTATCGTCTAGTCACAGTAAACAATAATAATATTGTTTACTGTGGTCTAGTTTCAAGATTCAACGAAATTTCATGGCTGACAAAATCAGCTCCTATTTTTTTCTTTTGGGCTTTTGAATTCAAGAGGTTATCAGATACGTCCTCAAACAATTCAAGCTTCAAAGACATGATTGGCGAAGAGATAAACCTGATTAATGATAACGAACATCTATTTCAACGCGTTATGCTAAATTTCAGACACAGATTGCAGGAATGTACATAAGCGAATGGTGGACATCTTACGAACATCGTATTTGCTCAGTAATAATTTTGTAATAAATTTTTTAAAATATATTTTTCGTTCATTGAAAATTTGTTCGAATACATTTATTTGTTTCTTCACAACAAGCTCTCAAAAATAGTTCAACCCTGTTGCCGGCTCCTGTATTATGTTTTTTTTTTTAGAAAAAATTATTTTCTATTTCTATTGTAAATTCAACTTCTTTCTGATTCTTTTCTATTGATACGATTTAAAGAATTATTTAAATAATCGATGCTGTAAGGCCAGATTGCAAAAATATCATCGATAAATCTCCACCATACAATAAGTTTATAAATTATATTATAAATATTGTTTTTTCTCCAAAATCGTTCACAAGCATCACTTTGGAATTGTGTGAATATAGAAAATATAATTTAGAGACTAAAATAATGATTTCTGAAATGTTTAATTGTGGTTATAATTAAGTCCTTTATTAAGTTATTGTTAATTATTTTTAATCAGTGAATACAGCAGGGAGTAAGTGTTACCAGGATTTTTAATCAACGAATTCACTAGGTGAGGTGTTTGTGAAGACAGGAAACACGTAACAATATTATAACACATTGATTTCACATTTACCAGCAAAACACTAAACAAAAACTGTTTCTCTATTTATTTTCACCAGGGAAGCCAACGTTGTTATTCTGAACTTGAACTTTTATAGATAATTAACTTCAAGGTGGTTACATCTTCACGTGAAATTGTATACATTTTCAGGTAACTATAAAGGCAGAATTTCTCAAAACTATTAGTTGTTATAAATAATTATAGATGAAAAAATAACCTAACTCTGGAAACTAGAAAGTTTAAATTTGGAGTTGCTAGTATTTATGTTGTTTAAAATCAATGTTTAATAAATAAGGAAATATTATACATGTACCATTTCATTGGTTTAAACATATTGCTTCAACAATTTACAACTACTCTATAATTTACGAACCAAAATACTGAAAACGAATATAACCCGTACCTACGTTAATTTTTTGCGTATTAGGAACTAAAATCACCACGGCGCATATGGTTCTGTGATCAGACGAATAACGATCAGTTGATCCTTGGTTTGTTTACATTCGTTTATTTGTTTTTGTGGGTTCTTTCTTAAGTAGAAAAATATATATTTTTATATTAATCGAAAGTTTGTAAGTAAATTCAGTAGGTTTAACAGTTTAACTTATTTTGTATTATTTTTTGTTAATTTGAGAGGTACCTAATCTAAAAATGCGTTTATTACAACTTTATATACCTTTTGTATTATAGTCCTCTGGCTTGAAATGGACACATTGTCGAAGTTAATGCTTTTCCCATCAATTATGTTTTCTCTCATACTTTGCTTCTATTTGTTTTCTCCACGATACCACAGTACACAGCTATTGCTGACATAAACAAACCCCGCGTCTTTCTTTGGATTTTGCCAAGTGATAATGGATTTTTATATCCACCTTTTTTCCTTGAGTGACACTTGCATACACAACAATTCGTATTATGCATGGTTTTCTTAGGCATATTGTGAAATAAACGTTGATGAAATAAAAAAAACTGTAGTAAAATCCCGACAAACAAAATATACAAAAATGTGATCAAACGAATGTAAACAAAGACTACAAAGAACATTCTCGTTTTGCTAAAGTGCGATTTTCAGTCACCAGAGGTCGAGTGAGGGCTTATATTCCCAATATTCAATATAATAATAATAACAAAAATAATATTAGGGTCACCATAAAGAAAACGTGAATTTTTATTAATTTTTTTCAAAATTGGGATAGATATATTCACATCGTTCAAGCGGTTAATAACTTGGCAAAAGTAAGAATTAATGATAATCAAAATGTATGTCATTCTTTCACAAATTTTATTAATCCCTATTTACAAGCATATCATGCAAATTTAACTGCCAACTTAAAAGAAGCAATTCAAGAAGAAATCAGAGTACAAACGCAATACAACAATCAAGTGGAAATATATTAAAACTGTATTTTTAATGATAGTGCTATTATCAAATAAATTTTTATCGTTAATTTATTTTCTATTATTACAAACTCAAGGATTTGTCATGCTAAATGCGTCTCGAGGTTTCTACCTTGATTAAAGATTAGGAGAAATTCTCGCTGCGTATCTTCTTTCGAGAAATTATATCAATAACATATCAGAGCCAAAATATGTATATGAATAAAAAGAGTGTGAAATCACCTATCGTTCTAAACTTGTATTTTGTTCCTGACTTAGTTATTACTGAGATTTCGTTTTATACGCACTATAAACTAAGACAATTAGTTAAATGCTAAGAAGAGGTAGTAGGTTATTAAAATAAAAACGAGTGAATATGTCACATAAATAAGATACGTATAAATATTGCCATGCTAAATCATATCGTAAGTTTCAACAATAAACCTACCGCATATAACGGTATATTCGCCCATTGTGATTATTCATTGGTTAGAATTATGATGTTTATCGTTTATTTACATGGATGAGTGCGATGAGTGACATGAAGACTAATTCCCGATAATGAAATGCAAACCGCCATAAATTTCCATTGACAGGTTATGGTCAAGTAGCAGACGGAACTAGCCATAGGCTAATGTTCAATAACAATGTTTGTAAAATTTATTATTTGACGGTTTTAGGAGCTGTCGTTTATTTGTCTAGCAATTAAATTACAGCCTCAATTGCTTTTGCATAACAACGTGACATTGTTTCTAAAAAAAAGGATATATGTAAGTAGGTACTTCTGAATTGCATTTTTAAATGAATATCGGAATTTGTTAATTTGATTAACTTCTTCTATAAATTAACAACTGACAAATATTTTATTAGTTACCAAAAATAAAAAATTACATAGAAATTCGTTTCACTCTGCTCTCAAACATCGAAAAAGTGTTTAAAATTGTGTTAAGATTTAGTTTTTTTTTCTATAGTAACATTTAACCACGATTGTGATAATTTATTCTTAACAATGACATTTCAAATTATTACATTCAGTATTAGTTAAATGGATACAGAGGATTTTATCTAGTTACGACAGCAAAATGACAGAATCAATAGCCGGCAAATTGGACTATACCAAACACAAGCGCCGACAAACACGAAAAATTAAATACAAACAAGTACCGGCAAACCAGGCCAAATTAAATACAAATAAGTGCCAGCAAACTAGGCAAAATTAATATAAATAGGGACCGGCAAACTAGGCCAAGTTAAATATTAACAAGAGTCCGACAAACCAAACCAAATTAAATACAAACAAATGCCGGCAAACGAGGTAAATCTAATGACATTGTATTATAAAATTATCCTCAAGAAAAATCGGCAAACCAGACTTAACTCATTTTTAAAAGGGGTACCAGCGAACCAGGCAACGTGGACAGGGAACGTTTCTTACAATAAAATGGCTATCACACGCGATTTGAATCTAAAGGTCGCCTAACATGTTGGCACTCAAACAAAGATAACTTCATACTTAACAACAATTGATTGTTTAACATTCGCCTACCTTGATAAACTCTTAATTCACGTAGCAAATCAAATACACCACTTTAACTTTAACACTAATTTAAGTAACTTAGCTACACTAACTCCATATAATAAATAACAAATGATTTTAAAGATTTTCAACAAAACTAATAGACGTGTGTATCGTGCAAAAGTCTCATCAAAACTGCTAATTTTTTTAATTATAATTTAAAAAAATTAAAATTATAATTAAACACCGCAGGTAATACAATTCCTGAAGGTACCACAAGGCACCTTGTGTGGGAGAGGGCTACACTTTAAAGACAATAGACACACACCCAATGTCCGAGTACGCTAGGATTAATTTCTGGTTTAGAAAAATCCTAGCTCCTCGACCGGGGATCGAACCCGAGATTCCAGGGTGAGAGGCACCCGTCAAGTGTCCTTACCACTTGACCACGAAGCCACACCTAACATAACATAACTGCCAAATATCTTTTTATGCCTTAAGAAAACACTAAATTTATCGTCCTATCTTACATAAGCATAATCACAATATAATACAACGGAAAAAACTGCCTAATGTGCCTACAGATACACGTACACGTCTTAATACAGGAATGCCTGTGTGTAGACAAAATTTCAGTTAAAAGTCTGTCGAACATGTCTCTTGTTGCTGAAATTTGTCTACACACTGGCGTACATGAATGCACGTTCATGTCTTAAGACATAGTATACGTGTGTCGGTAGGCGCCTTTACAAGTGTGTATATGAATATGGCGTGTGCGTGTGTATATCTGTGTGTTTATGTGTTTTTGCATATTACATGTTTGTAGCCATTTCTTGTAAATACAAAACCGTAAAACTTAAAATTTGACATAAATCTAAATTTAAGCTTTTTAGGCCACGTAAATTAGTGAGCTGGTAAAACTGATCTCTGTTTTCTATATAGGAGTATACTTTTTATCGTGTTAAAAGTCTGTCATACACGATATTATCTCACAACTAATTTTTTGTCGATTTCTCATTGTTTTTTTTTTTGTTTTACAATTAATTGAGGTCAATAAAATTTAAAAACATAAAATAACCGAAAATACGATAATTTTTTATATCGTGTTGAAAATAAAGACAAATATAATACAGTACGGGGTAGAATACTGCTGTCATATGACAAACTAAAATAGCTATTTAATGAGCAAAGAAATTTTGAGATAGTTATTTTTTCTTTCATTGTTCCTCAGTTATCTTGTAGTTTCGAACATTAAGTACTAGTCGCTTACTGCCTTTTTAGCATAGTGTAATTCATATGACTTGTCATGATCACAAGAGTGTGAAAGGGGATATTAGTATACATTCTATCAAATATTTCTCAGATTCGGAACTCCGAATGACGTGAAAATAAACTTTAGTTACTGAAGATCCGTAGCAATTTGCGCTCCTTTGCACTAAAGAAAAAAGTGATGAGCCTAGACCGGGCCAAATTCCGAGTAATTCAGTGGCATCGCAGAGAACGTATTATATATTAAGTACACGTGAAATATATGAAGGCATGTTACATTACATCAAGTAAATAGGCAGTCTCGCTTCACAATGGATACATCGTGCGTCGAATTATTTACAATTTTATTAACAGTTACAATGTCATTCAAGAGGAAGACTTTACTAAAAAAATAAATAAAATAATGGGCACAAATTAAAACAAAAAAAAATATGAATAGTGATAGACGAAATAACGAATGCAACATTCAATCATGTGACAAACGTAATAGTACGAATTTTATGTCCTGGTGGACCATCGCACAATGGGCCAGAATTAATTTTGAGCATGATAAAACCTAAATTTTTAAGAATTAATTTTGGGAAAAACTCCTTTATTAGTATCTACAGAAATGGTCAGTGCATAACGGCCTTAATATGAGAATTCTTAAAAACAAATAATTTAGGAATAGTGAGCAAATAAAGAACACTAATAATGCACGACCATTCTCAATTTATCATTTGCATTTGTATTCTATAGAGGTGATGTTGTATTCTCGATTGTTCTTAAGGGTGTAAAATCTTTTCTGTAGGAATCTTTTTTTAAAGTTATGCTACTTTTTCCCTTTTTATTTAACATTTTTTAATACAGTTATTTTTGATATTACCTTAATCAAAATATTAGCAAAACAAGTGCCGTAATTTTTAAATTATATATTTACTTAGGTTCATAAATATTAATTCTGGCCCACTGTGCGTCACCTGCATTTTTATTTGCTCTAGTTCTAAAAAATTTTTTTTTAAAAGATTCAGTGATTTTATTATTTTAGGTAGGTACTTATTTGATCTTCCATCTTTCTATTACCTTTTCATTTAAATTATAAAATTACGGGCTATATAATTTTAAATTATTAATAAATATTTACTACTATTCTCAAATGTAAATTAGTTACATGACTGAAACGTTATTGACTCTTCCCGATCTCTCCCGTGGAAAGGAATACCTGCCAACTCAAAAAAGGTAAACTTGCGGAAAACCAGATTTATGTGTTTAGCTTGTTGTCATAATGAGAGAAGAAAATCCTAATGATCACTTTAGGAATTTCTTATGTCTATATTTTTAAATTTAAATTTTTTATTAAAATATTGTATGTTTTGGAAATTACGTGACTTACCTGAAAATACTTTTGTTAAAAGTATAATTTTACAATTGATAAACCTAGTATACTGACTTAATATACAAGTACGTATGTCCAAGATTTTATTTTGCTGCCTAAAGCAAGTAAATCAATAACGAAATACTAAATACTAACAATATGTTCCAAATACTAAGTTTTTCTGGTGTAAATAACGGTACTGTATATTAATAATAAAATAGCAAATGTTACATGATATGTTTTCCCATTTTATTTTAAATTTACAGTGTATTTCCGTTGTATGTATAATAGAAAATAAAGTGACCTGTTAGGAAGTTTCATGGCGTATAGTAAAATAACCTTTTTGTATTCACTTTGAAATAAATATGAATATCACAGAAAAAACTGTTTATGCACTAAATATACTTTTCATTAAAACAATAACTTACTAGCTTCGATATAGTCATGTATTTATGTGCCCATGTTTATGTTACATAATAATATAAAGTTGTCGGATCAACAAAAAATTTATATTCAAAATTTTTTTTGTATTAATTTCTTTTCGGAGGGGGGACCGGGCTCCCTGGCCCGCCAAATCCACCAGTGCTAATATGTTCCTTCATTTTTGACAATTTTAAGTCTGATGTGTTTTTTGACTTCGTATATATTTAGAAATTAGTGTTGGTTTAGACAATTAAAGTAAAAAGTTGAAAATGTATACTTTTCTATGGCGACAGGATAAATAAATAAATATAAATAAACACCACAGAAATTAAACAACCCCCGAATCCAATGCCGAAGCTGCACGGACGAGGATTACACTTATAAAAAAACTCGGAGACATAACCATTCCCACCGACATTACCAGTACCGGTAGCGGGATTGGAACTTGCAGAGCGATGGAGAGATTATCTAGTCAGACATGCCATCGCGCGCTCAAACCAATTACTCCATCGAACATATATATTTGTTTTACTGTTTCTTTCTATTTAAACATAATATTACAATAATACAATAATAGTACAAATTGCTAGGAAGAAAGTGGAAAACTAACAAAACTTGCTGATATATAAAATAATTTTATTAGTATAATAACAACATATTTTTTGCTAAACAATTTTTAACAAATCATTTTTTGTACGTTTATATAATATAAAAACAAACAAAATATGTTGGTGGTTGACAACCTCATTTAGGGGTCATATGGAAAATATTTTCATAAAAATAGGTTCATAAAAGCGGATTTGGCAAAAATGTACAATTTCTTTACATTATAACTACTCAAGTCATTTGCAATCAAAAGGCTTATGTATTATGTCTCGTTCTCACGGAATACCTTCACTTTTATTTTTACTTGTAGACGCCGTATTGAATTTTTCAGATAGAAAACAGCATCCAATGAAACAAAAATATCATGTAACAGAATGTAACAAAAAATACATTTTTCTCTTTTTTTCATATACCTATGAGTAATTTTCAAAAAAAGTTGTAGTTTGGAGAGCTTTTTTGGCAGAATTTTTAAATACTAAATTTTAACGTTTCTACTGTGATTTACTAGATACTATAGGCTTTGGTGGTATGTAAACTAAAAACACACAAATACACACATGGATTAAAAAAAGTCTAAATCCAGCATCCACAAATTGGATATAAACTTGGTCATTATCCAAATTTAAAAGATAAAAAACCTCAACCATTTGCAACAAAATTGGCTACACCGTTTGAAGATAGTATTTAGTTCTAGCATGATGATATTAAAAACATATCTGAATGAGGCGTATTTAAAGGATATATTGCAGAATGCTGTGGACTGAAAATCAGATCAACGGATTTGTTCTTTTCTATTTTTCTTAAAAGAAAATTTTTCAAAAAAAAACTTAACGACCTTCGTGATTTAAAAGGAAAAATTAGAGCTGAGTAAGCTTTTCATAATTCACTTATATAGTTTGAGAAAGAGTCAACCTTTCCTCAAAATTGCCTAGAAAATAATGGAGCTCAGTTATGAAGTTAAATTTTAATCATTTTTAATTTAAATATTCATTAATTATTAGTCATTCGTCATTATTGCTAAGTTTATATTAATTATCATATTTACTGCTTCTATGTTCCTGTATAATTATAGATTATTTAGTCAATTTTGTTCTATTTACTGTTTAATTTAATAAGTTTTTGTTTTTGGCGAAGGCGCCTCTATTAAGAAAAATAATAAATGTGGTCTTCATTTGTTCAAACAATTCCTTATATGATATCTCACATTTAAAAATTGATTTGTAAAACCAGAAAGTGTGAATTTAAAATCACAAAAGGACCTGCCTTTTTTTTGAAGATGATATAAAAATCATCAGGATTATTCCACAATCTTTTGCCAGCAGGTCTAGGTGTCTCGATTCTCAGTATAGATTAAGTATAACAATCACAATATATGAACCTAACAATTCTTAGATGCTTTTGGGGAGATTAGAATTTCAAGCCAAAACCCGTTTTTCGAAAATCGCCAAAAATTAAAGCAGTGCTCTATGAACTTTAAATTTTTAAGTCAATAACGGTGGCCGTCGAAACGCCATTTATTTTTTATTATTTTATTTCTGCACTAATCAAAACCACTTTTTATATACCGAGTTGGCCAAATTGTTTCTCAGCCAATTTTAGCGAACATGTCAATAGTTAGCTGATTAAATAGACTACAAAGACCAAATGTTAAGATAGCCAAAACATCAAAATGCAAGATGGCGGACACAATTAGAATTAGGCCTTCCTTTGCGCTCGTTCTTTTTAATTGAAAGTTGTTAAAATGACAACACTAATGACAGACTTTGAAAGAATGAACTGCTCTCTACATTTTAAGATTACGATGAGTTATCTCGGTTCATTGGTTTTGGAATACAGAGAATTCAAGAAAGATCTTGTCATTTTTAAAATATGGAACAAAAAAACAAACTTTGACATTTTGCCTGCTAATTCTTTATTTCTCAACTGATTTCAATGAATTTGGTTTTGTTATGTAGGCAGTAGAATCGGTTCTAATAAATTGCGAACAAATTATCGAAATGTCAAAATACAACTTATGTTCGACTACAACATTTCAAATATCAACAATACGAACTAGAAAAATAACTTATAAAAAATCTTACCTAGGCAAACACGATGAGCCGTTAGAGGACATTTCACCTGAAATCGATGATTCGGTGGTAGGTACTAATGAATTTGCTTAGTAACAAATGTAATGTTACTGGATCATTGAAAGAAATCAATATTTCCAAACACTAAAGAATCGGTTAATAAGTAGGTAATGAAATCTAGCACATCATAACCCTTGATGTCATATCCTCGTGCAATCACAATTGCCGTAACATTTCTCCTCCAGTTGTGTATGGCCCGCAATATAGAAATTTAAGACAGTTTTTGCCAATGTTGGGTTACGCCTTGTCGTAACTCCTCAATATTATTAAATTGATTTCGGCCCTTGTTATACAAGCTTTGAAGAAAATATGGTTGTGCAAAGTAATTCAATGGATTTACTTCATAACGCAGGGCAGCCATCTTTTTGGCTATATGAAACTGACATTGGCGTTTTTCAGGCACGCCAAGTCATTTGCGCTCTATTCGCAAGTGCACCATTCTGAAAAAAATATATGATCTACAGCATTTTTATCAGTGACTTATTGCTATAATAAGGATCTTAGTTGGTTAAACACAAACTACCGACGCTGGGTAGCAGAAACAATGTTTATTTACTTGAACGTTAAATTTTCTTACAAAAATGGAATACCATTGTTACGTGTTTTCTATCCCCACAAACACCTGTACTCGTGGATTCGTTGATTGAAAGTTCAGGTAACATTTACCCACTACTTTATTGACTAATTAATAGTTAACAACAATATATTAATGACTGTCTTAACTATAATCACAATGAAACAATTATAAGTCATACGGTCTAGAACATTCCAGAATATTCCCGTATCATCTAACCAGTCTACACATTCCAGTGGCGTAACACTATTATATCTTGAGCATAATTTATTGTCTTATTTTTTCTACTTAAAGCTACCAATTAACCGAAGCGAATGATGCGAAACTAACCTGCATGAAATTGAAGTTCGGCGTTAGGGCTTTCATCTATAGAAGTGATACCTGCGGAGAACTTTTTCCTGGTAATCCTGGGCACTTAACCGCATGCTCTGCTCGAGAAAAATGAGTGGAAGTTTGTGGATACCACATACTGCAACCCAAACCGTTAGAGATGAAGTACAGCGCTGAATTTCTCTATTTAGCCTGTTTAATAGTATATAGATTTTTAAATATTTATTGGAATATGTAGACGGTCAATCAAGCGGTATGATATACTAGAGTTCATTACCTACTTATTAACTGAATCTTCAGTATTTGAAACTATTGACCTTTTTTAATGATTAAATAATATTATATTTACCCATAAGTGTAAGCATAGATTTCTGGTGAAATGTCGTCGTGTTATTTACGTAGATAAGATTTTTATAAACTATTTCTCTACGTGCGTCGTATTGTTGTATGTCATTATTTAAGAAGTTGCAATAGAATAAGTAATAAAAGTACTATTAGAAAATGAGTTGTGTTTTGACATTTCGGTAATTTGTTCGCAACTTCTTAAAACCAATTCTGTTGCTTACATGACAAGACCAAGTTTATTAAAAACGGTGGAGAAATTAAAGAATGGCAGAAAAAGTATAAAAGTTTGTTTTTTTTTGTTCCGGATTTTAAGTATGAGAAGTAGGTATTTTTTGAATCCACTATATCTCTAAAACCAATAAACTGATTTAACTCATCTTAGTCTTAAAATATAGAGGGAAGTTCATTCTTTCGAAATCTGTCGTTAGTTCATTTTCATAACTTTCAAGAACGAGCGCAAAGAAAGGCCTCTTTTCAATTACGCCCACCATCTGGATTCTTAATATTTGGACTATATTGACATTTGGTATTTGTAGTCTATTTAATCAGCTAACTATTGATATCAAGTTCATTAATATCGGCTAAGAAATAAAAACTTGGCAAAGAAAAACAATAAGTACGATTCTTTTCGGCCCACCAGTAGTAATACATTTCTACCATTTATACAGGTCTCAATATTATTCTAGGAAACTTTGGGAATCATTAGTGTTGTTAATAATAAAGAAAAAAATCTTAATCAATTCGGTTTCTTATATTGTTTTTTACTGTACTATTAATCTCGAGGTTTCCTAAAATAAGATTGAGACAACCTACATATGCACACTGGTAGAAATTAACAATCTAACTGTGCAAAAGTCCAAAATTAAGTGGGTATATATTCCAATAATTTTATAATTTTCCAACCCTGAATGAACCAGTGATTACTGAGAAAACAATGTAAAAATTGCTTGATGGGAATATTTATTACCTAAATTAGTATTGTGTTATGCGTTAAAATGAACACACTGTTCTCAAAGTTCCTTAGTGTATTTTGTGATTTAAAACTATGGAGATTCAATCTACAGGTATGTATTATTTTTACATGATTTTGGTTTAATATTGGTATTTTTTTAGTAGGAACATTGTTGATACAAAGTTTGGGTGTAATTTTTATAATTAATTTAACATATTTTGTATTTAAATGGACCGAAACTATGTATATTCGCATGTATTCGCACTGGAACATTTTTTTTATATAATATTTATACATTTTAGTATACAGCTAAAGTAAAATTAACTGCATGAAAATACAGTCATGTAAAATATTGAATTATTTCAGGTGCTATGTCCCTACCTCGGAGAGAGTTGTTTGATGTTTGGCGTAAAGAAAAGACAGTAAGTGCTAAAAATTCAGCCGTATTTTCGTATGTTTATAATAAACTAGGACTGGACAGGGAAATTGAAGATATAGTTAAGCGACAAATTAATAATTTAAATAGCAAAATTTCCAAAAAATGGACAGAATCCCGCCGTTCAATCCATATAATGTTAGCGCGTGAATCTAAATGGCTAGATAAAAATGTCACCTTTTTTCCTCAGCATTAATCTGCCGATTCAATGCCAGGACCATCTAGCAGCAAAATGGGTCGATCACCAAAAGAGTTTCAAGAACTGACAGCATCGTCAACAAGACGAAAAGTTTTACCTACACCACAGAATTATCCCAAAGAAGAATTGATGTTTGCGGCAGAGACAAGTTTACGTTTGGGTGGACAAAGAGATGCAGCAAATATAGTCCACGAAGTTTCTCAAACATCACCAAAAAGGGCTAGTAGAATTAAAAAAAGTGAAAATCTCCGACCGTACATACTATCAAATATACACCAGAGGAGGCACTTGCATTATTTGTTGACGGACATTTTACCAAACATACGTATATTTTAAAGCAATCTGGGGCCAAGATGCGTAATGCAGATATATATCCTTCGTACGACGCAAGCTTAAAAGCAAAGAAGGAGTGCTATCCTAAAGCGGAATCAATAACAATTAGTGAAACATCTGCAGAAATAACGGTTCAGGCCCTTTTTAACCACTATAAGTAGACTAGCACCGGTTCAAGAGAAAGTGTTATTTCAAAAAAATCGATGACTTATCAGATGGCCTAACAATAATTTTCAAGTGGGGATGTGATGGAAGTTCTGGGCACTCTACCTACAAACAGAAATCCTCTGGAGATGATGTAGAACAAAAAAGGGATTCCAGTTTATTTGCGGTTTGCATTGTACCCTTGCACTTGCGAGCAAATAAAACTAATCAGATCTATAAAACTTTTATTTGAGAAAGAAACTGCATAATTAAGTAAACGAGAGATACAGAACATAAAACAACAAATAGAAACTATATTGCCTACCATAGTTTCTATTAGTGGACAGGAAATCGTCATTTCTCCTTGTTTCAAATTAACGATGATTGATGGAAAAATGTTTGGAGTAATCAGTGATACGTCAAGTCAAATATGTAGTGTTTGTGGAGTAACGCCGAAAAATATGAACGATTTGCAATTTATCCAACAACATCAACAGTCCTCAGATGCCAGCAAATATGAATACGGGGTTTCTACATTGCATGCATGGATTAGGTGCTTTGAGTGTCTTCTTCACATCGCATTTCGTCGGGATGTAAAAAAATGGCAAATGCGCTAAAATGAAAACAAAAAAAGTTTGAAGAAACAAAAAAATATATTCAAAATGAATTGAAGGTAAAAATGGGATTATTAGTGGACATTCCGAAACCCGGATATGGTACAACAAATGACGGTAATACTGCCAGTCGCTTTTTTGACCAATCTGCTCTTGCATCTTCCATCAAAGGAATTGATGAACAATTGATAAAGCGTTTGAATATGATACTGCAAAAAATTTCATGTGGATATGCTGTAGATGTACAATCATTTAGAAAGTATGCAAAAGCGACTGCGAAAAAGTATGTGGATCTATACCCGTGGTATGCCCTCTAGTTTACATAAATTGCTTATCCATGGAGCAGATATTATAAAATCTGCTGTTTTTCCTATCGGAATATTTTCGGAAGAAGCACTGGAAGCCAGAAATAAAAACTTTCGAAGATACAGAGAGTACCATACAAGAAAATTTTCTCGAGTGCAAACAATGACAGACTTATTAAATACTCTTTTATTTTCCTCAGATCCCTTAATATCTTCTATTTCTCGGACCAATCTTAGTCGATCATATAATATTAAGGCTCTTGATAATGAAGTTAAATGCCTATTGTGCAATCTGCACAATTAGTACAGGAAAATTTGAATGAGAGTTCTGATAGTTCCTAAAATATTTTGTATATCGAAATTTTTGTCTCACCCTGTATTATAAACCATGTTCCATGTAGATAAAAGTATTAATAAATGTGACTTAAAATAATAAACGCAATATATCATGTTAAATCTGAATCTATGTTTCATTTTGACTTTTGCACAGTTAGATTGTTAATTTCTACTAGTGTGATACGCAGCGAAAGTTTTAATAATTAAAACAACGTTTCCGAATAATTCGAAAACCTGCAGATACGTATATACTCTATTTTTGAGTGCATACTTCAGTGATGTATTAAAACTTTTTTAACCCTTCCGAGTTATTACTATCCTTTCAAGATCACAGGAAACTTTTAGCGCATAAACTTCAACAAGAAATAGGCAATTTTTGTTTTTAGCACAATCCTTGCTGATTTCTAAAAATCAGGTTTCGACAATATACTGGCCTCATTCACACAGACACACAGACGGCATGCCGATTCGAAGACATTTTCTATTTTCGGGTCTTAAAACGTCCATCTTCTTCATAATCTTGAACTTGATTTTTTTACGACACCAATACTTTATCTATAAGGTAGATGATACAGTAAAATCGATTAAACAACATAAAGGAGACAATATTCATGCAAAATTAAGCAATATTAACATATCTGAACACAAAACAGAAACAATATCAATGTGTGAAACAAAAAACAGAGAAATTCAAAATTTGATATTAGGCTGACATGAAGAGTAACTGACCTTACAACTTTTGAGGTTTTGAAGATACCAAATGGTGTCAACTGAAAAATGAAGCCAGCCTCTGTATACAGATGTACCACAAATTTATGTTCTCTAGTATTACCCAGTTAGTATAATACTTATGATCAGGAATATAATTCATCATTATTTAAGTACCACAATTATTGGCTAGACGCCTTGTGAAAATGTAAATTTGACAAGGGCATTTGGCATTTTGGCCCATTAAATTATGTTGCCATCGTTCCAGTATTATATTACCAGTATGATGGGGTAATATATAAAAGTAAATAAATAATAATAAATAAATAAATGCTAACTGGGTATCATTCAGTGATTTTGCTATTCTATTTATAGTGATTTATATAGTGTATTAAAGATAAATAAATTTTATTAATTATTATTTAAAATATTGCACTAAGTTGCGATGAGATCAACTGTATAAATTTAAATTGGTTGCTCATAACTATTTGCATGTTAAAGAAAGTAGAGAATTACATTTCCGGGGTTTTAGATAGGGCGTAAAGTGTGAAGTATTTTGCTCGCAGCAATGCAAATGTGACGAATCCGATGATTGGTAACAATACGGAGGCTACCGCAGCGCTGTAGAACCTACGTGGAATGAATACGAACGCCCTCCAAATCCAATGTGCGGATGTGTAGTGTGGGAGGCAATTACACATGTAGAAACGAAACGTGAAGCCCTTTATGTGGCATTCGACTGTATCTAATCATTCAACAAATATTTCCTATACAGATAAATGAAAATCACAATACTGCTTTAATGGAGTAGTTAATCTATAATTTTCTAAAATGAACGCATTTTTAGAGATGAGTTATCACCGTGCATTATTTATACCAAAAGAAAAAATAGCAGTAGCATTCTTCCATACTGAAATAGTTCAAATTAAATAAATGTACAAGTAAAGATAGACATAACATTAAAAAGCTGATCCAATATGAATTGAATGAAGTAAATAAGACAATTATTTGAATGAATGATACCTTATACATAAAATGTAAAATATGCATTATGAGAAATAATCATAGACAAAGTCTAATGCTTATGAAGTTGACGGGATATTACTAATAATGCGTAAGTACTGTCTTTTTGTTGGCAAAATATATAACGCATATCATAAACCGTTGCATTGAAACAAGTATTCTATATATAGGTAAACCACTTGCAAACATTTAAAGCCGAAAACCTTTTCAGTCCTAAGAAGTATTAGCTATTAGTCTTGTTAATTAATAAATTCGCATTTGATTGACAGATTGCAGAAAATAATTTATAACGATGCTTACTCTTCTTCTGTAGGTGTTTTGTCGGGATTTCCTCAATGCTCCATATTAGACCCACCGTTATTTATAATTTACACTGTAGACATTTTAAAAACCATAGAAAATTGTAATATACGGGCATATGCATTTGATACGCAGGTATATTTCAATTTCAAGCATAATGCAACAATTGATCTTCTCAACACAAACTTAAAGAAAAAATAAAACAAGTTTCTAAAGAACATAACTTAAATCTCAATTCCTCGAAATCGTGTATTATGATCTTTGGTAATAAAAATAATGTAAAATTTCACAAACACGATTTAAATATAAATTATAGATGATGTTGCATTACCCATTCTAGAATCTACAAAAAATTTGGGTCCAGTGACAATAGGTTTGTTCCAACTGCTGCTTCGGACCAGTTTGAAACCGTCAGAAATATTCGTCCAGTTGCCTCCTATACGCTAAGCTCACTGTATTTACATTAATACTTAACTGGGCGAATATTTCTGACTGTTTCAAACTAGTCCGAGACTGCTGTTGGAACAAACCTTATGATTTTCGTTTTAGAAACAATATGAATTTTTTTTTTACAAAAATCATTTGTCTCCCAATAATCAAATCACCACTTATTAAGTACCAATTTCAAAGGAAATCTTTGCGAGTCACTTGTATTTTCAAAATTCAACCATTGTGGCTTTATTATATATGCCCGCTTAGATATATGTAGTCTAAATCACATTCAGGAAGTGCAAAACTTATGTACTCCATTAATCTATAATTTAAGAAAATATGATCATATTTCTATAGTTGTTATTAACAATTGAAATTGGTTAAATATCGTAGGTTACTTCACTTAAGAAATTATTTTAATCAATGAGCCACAATCCTCTTCCTTTCTTAAAAACATGTTTACGTTTAGACCACAGATTCATTCTGTTAACTTACATAATGTACAAAAATTAACGATGTCCCATCCTTATTCAAAAGGAATTTTACGTATAAATCAATTATTTTACAACTACCAATTTATTGGAAATGAGCGTAAAACAATTTAAATAGTTTTAAAAAATATCCACTAAGCAATTAGGTTAGTCATTAACATACTAAACGCGGAATGCAGAAAAATATTGTGTAGTAAGTATATATTATGTGTAGGTTTATCACTATCAATTTTCATTTTCTTTTTTGCTTTGAAACCACAAATCGGTCAAATTTAATATTAAAATTAAGTAAATATGAAATAGTGGATAATGTAATTAAGTAGTTAAAAAGCTCCTGAGGATGTTACATGCCATACTCAGTTGTACTCTGTCATGCGTACACTCCAGGCTCAAGTTCTCGGCCCCCCGTTGACGTGGGAGGTACACACAAAGAACAGACGATCTAGGATGAATACTTCTGTGAATATTTATCATCTTGTGGGTGTCTACTGTCCACTTCACTACTCCCAAGGAGTAGAGCACGACCGGAACGGCACGCATGTTAGTCGCAGACACCTCGTTCTTCTCCGAAAGTTCGGAAGACCAAATCTTTCGGAGACGGTATCTGTACTTGCCGCGGAGAGAATCCTTTATTTGTTTTACATCCTGGATGTGCCTTTGTTGCACACCCAGATATGCATAGGTCTCTCTGGCATCCAGATATCTTAGGATGCTTTCATCTGCGAGCTGCGCATCCCCAGAGAATTACCCGCATCGTCCTCTCTTGAGGTGGACGACTGCACATTTGTCCAACCCGAACTCCATACCAATTGCCCGCCTGTATTCTTCGACCACCCTAAAAGCGTTTAGTAGTTCGCGCTCTCCGGAGGCATAAAGTTTAAGATCATCCATATAAAAGAGACAGGTGTACATTGATATCCGCGGGTTTGGCGGAGGCCAACAGACAACGGCAGCAGTGAGATGCAGAAGAGGCGAGAACTCGGGGAGTCACCCTGGAAAACTCCTTTCCTAAATGCCACCTGCTCTGTCGTGAGCCGCTGTGCACCTGATGTTATGGTGAAGCGAGTCTTCCAGAGTGGCAGTAGCTGCTCTATGAATCTCACTAGTGGTGCTGGTACCGCACGACATTCGAGCAAGTACAACAATAGCTCGTGCGATGTTATATCCCAGGGATAAGCAAATATCCGCATTATTAATATTTCTGAGTTCTGTGGGAGTTATCTACCGGACTTCCTACTGCACACCAGTTAAAAACCTTTTCATATAGCCTAAGTCTTATGGAAGTGTGTTGCACATTTCGTCGAACAAGGTAGCATCATCTGGAAATGATTAGAACCGAACACGGATTTCGACAATCAAATCATCATTACCAAAAGATGGTTGAAACCCATTACCAATTATTTTCAGATAATGCCAACTTAATTGCCGAAACGCACGTCAAGTCAATCATTTCCAGATGACGCTAATTGGTCGAGTAAAAGTGTGAATACTACACTCGATGCGCATTTCGCCAATAGAGTTAGTATCATCTTGTGATGATTGAAACTCATTTAATTTCAATCATGTCTGAATAATGCAAACATGGCTGGCGATGGAGTAAATGTAAATAAATTCAACCGATTTTAGGATGTTTTCACCAGGTATTCAAAATTGCAAATCCCTCCTTTCTATTGGTACTGCGATAATCCAAACCAAACAAAACAATTAACAAATGAACAAATACAGATTTATTAATATTACAAGCAAAAGCAAATTCACTTTTGATACAATGATGTATGAAATACAAATGTTTGTAGGTTTACAAGTTATAAATAAAAAAATAGAGAGATACAGTTTTACTGTTACCTGTAATTTAACCGATTAAAACTGTAATAATCCATTTAAAATTTGGCAATTTCATTTTTGGTTATTATGAAAGAAAAAAGTTTTTATTCAGTACCTAACTTACAACTCTGTGGTACTTAAAAATAGGAGACGCTTAAGATATTCAGTTGTGATTTCCATAGGATATCTGCAAGCTATAAAAGTCTGATATTCCTATTTAATGCCTAAATTACCTTTCCATGATAATTAAAAACAGGCGATTCTTAAGATATCCACTTTCAATTTCCCTAGAAGTTCTATGGCACATCAATATTGTAAATCCTTGCAGGCAACAAACAGAACTACTTCAAGATATCTTAGAGAATTACGTGCTACTTTGACAGTAGGCTGAAGTTAAACAAATTAATAAAAAAAATCTGTTATAATAAAAATTATTTTAAGTACAAAATGATCTAATACTTCAATAAATACATAAATATAGGATACTAGAGTAATATATCTTCAAATTATTGTTTTATCGATTTCATTCTGTAGGCTGATATTTCATAAAATAAAGGTTCTAAATGTAATAAAACTACATTTGAAATTCATATCTAATAAATAATAATTATTAGTTAATATTGTGAAACAAAACTATTCTAAATAATTAATACACGAGTACAAATGTAACTGAAAGCATAGTCTATTTGTATAATCATCATCATATTGTCCCCATAGGAAGCATATAGGATGTAAATTTTGGAGTTTGTCGTCGTTCATAGAGAAACGATAAGTCAAGTGTAAAGTATGGGGTTTATTAATTCGTAATTCTAGGGACACGTGTCACTGTCGGATAACTTATATTCTCACGGAATTAACTTGTGTATATGTAATGCGGTAATTGCATTCTGCATTGGTCTTCTTTTACATTCACGTGTCAGTACACTTGAAGTAATAAGTGCAATAAAATGAAAAAAAAAAATCAAAAAGTCCTTTTCGGTTGACTTTACAAAATGTTCATTTTGCTGTATGTGCTAGGTTGGATATAAAATATACCGCGATATTTTTTATATACCTACCTATGAGGGTAATTAATAATAAAAAACTACTAAGTTTTTTTTATTGCTAGTAGGATGCATGGTACCGGACCTGAAAAACTGACGGTAATTAAAAAGCAATAAAAAAATAACTAGTTTTTTAACGACTAATGAGGTCAGTAAAGGTTATCACTCATTTTAGTTACCAACTGAATATAATATTATCAGACATCAAATTGTTTGGCAATTCATTCGTTAAGGGCACAACAATTAACCTGTATTAATTCGTCTATAATTTTATGTTTATGTTTATATCTTCATACATACATATTTTACAAAATTTTACAGATTATGATTAACCGTATGTGAGTGATATAAATTTATCAAAAATGTTTTGTACTTTATTTCATTGTTCCAGAGTACCAACAAAATTAGATTGTAATTAATTATTGTTGCAAATATATTTAAAAATATTATAAAATGTGGTAAATTTTACTAGCAAATATATTTATAAAATTATGGACGTGGTTCTAAAAGATTCTCCATTTAATTATATCTGAACTATTCGTAAATCAAATTACATAATTGACAAAGCGGTCTCATATATGTACGTTAGAAAGAAATTAGTTTTGTACATGAAAAAATATTTATGTATGCATATTAAAAGAAATAAATATTTATGAAAATAATTCTGTTAATTCATATGCAAGACAAACTAAAATGTAATATGTGTGTATATGATATGTATATGAATATGGTATTTGAATGTATCACTATTTTCAGGCACTACATTCTTCAAAAATTCACCCTCCAGTATCTTCCTTATTTATGAACGTATTTCAAAATTTCAAAAACAGAGTGACACGGATTTTTAATGATTATAACAAGTACAGGGTGTTCCAGCAAAAATGCCACTCGCGATTTCCTAGGTAATTTTCAAGACAAATTCGTAAGTCAAAAACTAATGTTACGTAGTTTTTTCTGAGGTATCCGATGCCGATAAGAAACATCAAACAAAAAAGTTATGGTCGAAAAACCGATTTTTTTTTTAAATCAATGATATAAGCGAGGGGTAAACTTGTCGACAAAAAACTGTACACCAAACTTCTACTTCCGAAGTACTTCCACAGAATTCCACTATTTTGGCTAGGAATTCCAGGAATTCCAAAGAAATCTACGGAGTTCCAAGGAATTCCAAAAGAACTCCAAGGAACTCCATGAAATTCCACGAAATTCTAAGGGCATTCCAAAGGTATATGTATTTTTTTTTAGATGAAAATGAACGGACATTTTCTATTATTTATTGTAACATACTTATTTTTTTCTTTCCTTGACAGTTAATATCAAATAACATCTGAAAGTTTTTTTGGGGATTTCGGTCAGATATAACTAATTTTATTATTTTTTTCTAACGTTTCGGTTTATTACATCATCATCAGAGAACTAGAATTAATATAAAATTGAAAAACACAGTTATGGTTATTTTATATTACACTATTTACTTACCCTATTAATTAGTAAGTATTTGTTTTAAATTTTGTTACATGTTTGGTGTTATTGGATTGTCTGTTTTAACACAACTGAGATATTTTAACATAGTGTGTTGGCTCTTAAAGTTTTGTTTATGTTACAGAGATAACGTTGGAAATGTATACATATAATTTACTGTGGGTGTTTTGCTTAAATAGTGAGTATATGATAAGATATTTTATTTCAAGAATTATTATTTTGTATCGGTAAGATGTAAAAATTGAATTCATGTTGTAATGTACCCCAATCATTTAATTAAGTTAAAATAGGTTTCCCTTAAATTTTCTATATCAGTGTGATTATTTATTACGTTGGTATATCTTTTTATTTGCAGCATTTCATGTATGTTTCTTCGGTTACTATAACTATAAGGTTCTTTTTCTAATATTTGTATGTTGTTAAAATTAAATCAGTGGAATGGTATATGGCATTGGTGGAATGTCACTAATATTTTTTTAGATATTGGGACCGATTTTGCTCAACAACGAACTGAATCTCTTCCTTGACCTCTAGAATGTGTACCAAATTTGAAAGCTTTATCTCAAAAACTGTAGCTGCTATCGCGAACTACAGAAAATTTTTTGTCTGAAATTTTGTGTATCGTCATAATTCGTCCAGATTCGTCCAGAAACGCAATAAAAATTTTCAAAAATTTTCTCACGAATACATAACTTCCTCACTTTGAGGGGCGAGGAAGTAAAAAGAACCTTGTTTTATAACAAAATGTTCTGCTTTCTTTTTTTTTGCCATTTTTTTAACTTATTCATTATATGGTAATGTTTCTTCTTTGTTACGTAAGAGTCATATAAGTGACACAGTGCTAAGTAACGGGTTTCATATTCGGCGCATACTAAGGTTCTGTTAATATTACGTAAAATGTAACAAGAGATATAAAATTTTAATATTTCGGAGAGCCTGTTTGTTTTGTATAGATATTTTATATAAGTTTACAGTAAAAATGCCTCAGTCAGTATAATATCACCCCGTCCTCCGGCAAATGTGCATGTTTACAATTTTCAATGTTGTAGAATATCTGTGGACTATTTTATTTCGTAATCATAATCAAAGTGAAACCACAGCCATTTTATGTACACAGGATTAAAACAAATCACTACGTTGTATATAAAATATAAATGGCTTCGTACATAAATAAAAATAAAACATTGATGGACCTAGGTAGAATTTAATTTAAACTTATTTGCAACATAAAAACCGTCGGCTTCTTTGATCTTTTATCGCCGTCAAAGAAGTCGTTTTTTACGTTGCAAATAAATATGAAATAAACTTTACATAACTGTTTTTGAACTAATTTCCAAAAAGCTTACAATACATTTACAACTGCTATGTGTATTTTATAAATATTTGGTAACAGTAAAGTAACAAATTTACGAAGATAGCATATGGCAATGACTTTTCAGTTCTCACATTAGTGAGAGGTGGTACAGTACATGGACTCTACATCTGACATAATTGTTATTTACTTGGGGAACGTGTATATCTAATTTAGGGCTGTCAAGAATATTCCGGGGACAGTGGCGTACGCGAAATTAACTAATACGAGAAACGATAAACTGTTACAATTTATAACATTGTATGTAAAACTTACCCTCTTAACTAGTTTGATGAACTAGTTTGCTTGTCACAAACTGGAGAAGATGTGTAGCCTTTTTGCAGCATCAGGTGTCTCCATGAGTGATGTTTGCTTTGGTGATAACATATTCTTATATTTTGAAAACGACCGTACTACTGATGTAATACACGCATACGTAAAATAGTCTTTGAACGCACTGGGGGCTGCGGATCTGGGGCTGCACCATCACATATTTGTCTTAATTTGGTAAAACTGGTGTCATTATTTAACACACTTGCGAACATTTCTTTAACGCGCTCATTCGTTGCGTCACCTATAGCGTGTCCCAGTAGATTTACTTCGTCCACTATTTGCAGTGACTCCGCTAATGACAACGCATAGATTTCTAATTTTTTTATGCTTTCATGTAATGGTTTATAGTTCTTCGCAATATTTTTTAAAGCTGTTTCAACGGAAATATCTTCTGGCTTTCTTTAATAGTTGCAGCCTCATCTGGATTGAATTGTAGTATCATAGCTTTTATTTGTTGGAAATATTCAGTATAATAAAACGCTGCCTGCAACCATGTTCCCCAACGTGTAAGAATCGGCTGTGGTGGTTCAGGAATACCGCGACACTTGCTATGAAATGCACGGAGACGTTTAGGAGATTTAAGAAACACTTTTTTTGTACTTGCTATTAATGCATCCACCTATGGAAAACCTGTTAGAATAATTTCTGCCACAAAATGTAAAGCATGCACTTTACACGTAACATGTATAAACGTACAACCTTGTTCTTGCAAAGAACGGCCTACCGAACGCATTATCACGACGCCATCAGTCACAAACATAACACTTGATTTTTTTGACAGTTCAAATTTCTCCAGCACCACCCTGGTAATTGTTTCGCTAGTACATTGACTTAGTCTTTTGCTAGCTAGTAACAGTGGAACTGTCGGTTTAAGAGGGTCCAGTACTCGTACTATAACATTTAAAATAGATTTTTTTTTACAATCTGTTGTCTCATCAACTAACAGGTAACCACAGTCGTGTATTTTTTAATTCACATTTCATCTTATCTACCATGTCTACGTGTACATTTGGTAGATAGTTACATAACGTTGTGCGACTTGGTAACTTCACCTGGGCATTATATTTATTTCAGAACTCTCGAAATGGTTGTTTATCGAGTATGTGCAGCGGAACATCACAAGCAGTCAGCATTAATAGTAAATCAAACATAAACTGTGTTGTCGAAGGCACGCCATTTTTTTATTTTTATGGTGTACACTGTTTACGTGAAGTCCACAATCACGCTTATCCCAGCACATCAAATCTTTCTCGCACACTTTACAAATTATTTTAGCACCATCATAGAATAAATCCGGAAATTCACCTATGAATTTATTTATTTTGCCAGCAAATGGCCATTTTCTACCCCTGCGTATGTCTGCCATGCTTTATTATTAAATTAATATCAACAAATAAAATAAAAACACAAAACAATATGCAATACGCCCAAGTGACTTAATGTGTACACAACTCGAAAGCTAATAATAGACTGGACTGGAGAAAGAGTTTCGCGGTCAAGGTGAATGCCGGCGACAGTAAGTACATCTTTGCTCTACGTCCATGATACACAGAAACGATTTGCAGCTTTAATTATATAATAGGTACAAGATTAGGAGATCTGCATAATCACCCACAAAGCTCGTATTTGTAGGGTTAAGCAGGCCTACCTGTTACGAGGTTTGGTATAATAGTAATGAGCACTAATTTTGCCAATTCTCTATCATTCGATACCATTACTACCACCAATATTATCAGCACATACGCTGTCCGTCTGTTATTCACTCACTGAGTCTGCATTTTGATAAAAAAGTAACTCATTTCATTTTAAAATTTAAACAAATACTAAAGTCCGTATGCATAGTCGTTCTTCGGCGATCCGCCAGCCACCTCTCAGCAATGATTGAGCCTTATGTGTGAAATACATAAAACTAATTCATTGCTCGCCAACCGCCATTTAGCAATGAATGAGTCTTATGCATTTCATACATAAGATTCATTCACTGCTGAGTGGCGGTTGGCGAGTCACCGGAGAACGACTATGCATACATCCGTTAGTAGCATTCATGCCAAGTCTTGTAGCTTTACGATAGTCCCGATAGTAAGGCTTTCACTCGTTCTTAAGTCAATTTTAATGTACTCTTACTTGTAAATTGCCATTGTGGAAATAGGGTTGGCACTTTTTTGCTGACGGGGTGGCATTACGTAATCAATCCTACCCAGGAAAGGCATATCAACTCTGATGTATTGTTGAGAGGCTAATTGATGACATGTTTTGTGTCCTTATCACATCAGATTTCAGGCAATCGCGACATGTATTACATGCACGTAGCATTGCTGTTCTTGTAGCAGATCAGCAATTCATCTCTTATTTTCCTGGTCTATTTAAAATGTCCGTGTCCTTTGTGAAGGTTGTTACTGTTGAGACCATCAGGTAATATCCCTCTAACTTAACTTATTTCTGGCCCTTATTCGGCTGGAGTCGGGTTTCAATACATAACCCTTTATATGTGATGTAATGAAATCAAAGATGTGGAATATATGAGTGGTGAGCCCTGATACCTTATCGCCGATATTTGTCAGACAAAAGATGTCTCCCTCCCATACTAACTACGTGAGTAATTCTTCTAAAATTCAGTATAATGCAAAAAATATGGTTACCCAGTATATTATATTATATTGACACAAATATAAACTATACTGATTTTGTGATATTGGTGATTAAATCTCTGCGCCTGTAACTTTATGTAAAAGGAATAGTCAGAGGTTGTATTCGTAGATATTTACGTAGAACTGTTGATACTTATAGTAAACAGTATAAATTGTGTGCGGTTCTTCTTTCACGTCCTACAAAAATCTGTAGAATAATAATTCAACAAACATCTATCTTCAGATAGTAATATTAATGCCGTTCGTATTTATTTTTTTGTCCACCGTCTGTTTTGTTTATATTATTGACAGCGTAAATTTGTATAACAACCTGTCATTTTTTATTACTTTATATGATTTATTTTTCTATGAATGATAGCATAAAAATTGTATACATTACATAAGAAAATTGTCGGGTAAATAAACGTAAAATTTGACCAATTTCCATTAACACAGGCGCCTTCGCCATAATAACACGTTTAAATTAAAATGACATGACAGGGCCACAAAAAAATATTAAGAATAATAATTAATATGATGAAAATAAATCAAAAATAATGATTAATAAAATATTTAAAATAATAGCACCAAAAATTGTATTTAGTAAATTGTCAAAGTGAGATCCATTATTTGCCAATGAGCCATTCTTTTCCCAAAATATGTAATTGAATTATGAAGAGTCTCCTGAGCTAATATCATTATTTCAGCTTTCTTGAGATTCCGTACATTAGATTTATTTTTTAAACTTTTTTTTAATATGGCCCCACAGAAAAAAAGTTTAAATGAGAAAAATCCAGTAATCTAGTGATCATTCCTTGTTCTAATTCATTTCTTTGGAAATATCTCATTGAGATACGTTTACATTAACATCAAAATGAGGAAGTATTTTATTTTGTTTCAACTAGTTACTATCAATCTGGTTATTATATTTACTTGAATAAAGTTGAAAGTGCGAAACCAATATTTTGTTGTGAAAGCTAATATTTCCATCTACAAATTGTGTACTGAATCATTAGACGTTGGTCTCTTAAAGAGCAACGTTACAATGTAAATTAGAGGCAGGTAAGCCGCCGCTTATCAGCGCAAGCATTAGATTAGCAGAGAATTCATTTTTCATCTATCTGTCGCGTGGTCAACAGTACACACTGCAAACGATACGATACCAATTTTCAGTCTTCCTTCAATGTACTATATCTAATGATTCAGTATACAATCTGTATAAAAATAGTTCTATAATGTGATGGTTAATTATTATTTCCACCCATTTGTTTACTATTTATGTTATTAATATCTTCCATTCAGTGGGTGCTAGATCTTCATAATAGATATATTTAAACAATAAAAAAAATTGATATATTTACAGGATATTTCAAATTTTGTAAACACGAGGCAGGTCAAAATACTATTTTATAATGCCCCTACTTTTCAGAAAATGGCGTAGAGAAATTTTACATTTATTAACCATCGAATGTTAAAACAATAACATCAACCTGTATCATCATCTGATATTGCATATAGCAAAAAAAATTAATCGTACCAGAAATATTCTAGGGACTCTTTGTTTTAAAATCGTAACAATTATAACATAAAAATCTGTACTACACTAGTGTTGTTTCCATTTATTCACTAAGAGAAACACGGAATCGTGCGAGTGCTTTCAACGCAAAGAAATGACAGCCATATATTTATTAACGTAGGTAGGTTAATCCCATATGAGTAATTATTCATGATAAGACAAATAGAAAAATTCTCATAAAATTCCTTTATTGGTGTCACCGGTTTCGTGAACAAGTAAATTTACATCATCAGACTAAAAAAATTCCTGTGTCTGATGATGTGAAGTAAATTTACTTGTTCACGAAACCGGTCACACCAATAAAGGAATTTTATGAGAATTTTTCTGTTTGTCTTATCATATATATTTATTAATATTTCTTCAACAAAAAATTCAACTAAGTGCTGCGATTTTTCAGC
Organism: Rhamnusium bicolor; assembly: GCA_029963845.1. Taxonomy (NCBI): domain Eukaryota; kingdom Metazoa; phylum Arthropoda; class Insecta; order Coleoptera; family Cerambycidae; genus Rhamnusium; species Rhamnusium bicolor. Next base: position 1,486,788 of record JANEYF010001814.1, on the reverse strand, counting down.
AAACACAATCCAAAATTAAACGTACAGTATTATTCATGTATTAATGTATTTTATTACGTAGTAAAATAAATGTATGATTGCAACAAAAGGACAATAAAATGTCTCAAAAAAATTCACCAATTGAACAAGATGATTTAACATTAGCGCCTTCGCCAAAACTTGAAAACTATACTAGCCATCTCTGAAAAGTGAAAACTGAACAAATGCCTGGTTTAGTTACTTCCGAATTATTTTTTAAATCAACTTGTGTGCATTTTAATTCAATCCTCAGATTTTACAAATATACAGTAAATACCACCACAAAAATTAGACAACCCCCAAACCAAAGCCGAAACTGCATGGACAGGGGTTCCACAACAGAAAAAAACGCGGACACCAAACCCTTCGACTTGGCCAGAATCGAAACCGGGATTTGGACCCGGGAGTTGTTAAGCAGTAAACCAGCTATGTTTCTCACTTAACGCTTTAGCCATATTATTTTTCTATTATGCAAATACCTCTTTCAGTAAGATTGCGATTTTAGGACAGTTTACAGAATAATTTTACAAAGTTCATTAACTTACCACAGTTTGATTATACAACGTAGTCCAAAAAGTTTGAAACAAATGAAAAACTGTTTCATTAATGATTTCTCAGAAAATATTATTCTTCAAAAAAGTTGGTGCATGGTCTTAAACTGAATACTGGTTACACAAATCTGGGAGCTTATATAAAAAAAATTAAATTATTTGAAATCAGTCCAAAAGTAAACCACCATTATTTAAGATAACGAAAAATGTAATTTTAAAAAATTGTTTCTATTTTCAAGTTATGCCCAAATATAGACTTTGGTTGATCAACTCGAGGAAATTTAAATTTCGTCTTTTTTGCTTTTTACTCCCGAACTGAATTGATGACTGTCGATCTCTTAAGAGAAATATTTTCAATTCAACATCTACCAAAAAAAACCTATAACAGTTTACTTTGTTACAATTTTAGTGGTAATTATTTGCCCAAATAAATTTTTTGGAGAAAAAAATATTTTGTTTCAAACTTCTTGGACCACGTTGTATAGTCATATTCAAAGGGAAAGCTTTATTTTGCATATGCATTGATTAAAAATCTTGTCATTTATTGCATTTTTTTTATTTTTTACCTTATTGAGCCTAACCACAACATGAATAATTCTTTTAAGAGTGACATTTAAAAAATACGGTTACAGAGTATAATACTGGAAAAAGACTATACGTTAAAGGAACAGTCAGTTGTTCTTTGACAAATAATAATAACATGTTCCCCCTAACGTTTCGTTTAGTTTCGTTGTGTATATAAAATATATGTAGAATTAACTCGTCACATAACTGATTTGAATAAAAACCGTACCGCCTAGTATTAATGAAGGAATTTATTTGAATCTTTTACAAAGAACGTTCTTCAATTTAACAAGGAAGTTATTAAAATTTCAACAAAAAACTCTAACGTTATCTTGGTGGTTGCTGTGGTTTTTATGTAAAACAAGCATATGTTTCAAAGGCATCTAGAATTCGACAAGTGCAAAATTATCGTCAGTAGGTGACCTTGAGCGTGGTCGGATTATTTGTATGAGGGAGGCCGGATTTTCACTTGGGGAAATTACCAATAGCGTAGACCGTAACGTGACAACTGTGTTAAAATGTTGGTTAAGGTGGTCTGAAGAAGATCTTCATGAGCGCCGCCCCAGTTCCCGACGTCCTAGGAGGACTAAAGATTGTAAGAATGTCATCTGAGAAGATTTCCTGTGAGAGACAGGTTTTCCATAACACTAACTGATGTGGTGAATTAATATATGAAAACCTTAGAACATAGAGTGTTCGTCTATCGACGAACACTCTGAGCCTCGTTCCTACCTATGATATTTATGGATATATCTTCATTTCATTGCGCCCCCAGGCTGGAGACCGATGTTATGAGTGAGTGCATTGGGTGCAAGAAAGGCATCACGTGGTCTTTAGTGACTAGTCCCGATTTTGTTTATAGACTCATAGTGAATGAAGAAGGGTGAGACGTTTCTATGGGGAACGAAGGAATTTAAAACTAGCAGTTTTATGACGATACTGCGATTACACGAAAAGTAATCGTTTGGGGTACAAAATGTTTTGGAATTAGTTTTTGTTCAGGGCAATGTGAACGCAGCCAATTATATAACCATCGTGTTAGAACCTGTTGCAGTGCGATATCTTCGGGGGCTGATTAATCCAATTCTTCAACAAGATAATGCCCTTTCCCACACGGTAAGAATTACTATAGTTTTTGCAGTGGCGGCTGGTGAAATTTAGGCTATGTCATATCTCAGTATTGGAGCATGGGACCCAAGCGATACTTAAAGGCGTAACTATCAGGACTAAATGAGGAAGTTTTGCAGAAAAAAAATTGCGCTTGAAATTTGCGAAAAAAAGTTGGAAAAAATTTGTGCCCCCAGATTATTTTTTAAACGATTTGTAAAATATTTGTGAAAAATTTTTTTTTCAGAATCAGGTGGAAAATATAAGTTCACATTTCAAATTTCATCGAAAAATATTGGTTTTCTATAAAGTTACACCGTTTTGAAGTTTGCAAAGTGAAAAATGAATCTAAAATAAAATTTCAAAACGGTGTAACTTTATAGAAAACCAATATTTTTCGATGAAATTTGAAATGTGAACTTATATTTTCCACCTGATTCTGAAAAAAAATGTTTCACAAATATTTTACAAATCGTTTAAAAAAATAACCTGGGGGGCACAAATTTTTTCCAACTTTTTTTCGCAAATTTCAAGCGCAATTTTTTTTCTGCAAAACTTCCTCATTTAGTCCTGATAGTTACGCCTTTAAGTATCGCTTGGGTCCCATGCTCCAATACTGAGATATGACATAGCCTAAATTTCACCAGCCGCCACTGAGTTTTTGGAAGCTAATGTGCATATGCGTCCATGACCTGCACGTTCATCTTATATCTCACCGATCGAACATGTCTGGGATATGATCGGTAAAAGATTGGCTAATTTATCCCACCTCCCCAGACAATGTCAATGATCTTCAGCTTCGTATACAAGAAACTTGGAATGAGCTACCTCAAGGTGACATCTGATATAAAGTGCACCTCGCTGAGTAAATGAGTGCCTAAACAATCACGGTGAGGCAATTCATTATTGAATATATTTTTTATTTGTTAGTGTTTCTTATGAAAAACTGAATCAATACTTTGTTACACTGAAGTAACTTTTCTGTAAACATTTCAAACAAATTACTTAATTAATACTAGGTGTTGCGATTTTTATTCAAATCAGTTTATACAATATCTATAGATATATAAAACTGTTGAAACTTACAATATTAATGTTGCTCAATTCTTTTAGCATAAGTACTATCGAACCAATGCCTTTGCTTTATTTATAGAAATACAAACCTACCTACAAATTAAAATTTGTATCTCGTTATTTCATCTGTCCTTATTTTCATGGAAGTTTCAGTTGGCTATAGAAAATAAATATTCGGACGGCACATTCTGTAAATGATTGAATGAAAACAAATCGTGAGAACATATTAGTTAGAATTTCAATTCAATTTATATCATGGAACTTTAATTTGAAGCTGATCTTAACATAATTGGCCAAACACGCTATAGGAGCAAGTGTTTTGGTGTGTGTGGAAACTACTTCAGTCTTAAAATCTTCTTTGGGTAGGCAATGTTTCATCGACATATGAATTAAGTCCACTCAGAAATTCTTCATTCTAATCCTGAAATTATTCATTTTTTATTGTTTGCTTGTAACTAATTTTACATATGTATTGAAAATATACTTTTTAATTTGTTTTCCTTCGTAACGTATTATCGGTGATTCCAGCGAAATAGAAAAATTTCATGTAACCAGAGAATATATTAAAATCTAAATAAACAACTAAGGATTTAAAATTGTAGTAATATCAGAACAGCCTTATCTTACAATGATGCTAATAATACTTTGAAGAAAAAAAATGTTTTATTACCCCCATTTATCATCACCATGGATTTTAAGCTACACACGTTCACTACATTCACATAAACTTTACACAGACAAATAATACAATCTAAGATTATTCTTTGATAGAATACATGTAAAGCAATTCCTAGACATAAAAATAGTTTTAATTAAAATCAGAATTTGCGAAATATGCGCTATTTTTACTCTGTTAGGTACCAAAAATGTTATCATAACCATGGACCATCCTGTTTTTTAATATAAATCCATCAGAGTACGCCACATGAGTATACTAAATTAGACGAAGATTTGCCATATACCTCAGTTCTCCATCAGCATTAGAGGTACAGTCCTGTGTTTTGAGTTGTTTTGATTTTTTTGAGTGAAACGTGTTAAATGTATTTTTTTAATATACGAGTATCAACACCATATTTCTCTCTGACAAGTAGTTTTTTCGTATAAATGCCTAGTACACGTAAAAGTAAGATAATATCAGATTTTTTTTAGAGAATATATTCATTTGAAAAATGCTTAAATATTATGTTTCTTCATCGCCATGGACATCATCACCATGAACGTGGATTGTCTATGGTATTGATATATGTCCATGGATATTAACAAAATTATTGTTAGTGTTTTAAAAACTTCATAGTGGTTATTGTTTAAAAAAAAATAGTTAATAATCAACAGACAAAAAAAAGACGTAAACAAAAACGTGATTGCGAACGAGGAAGACGAGAAAAAAAAGAAACCCTGAACTTTATAAACAAGCCAAAGGGAAACTTAAACCTATAGCTGCAGTATCCGGAAGAAGTGCAAGAGCCATAAGACGCCGCTGGAAGGAAAATTCTGCAAAATATAGAATTAAAATAAAAAATAAATAAAAAGCTATTAACCTATATGGAAAATGAGACTCCTCTAAGTCCAGCAGAAGATAAACTAACTAAAGACAGATACACTTCTATCTCTAAAAACAATACTCCTTCTACCTCAAGAAATATGAATACTTCATCTTCATCGCGAAAACGATCGAAAACTAAGAGAGAGTTAGAAAAGGTGAAGAAAGAATTAGAAATGATGAAAAAAAATTTAAATATAAAATGCGGTTTAACAGTTTAAAAAATGAGCGTTTAAAAGAACAGAGAAAAAAATTAGTCCGAATTAAATGATGCAAATGTATTGTTGGAAGTTAAAAAAAGTTGTTCTTCGCCGAAGCATTAAAAACACAACTAGAAACAAATTTTAAAGCAAGAGTAAGCCACAAATAAAAACAAGATTTTGTGAAATGTGCCTCAGCAAACATTGTAAAGAAGTATAGATGTTTTAATAGCATGAGAACTACGAGTATTGGATCATATAAATTATTTTCTCAAAAAGGACTGAAATCTAATAAAATAACTGACATTGCTAAAGAGATTAGACATTCAATTAAACACTTTTACCAAAAAGACGAAAATAGCAGTGTGGCTCCAGGTAAAATCACATTTCATAAAATAAAAAACAAAAAAATTTCTTAGTGACACCATGAAAAACTTATATAAGAAGTTTTCTCAGGAGGAGAAACGCTTTAAAGTCTCCTATGCCCGTTTTTGTCAGTATAGGCTATTTTGGGTCTTAATACCAAAAGCGTCATTAAGAGAGACTTACCTTTATCTTTCTCATGAGAACATGAGACTTATTATTAAAATGAAAATCCTGGGAATAGTGACGCAGACCAATTCGGACGATTTGACAAAAACTTTGTGTTGTCAATCAGCAACAGAGCATTGGCTACAAAGAGTTTGCAAAAATTGTAAAACCAGACCTATAATCTATGATGATTGTATTGCAAATGAAAACACCTCATATAAAAAGTGAATTAATATACGTGAAACGCTCAAGATAAAAGGTAAAGAAAAAATTTGTAAGAAAAATGTCACCAGGTCCCATTTAGTAAAAGATCTGGAAAAATATCTGCCTAATTACATGAAACAGGTTGCTAGAATGAAACACCAGTATGAAGCCATAGACTACATAAAATCTCATTTAGGTGAAAGGGATATCTTGGTACATATGGATTTCTCGGAGAATTACTCCTTTCAGAGAAGTGCAGAGCGCCCATTTTGGAGGACCAAAATCTCAGATTTCTCTCCATACTCTAATGTAGTATAATAGGTCTGAGAATGTAGATATACATCCGCATTGCTTTTGCAGTCTCTCTAAGAATTTAAGACATGATCCAGTTGGTATTTTGGCACATCTAAAGCCACTCTTTGATGACATCTTAAATAGTTTTCCCCATTTGGACAATATTCACTTTATGAGCGACGACCCCAGCAATCAATATAAAAATAAAACTATGTTTTACATATTTAGAATAGAATTTATTCATTTATTAAGGGCGCAGCATATGACTTGGAATTTTACAGAGCAGACATACCTTTGGATAGATTAGTTTCACAATTGGAACAAAACTGTCTGGGCATTACCTTTAAAATAATAAAAGAATATGATATTGAAGTTTTAAATGATGAGCTACCTTTTGTTATTAAGTCTTTCAAAGGTACTATGAAAGCTAGACAAATTGTCTGGACACTTAAATATAGTAATATGATACATATTAAACAACTTAGCTGCCTAACTTGCAAACCTCCAAATTATTGTATTCATTATCACTTGGGTGAAATAATACCCTCTTTTTCCGAAATTCTTCTTCTTCTTCGTGGGGGAAGGATGCGTTCACAGTGACGTTCCCGAAACGTTCCGGTTACCTACTGTTCACCCACCCTTTTTGGCCGTGGTTATGGAAACCATTAGCTCAGTGCCATGTGGGACGAACGTATAGTTAGAACTATATAACCATTTTGTTAGATCCTGTTTTTCTGAAATTAATAATAACAATCGTTGGAGATATTCGGATATCTATTCTGATGACAAATCTGACGGAGATAATGAAGAAATCTCAGATATCACAGAGCTCGGTAAATTTGTATTAGTAGAATATCGTCAGAATTCTGTTTTTATGTTGGCCAAATTGAAAGTATTGAAAAGGATGAAACTATCAAAGTTAATTTTATGAAGAGAATTACGTCAAGGAAAGAAAATTATGTTTTCATTTGGCCAATAATAAAGGATAAAGAAATTATTAATAATTTGAAAGACTTTAAGAATATGCCAAAGTCTTTAAGAAGAAATAAGTTTAAATTTGCACATGCAAACTTCAATGGGTTCAATAATGTTAAATGAAGTGAATATTTTTTGTTTTCGGTTTTATTTTTCTCAGTGCTTGACGTTAAAAGCCTTTAGGTAGAATTTCAAAGTTCTGTTTAGTATTATTTGGTATTTGTTCGCTTTTCTTGAAGATATCTGATTGCTTATATATAGAAGTTATTTTTGTATGGAAAAATAAAGTCTTTTTATTATACTTTTCGAAAGACTTTATTTTTTGCAAAATATTGTGCAAAATTTAGACCAATTATAACTCCATGAACAATTGATCATCTCCATGGACACGCATTTTTTATTTTTTTAAATAAAAACCTTAACTTAATAACGGTCTCAATCTTAAGTGAGAATCAAACATACCTCCTCCTCCGTGATGATACAATAATTTAATCGATTTTCCAAATTTTATTTCTTAAAGTTTATAAACGTCATTTTTTACTATTTCGCTGGAATCACCCCTATACCAATAAAAGTTTTAATTTAAATAATCAAAATTGACTACTGCGTTACTAGAGTTTTAGTTCAAACCTGAAATTGGATTGAACTACCTTTGATAGCTTGCTGTGAAGGAACAAATAATATATTTAAACAAATTTTAATACATAATACTCGTACCACAAGAGCTCAAATTTATGTCGACAATTTTTGTGTTAGTGTCACGAATTTTATTTCCAAGCAAAATGGACTATCGAAAAAATTGTCTACACTAAATTTGAGCTCGAATGGCAGTCGAGAGACAAATTATTGAATACAATTAATTTTCAAGATTTAACATCCATGGCGACGACTAGGAAAAAAATAAATACTGTTTATTAGCATATTTTAATTTTTTCTACAAGTTTGGTATTTAGCAGTGTTAAGTGCTTAAAATCATCTTAAAATATTAGTTGTGGTGATGAAATTGATGGGCTAGTTGATAAAAGTGTACCTGCCAATATCATCAAATTACATAAATAAGTGTGGAATAATTTTATGAAACTTGGCGAAGAAAAACAGAATGTGCTAAACGAAGCAACTTCAGCGTTGAAATTAAACAAGATTTTGAAAAACTGAGTCTTCAATATGAAGAAGAGTAAAGACTCGGATTATAAAGATGTAGTCGTTAAAAATATGCGAAACGTAACAGCCAAATTGGATATAAATGTTTTTGAAACACTGGCATGTAACATTCCAGGTGAAAACATTGAACGTAAGTTCAATCCGTTTACTGATATGATTTTTAAGCAGGCCTGTGTTGCTAGGGATGCAAAAAGGAAGCAGCTTCGCAGCTTCATAGTAGACCACAAAAAAAAGGGCTAAGAAGGGCTGCCCTTATTGCCCAGAAGGAGTATATGAATATGATTAACATTTTAGATGAAAACTCGCCAGAGGGCCTCCACAAAAAATTTTTTTTGCGGCATTTTACGAATTAGCGTGGAGGTGACAAATTTTTTACAAATTACTTCAAAGTAGAAGGTGATAATATTAATGCAGCGTGGAGTATAACCCAATTTTTACTTTCTCATCTATCTATACTGATAGAAAAAGTATTGGCGTCGTGAGAAACCAAATTCCAAATTATGATTAAAATGGACGTTTAGAGATCTGAAAATAGAAAATTTATTTATTATCATTGTTCTCTCAGATTTTCAGCAGTATCCCACTTAGCAAAGGCATGCATTGGGGAACAGCAACTAATTAAAATAACGGGGCACAGTAACGTCAATTCCTTCAAATCTTATCTTTCAATAGATAACCATCATGAATCGACCATTGAAGGAATTAGAAAAGAACATACCAACATCAGAACTACAATTTTGGTCTTTAAACACTAGTACAGTTTCAACTAACAATCATGGTGGTCGAATGTGAATTGCAATCTACACTTAAGAAACCTAAACATAATTTTTGGCCTTCCATTGCGAAATTATGCTTAATTTCGACTGTAATAATAATTAATAAAAATGCTAATAAGTATAGACTTTTTTAATCTATAATAGCTAGAACATTATTAAAACGATATCTACATAATATATATTTTTTTGATAATAATATTTACAAAAATGTAAAATTGCGCAACTTTTAAACACAACCTACCAAAAGCTACACCAAAAGTTACTTATTACCTAACTTGAATAAGCTAATAAGATAAGAAATGTCAAAACTGACAATGGTAATTTTCGATAATTTGCACTAGTGTAAAATTATCGCTGTAATTTAGTCGGTAAATTCAAAATAGAGTTGCATGATTGGTTAAACATTCAAATTTGATAGGTGAATGAAATTGTCTATAGTAGTATATTAAGTGCATTAAAAATTATCGAAAATTCAGTGCATAAAAACGTGTTGCTTAGAAAATGCTTGAATTCATTATGATGTGATTTGACAAAAAGTGCCCGAGACGCAGTCGAGCGTACTTTTTCAGTCAAATCACATCAAAATGAACGAATATGGTTTCTTATAGGCAATGCTTTGATTGTTGAATTTTCAGATTATTTTTAATGCACGAAATATATTTATTAGACTATTTCCAGAACAAAACAGAACAAGAAATATTTTTTATTATCAACTGGATTAACAATTCAAATTATTACCTACAATCACGGCAGGGAATATTTTTATTCCCGTGTCACAATTTTTAAGCGGATTTATTTAAAAATCGAATTATAAAATTATTTTTCATAGAAAAGAAAACCCAAAATATTTAAAAAGTAGGTACTTAATTATGTTCCTTTTACTTCTATAAGCCTGCTATCTTCACAGGAAAATAGAAAAGAAAGAAAAAATCGATTTTTATATCGATTCAACTGACGTTTTATGCTGTCATGCCCAGTGCAATTTTCGCTGTAATTTTATGTAAAATTTTCACTTGGAATGCAATTTTTGCTGAAAGTTTGTACCTATTGGTCCAAATGATCAAAATCTTACTATTTCATTGGTATTTATAATGCGAGGGAAATAGTCAATAAAACTAAAAATATATTTTAAAAATTTATTTTAACATTATTAATGAGCAAATACACATCTATAAGATATCCACCATACGCTTCTATTTATTGCTGCAATCTGCTTCTGAAATTGAGCATAACGCATTGAAGTAAATGTTCGTTATCATTAATCAGGTTTACTTCTTCGCGAATCGTGTTTTTGAATTCTTGAATTATTTGAGGACTTGTTTGGTAAATTCTTGCTCTCAGAAAGCCCCAAAGAAAAAATCGGATATTGTTAAATTGGGCGATCTTGCCGGCAATGCAGTGTCGCCAAATTTTGAAACTAGACGATAAGGAAACATATAACATAAAACATCCACAGTTTGCCTCGCAGTATAAGCAGTGACACCAACTTGTTGAAACCATGCATTATTTCGTTTATTCGTTGCAGCTCCATATTTACAAATGTTTTCAACATATGAACATAGCCGTCAGAATTGACTTTAACGGCGTGATTGTTTTCCTCGAAAAAGTATGCTCCAATTAAGCCAAAAGTCGACACTCCACACCACACCAGTTCTCTTGGATTGTGTTGTGCTCAATAACAAAAGTTTTGTTTCTTAACATACCCAGTGAGGTGGAAGTGGACTTCGTCAGACATGATCAATCAAATTATTCATTATTCAATCAAATCAATTTATTTAGAACTTTTGCATCGTTATCCAATATTTCTAAAAATTCTCTGCAAAAAAAGACGTTGAATCTTGCCATTATCATTTAGTTGCTGCGCGATCTGTATTTTATACGGGTAAAATTTCAATTCCAGAATGCGTCGCAAACTTCGCTTTGAAGTCTGTAATGCAACTGATTGTCTTACAGAACGTTGTGGACTTCGCTGAACAGCTACTCTGACCCTTTCAATATTTTTTGGAGTACGAGTTGTACGAGTATGAACCACCAGCAAATCTTGATCTTACACTGCTCCTTTTGATAAAATCTCACCCATCTCAAAATAACATTCCTTGGCGAAATCTGTTCACTCACAGGCACATCAAATTCACGACGAAAGCGTTTCTACACCTGTATAACAGATTCAGACAAAATATACGACTTTACTGCAAAGACTCTTTGATTAACAGTCCAACTAATCATGGTACATGAAACTGTCAATATCAACGTACAAATACATCACTTCCTGACATACTTTTCATCATGGACGTCCGCAGACTTGTAACTTATAGGGCATTGCAAAAAAAATTCAACGTAATAAAAATGTTTTTTTAATTTTATAATAATAAGTCTAATATAAACAACAAAAAACAAAAATATTTTGTTTATGAAAAGAAAACAAATTCAATATTTTGTAGGTAACACATAAATACCCCGGTAACATATTACTTCTACAAGTATTGTTAAAGAAGTATTTTTGAGAATTAAAACTTCTTTTGCGACTTCATGTGTGAGGATTATTAACTTCCGTTAGATTTATGAATGTCAGCCACAGAATAACTCTTAGATATGACCTCCAGAAGTAACTGTTCATTTCTACAATAATGATGTTATATCACTACACTTAAGCACTTTTTAAAAGTCTGTATATTACCTTTCATAGACTTCACAATTAATACTTTTCTTATACATCCTTATAATGATGTACAGTATATACAATATGTATTTATTATTATGGCTTTTAATTCGCATGCACTTTGCAACGTGATAAAATATTTATACAAAGTGTAGGGGTCAGGCTTTCACATTTGTGTTCTTATTTTAATATTGTGATATTTTCAGTAGATTTTAAGAGCATTGTGGTACCAAAATTTGTCAACGCAGACCAATTCATAATAAAATATGAACATCGTAGGCCGAACAAAACAGCGCGCTCCCAAAATGATGAGTTGTTAGATTGGATACACAAATTTGAGTGATTTACCTGTCAACACATAAGTGATTACTTTATTAGTGGCTTTAAACTTAAAGTAGCATAAATATATTGACCAAAATCTCCGAAATTCACATTTTTATTCACTTTATTTTTGTCAACGGCGGCGACAGTAAGTACATTCATCCTAGAACTGATCTTAAAAAAAATGGCGTAGTTGTTTAAAGCAACCTTGGCGTTTCTGGAGAATTCTACAATATATAAGCCTAAGAATTATTTATGGAACGTATATAAATTCTCTTCAAGACGTTATTTTCTGATGTCAGATGTAGATCGTATTTACTACTCTATAAACAAGATATCAGGTTATATTAGTTTCATAAACTTCAAAGAACTTGAAACGGGACACACTGTATAACTCAAAAATGAGATCCTACTCACATTGAACTAAATCAATGTATTAATCTTTTTCCTTTAGATTTTCCTTAAATAATAGCTGGCTTCTTGGATTTTTGCCGAACTCGTCGATAATACTGTTTATAAAGGTAATTTTAAATTAGAAACATTAAGTGGCCAACTAAATTTGGATGGATTAAACATACATGGATAAAAATAAAATTTGAAATTTCCTGAGATCGCATGTGTCTCATCATTCATCAACAATTTTTCCACAGCAACCTATCAAAAATCGTTCAATCCTGTTGCCGGGCCCTTTAGTTTAATGCAACTGAATTTTTCAATAAACCTAGTATTTCTAATTAAACCTTGATTTTAATTTTAAATCAAGAAATAAATATACTATTATGCTACTGATTTTCCAGTGAATCCGAATTAAAACGTTTTAGCTTGATTCAAATAAATCATTTTATGTGTAATTAGGCTTTAGCCAATAAATATACACTAATACAAAATATCGTTCAGCTGGAACCAGTGATAAGATGTAATCTCGTACCAAGAACAGTATAAAAATGATGGCTGAATGGGGTATTAAAATCAGTAGAAATAAATTAAATAGTGAATCAGATCAAAATTTAAATAAATATATTTTACGTGTAATAAAATTAATTTAATAAAGTATTATTCTACTTATTCTAATAAGTAACAACTAATTTAATTTAATTAATAAAAACAACTGTTTGTTAATAATTTTAAAATTAAAATAAATAAAATAAATAGGAATTGATTCTATAAAATTAACTGTTATTATATTTAAGAAAATTTGAGTAGGGAAAAGAATTATGTATTAAAAAGAAAATAACAGTGATGGCAAAATAAATACAAATTCTATAAACTATATGATGGTGATTATAATTAGAGATCGGGAGGTAGCTACAAATGACGTCAATTCCAGGGTTGATGCTAGGTGATGTGCAAAATTCAAAATGTGATGTGTAAAATGCAAAATGTGATGTGCAAAATGCAAAATGTGAAGTGTAAATATGTTCATGCATATATACATATTACCTTGTGGTTATTTTGGTGAGTTCAGTGATATCCAAAGTTAATACGACGAAGGCTGAAAGTATTGATGAATGCAACACACATGCATATTTTTAACTAGAGATCACAAATGTAAAAGTGTATATTACTAATATTAATAATAAATAAATAAATAAACACCACAGAAATTAGACAGCCCCAAATCCTAAGCGAAGCTGCACGGGCGAGGGTTACATTGATGAAAAAACGCGGACACACAACTATTTCCACCGACATTGTCAGTGCCGGTGGTAAGATTTGAACCTGCAGCTATGATAGGAAAATTCTCTAGTCACACTTATCATCGCGCACTCTAGCCAACTACTGCACCGACCCAGTTAATGCAGCCACTAAAACATTTGCCATATTCTAACAGCAAGCGTTGATGTTTCATCCACGCTAATCCAGACGTATTTGTCATTTAATTTAGAATAAATTTTTTGTTTAATACTCTCACATCTCTGTGATAAAAAATTTTTTCTCAGTATCGTTTCCGATGGCACCTGAACATCGATATACTACCCACTAATACACTTTTTTAAAAATTATCCAAATAGTGGATTATCTAGAATCGCCAATGGTATATTACCCCTATCATCATTTCCACTAAATCACTAAGTTCAAATTTGTTTGCCTGTCACTGTCAGTAATACTACCACTGCTCACATACTTTTTACGACTGTCTGAGGAAATGTGTCTCTGTCGTTGCACGAAAGCACTTTTTTACAGTTTGTGCAACATGATCCTGTGGCGTTAAATTGTAACTCAGGGAAATCACATCCACAAGTTCATTTTATCCTCTAAAGGAATTGAATGATACATTTAAAAAATGTAACTTCCATTGTCTTTAATTTCACATCTGTTACATATCTACGTGTTATTCACATAGACGTTTTTTACTAATTCGTATTTAGAGTGTGTGTATTCATTTTTAACATGGGGCAGTGGGCGTAAACATGATGGCCAAGCCACACGATCCGCCTATATGCATTGTTATTGGACACTCGATAATAACGAGCATTTCTCCGTCGATAACTGGTCAGTAAGTAATTGTTTTTTTTTTCAGCTGATAGAAACCTTTATTTTTTTCCACATTTTTATAAAGAAGACAGATTTAATGCATCGTCCATAAGGATATTTTATCATTTCATATTGTTTGGGAATGTTTCATTAGGTGTTTACGATATAATATTATATCTACGTAAAAGTCGTCTCTGGAATTTATCGCTACCCCCCGATCTCTAATTATAAAAAGTAAACAATTAAAACAGTATTAAAATGAAAAATGAAGAAAAAACAATAAAATAATAACGTAATAATAAAAATTCTATAAAAATACAAGTGATATACAAAATAAATGCGCTTTGTGGCTGAGTAATCATACTAACTTAAAGAAGGTAAATTTTGCCCAAAATCAAAATTTGGATGATTATAATCTAAAAATTTTTTGGAAAATAATTAGGGAAATAATTAATTTTATCAGAAAATATATTATATTACTTTTTCTCAAGCGCTTAACTACATTTTTACATATTATTCAGATGATCTCATGGTATTTCTATTAAGAGTCCTAGCACCGTTATGAACGCCTATGACATAATGTTCCAAAGATCTTTACCACCCTGTGTTAATCTTAACTATTATGAATAATTTAGTTAAGAGTGATAACATCTTGATTAAGTTCATTTACAGTTTCCGTAAAGCCAACTTTGTCCTTTTTTTACCAATAGCTAAGCATAACTAATTGGTGTTTTTTGGACAAATATATATTGTACGTATTGTAATAAAGCTTCTGGCATGTGATCATGTCAAGTAAATAATATGTTTGATTTGTGTGGTTCTAAAAATATCTTGGCTTAGGAAATATCGACGTTAATTGGTTCATATCCGTTCAAAATGTGATCACATGTTCGTTAATTTCAAATTTCTTCGGTAAAAAATGTAAAGATATAAAGATATTAATATGGCGCATAAAAGTTTTTTAAATAATTTTCAAAACAATATTCGTTGAGACCCTCAAAAGTTTTGGATTATTGCGTTGCTCTGCAGCATTTAATAGAAGCCGCATCTGCTTAACATATATATAATAAAAATTGAGCACTAATATTTATTACAAACAAAGATGTTACTGACTTGGTGGAGCAGTTGAATAGAGCGCTCGATGGCAAGCGCAACTAGATTATCTCTCTATCGCAGCTGCGGGTTCGATTCCGCCACCGTCACTAGCAATGTCGGTGAGAATGGTTGTGTGTTCGCGTTTTTTTCATTAGAGTAACCCTCGCCCGTCTAATTTTTGTGGTGTTTATTTATTTATTTATTTATTATGTGTTCATTTGTTTAAGTACGAACATTGTTACATTAACTGTATGAAATGTACAGCTTATGAGAAGAATAGCTGCCATTACTAAATAGGTACTAGGTAGTACTAATTCAGTCTAGCGAGATCCGTCAATTGTCAATTATGTCTACTGGAGTGAAAAAGAACAGTAACTAACCCAACACCAAACAATCGCATATACTTACAATGAAACATTCCCGGTTTTTTATACTGACAATAATTTATATTAAAATCATTAACGGTGTTTATTAAATTCGATACACCAATCTTTACTAAATATGTAACATATGTCAATACTTTTGATATTATAATATTTTAATATTTATTTACTAAATAGCTGCAGGGCCGTAGCTAGGAGACGATTTTAGAGGATGCTCACGAAATTATTGGGTTGGTCAATTAAATTGACATAAATTGGTATCTCCTACATTTAACATTTAAACGAAAAAAAAAAAAAAGGTATTTATTAAAATTATGAAAAGATATTTTTGAAATATTTTTTATTATACCTGTATTTATATTTAGGTAGGTATTTCTTAAACGTTTTCAAAACATTTTGTTTTATTATATTTTTTAAAGTAGGTATTTCGCAAATGTTTTTAAAATATTTTGTTACCTACAATATCTACTTATTTATTTTTAAATATTTATAATACGTTTTCTAAATATCTTCGTTATATATTTATTATCAGATATTCCTAACACATTTTATAAATCTTTCCAATATTGTGGAAACATTCTACAATGTAATAATATTATATGTTGATATTGCAGAAATTTTGCTGCTACTAGGTTTGTTAAAAAATAATTCAAAACATTAAATGAAAATTACCTATCCAAAGAAGCAACTGTTAAATAATTATTTCTTTCTAGTTAAAATTAACCAACTATTGATAAATCGGCACTAAAGTTAAATTTATGTAGGTAGGTATATGTTGAAAATATTTCCTTTTAAAATGAAATTACCTCAGTCTCTGTTGTCTTTAACCGCCACTGATTTTATAAAATACCTTTCTGCTCTGTGCATCATTAATAAATAGTTAGTTATTTTTTTCTATTAATAAAAATATTTGTGGTTTTTGCAATAAATGATTTGTTGAAAATGCAGTTATTTTTAAATATAAATAGCGATTGCTTCTTAACTATAAGGTAAGGTAGATAGAATAGGTATTTTTTTCAAATAAAATCAGTTATGGCCGTTTTTATCCCTTGTATACCCGCACAATTAACGCAAGAGCCGTCAGATTTCACAATAATATTACTATGTATTTACAAATAAACAAGAAGGCACAAACCATTCTGGGTATTGAATATTGCATAATGGGGCGGTCCCCTGGTCTAAATCCCGCCCAGTTCGATATCCTGGTAGTTACAATAAAATAACCTAGCCAATAGCAGAGATCCTTTCCTATCTGATTTCTCCTGTTACGTTAGGGGCAGCTAGGGCAGTTACTTGCGCACACTTGCAGAAGTCAGATCTCAGTTTTCGGTGGTATATTAGATATATGTATATGTATAAATAAAAACAAGTGTCCATATTGTTTGTGACTCAAATTATGAAAAATAGCAATATTTAGTGCAATAGAAAAATTTTGTGCAACAAACTGGAGGGAACGCATTGTAAAATCGAGGAACGGGAAATGAAGGTAAGTTTTATTATTTGTAGTCAATGATGTTGATGATGAAGATTCCTACCTATAAGTAATATAATATATGTACATAGGTATCTATAATTGTATGTGTTATGTAAACATTGTCTTTCTCACAAAAAATTAAAGTTACCCAATAAATTTGGTATAAGTACCTAGTACTTACATACAGGTGTAGGGTATATCTAATGTTAAAAGAGATTTAAATCTTCATTTGCAATAGAAGATCGCAAAATTAATTTAGTAGGTTCATCATATTATTATGTTATGTTTATGGTTAAGCGATAAGAACACATACTTTTTTCTCTGGAGTCTCGGTTTGATCCCTGGGGTATTTTCTAAAATAGAAATTAATCCTAGCATACATGAATATTGGATGTGTGTGTGTGTCCGTTGTCTTTAAACGTGTAACCCCATCTCGCATAAGATACCTCGAGGTACATTTAAGGATACAGGGGGTTGTATTACCTATGGTGTTTAATTTAATCTACTGTTTTATCAGAACGATTTTATTAAAATAACACCAAGTCATATTCTTAGATTGGTACGAACGTAATGATTTATATAAATATATATACTCGTTTTTATATATATTTAAGGAAATTTGTTTTTTTTTTGAAGCTCCTTGAAATTAGCCCACTACCTACCTTACCTATTTTCAAAATTCATGTTTCAAGATATGTTCAATATATGTTATTTTTTACCTCAAAATTAAAACTGAGGCCTATTAGTATTAAACACATTTTTTGTTTTCAAAGTTTTGGTAGTACAAATTACTACTTAATGTATTTGCAAATAAAGTATTACTACATCAATGACCATTATCTATGCATTTGCAACTAATTAATATTTTTACTCTCTTTTATTGTTTCGATAAATTATTTTTCAACATTTTATTGCAGTCGTATATTTTCAGATTTTATGTTAGGATTTTCTTTATACCTACAGTTCTAATAGTATTTTTTGTGTCCTCGTTCATCATTTCTTCAATAAGTCATTCCATATGAAATCGTCTAATCGGTAAAGCCAGCTTATTTTAGATTTTGCTCAAACTTTGTGAGGATCTTCTTTAGGGTCCAAAGAAGGATATCCACCGTCATTTAATTTTCGGATGCGTCGGTTCCCGCCTGCCCGAATTAAAGCATTTAAAAAACTTCATTTTTATGCTTTAATATTTTCTATTAAAGATATCTACACGTTCAAGATGGCATATAATGGCTATAATATGAATGTGTTGGCTACGAGATAAAAATATGAAACTTACAGGATATTTAGTTCTTACCTTGAAGTTCAAAAGCCTGTAATGCTCGTTTTGTTATTTTCATTCTTTGTACATATACAGGTGGCTGGGCGCTTCGCTGCTAGTAGTAATATTTATTAACGGAGTCACTTTTCAAAAAGTACATAGTTTAAGTTTATGTTAAAAATAAACAAATGACTGATATTTTTGCTTCTTTTAAACCACCTGTACACGCACAAAGGATGAAAATAACAAAACGAGCATTACAGGCTTTTGAAGTTCAAGGTAAGAACTAAATATCCTGTTAAGTTTCATATTTCTATCTCGTAGCCAATATATTCATATTATAGCCTAAATAATGCGATTTTTTAAAATTTCAAAATTTCAAGCAGAGATTTTTTTTTATAAAGAGTAGGCCGAACGAGTCAATTGTAGGTTTTATTTCTTCCACGATATGTGCACTTGATCTCTGAAAAATATTAACTGTTTACATTCAACAGTCGAGACACTGAAAAAAATCACGAGTCAGTTAAAAATTACGAGAAATCAGTATACACATATTTTCAGCACCGTGTTATTTTTCGGGGGTATTGATTGTGTGAATTTATATTCTTTACACAAAAAACTACTATCTTTTAGTTTTGAAATGCCATCTTCAACGTGTAGATATCTTAGAAAAATTTTAAGAGCTAGAAATATTAAAGCATAAAAATGACGTTTTTTAAATGCATTAATTCGGGCAGGCGGAAACTGAGGCATGCGAAAATTAAATGACGGTGAAGCTCCTTCTTTGGGACCCTAAAGAAGATTCTCACAAAGTTTAAGCAAAACCTAAAATAGTGGAGCCACAAAAAAATTTTTTTAGACGATTTCATTAACAGTTATAACTGTTATGAGTCACATAACTGTTAATTCTTGTGAAAATGGTGCGGTGTCAAATAAAGTATAGATACTTATGTAGCTGTTTTCGAGTTTGTCTGCTTTCTTGTTTTTACTACATCACTTTGTTGTGAATATTTGCTCTCTGTAGGGCTGTCTACCTTATCCTTTATCAAAATCTTAGCATCATATCTTGTTTCTTTGCTTTTATTCTTATTTTCACTATTAGCATATTATTTTCCCCTTTACGTGTATTGCCTTTGATTTTCGACAGGAGTCTATAGTTTGTATCAAATATATATTTACATACAATTTAGCTTACAACTGTTGCTAGCCATCCTCTACTTTACCTCGACGTTATTAATACGTTGGTATCACAGTGCGCCGCCAACACAGTTGAAAATATAATTTATTAAGACACGGCGAAATATGCGACAACTATCAATATACTACTTCTTAATAGCGTTATTATTGAATAAACATTTAAATAAAAATATTGATATTTTTTAAATCGTATAATATAGGTGCCACTTCGAGACCTCCAAAAAATACACCCACCACCCACCTATAGCAATGGACTTTATACAATGATTTTTATTTTTATGTTATGTAGTATCGTCGGTTTATAATTAATATCTAATCTAGAGGTTCATGGTTGCTATTACATTGTCAATTGTCATATCTAAAGAAATCAGTTGGATCTGGAAAACAATTTTTCTGGAAAAAATGGAAACAGAGCTTTGAAATAATCATGCATGCTTCTGGAAAGTTCAGTGAAAAAGATGAAGAAAGTAAAGTGTGTAACTTATTAAATTTTATGGGTTACCTACCCAGCTCAGTAATTTAATGAGCTGGAGCGTTAAGTAACGAACATAGATGGGATTTACTGCCCGACTCCTGCCTTCAAATTCCAGTTTCAACCCTGATAAAGTCGAACTAGTGCACCGTAAAACGGGGAAAAAGTTGCTTCCTTCTTGAAAAAAATTTTTTTAAGGTACAACTACTTGGGACCTTCACAGCATGATAGCCTAGGTCCTTGGCCATCTGTAATGGCCAATTACAACATTTTTTTGGAGGTCAAACTTTTTTTATTACGAAGAATGTCATAAATTTGTCAAATTTAATTTTTCTTACTTTTTCACACATCCCTCACGATATCTCCGGAACCAATCGAGATAATTATATGTATTTTTTTTTAATTGATAAAGGAAATGTGGGCGAAGGTCACTGCTTTAATTTCGTTTTTATGGAATATTTAATTTTTTTGTAAAACTAGGTAAAACTGGAACGTTTACTTTCCTTGCTGCATTTTTTCGGTAAGCGAAAAACTTTTTTTATTTTAAGGAATTTTGTCATACCATATGCGTATGAAATAAAGCTTACACTTCAAGGAAGTTTTTTTAAAAAAAATCAGTTTTCTACGACTATTAGTTTTCGAGATTTTGTTATTTAAAGTTACGAGTTTTTCGATCCTAGATGCGCCTCACCGCGGCGCCACTCAAGTGTGTAGACTATTCAATACAAGTAATCTTATATTATACATATATTGCCAGTTAGAAACAAACTTTTCTTTGTGTAATGTGAATGCGAATGAGTATTATTTTTATTGAGTTTTTTACATATTATTTAGTGCTTAACAATGGAATGTTTATTTTGTATTTTAAATAAACAAAGAAAATTTGCTTTTAAATGTTTCAAAATTATATTTTCACTCTACACGTGTTTCGGCTCTTTAGGCCCTTTTCAAGAGTACAGATGAGAGGTACTAAATTATAATTTGTGTTCCTTGCTTATATATTGAATGTTACATCTGGCAACTTATACTAATAAAAATGGTTTGAAAGATGTGAAAATTTTTAGAAAAGTTAAATTACTTTATCTAAAATGTGGTGACCTGCGAATATTTGTTGTTCATTTGTAACCGTTTTTTTATTTTTGGAAGCTTTCTTAATTTCTAATATTTCTAGTAAGTCTAATTTTTAATACTAAAAATATTAGAAATTAAGAAAGCATCCAAAATAAAAACACGGTGTGACCGTTTGAATGAATGAATGAACAACAAATATTCGCAGGTCACCACATTTTAGATAAAGTAATTTAACTTTTCTAAAAATTATAAATCTTTCAAACCATTTTTATTTGTATAAGTTGCCAGATTAACATTCAATATACAAGCAAGGAACACAAATTATAATTTAGTACATCTCATCTGTACTCTTGAAAAGGGCCTAAAAAAGCCGAAACACGTGTAGAGTGAAAATACAATTTTGAAACATTTAAAAGCAAATTTTCTTTGTTTATTTAAAATATTTAATAATGTTTCACAAGGAGCCAACCGCAGAATCAGTATAATGTTTATTTTGTGTTATCAGAATTAAAATCAGGTAATACAATTCTGGTAAAATCTGTTGCTACTGATGTCCTGATTTTGCTTTTACATAATTACTGTGAAACACCAGATATGCCCCAAAGGAATATATTTATACAATTAGGGCATAGTAAGAATATACATTTTTTGTCAATTAACAATATTGTGGCAAATTTAGGAGAGGAAATTTGCACGAAATTATTAACGATTCATTGCCAAACTGGTTGTGACACAACTAATGCCATGTATAAAATAGGGAAGAAAAGGCATTCGATGTTTTATATAAAAATTTAAATAATTTAAAAGATTTAGAAAACCTTCCTTTTCTGTCAGAGGATAAAGCGATGGAATTAGGGGGTAAAATATACGCTTTATTTATATAAGAATAAAAACAAAAATATAAAATCCCTAAATGAACTGCGATGGGACTTAACAACAAGTACAAATCGGCCAGTTTCTGAGCTGCCTCCTACTGACCATGCTTTGAGACAACATTTAAAAAGGTTATTATTTTTCTATATCACCCATACCTATTAAAAAAAGAAACAAAACACCTACATGTAATTATTTTCTTTTTAGGTGTCTGTATCAATTTAAAATTTGGTACAATAGCCATATACAATACATGCAGTTGGAAGATCCAACTCGATACGGTTGGACATTTGAAGAAAATGTTTGGAAGGCAACTTTTTCTAGTCAAGAACCTGTGCCCGATATTGTAAAGTAAAGTTTGTTAATAAAATGTTCCGACAGGGTCTGTATCAACAACAGATGTACCTGTTTTGCTCAAGGTTTGAAATGTTGCAGTGAGTGCAAATATGCAAACTGCTGCAACCAAGGAACTGTCCAGATATTTTTAGATTCCGACGTTGAGGATTTTTAAAATATTTTTATAAGTTTTAAATTTGTATTTTAAAATAAATAATTATTTCGTATTTTTTTTTAATTCAATTTTAGGTTTTGATGTATAAATATAATGGATTTTAAATAATGGGCAATGTAAATAATAAGTAAAACCTTCTAAGTGCTTATGAAAATAAAATTTATATTACAGATATGTCAAAAATAATACTTTATAGTATGCACCCACAACACGCATAGCATACTGATTAAAGCACAGTAGAACCGGGGGAGCGAAGCTTCATGGAAATATCCTGCCCGCAGAAACTTAATTTCAAATATCAATAACTTGAAACGTATAAGTCGTAGAGTATTGAGTTTTTTTTAAAAACTTCCTTGATGTGTTAATTTTATTCCATATGCATACACTGTGGCAAAATTCTTTAAAACAAAAAAGTTTTTCGCTTACTGAAAAAAATATTGCAAGGAAAATAAATGTTAAAGTATTACCTAATTTTATAAAAAACTAGGCTTTCCATAAATACTAAATTAATTCAGTCACCTCCGCTCACGTTTCCTTTATCGACTAAAAAAAAAAAAACTTGATTAACTCAATTGGTTCCGGAGATATCGTGAGGGATGTGTGAAAAAGTACGAAAAATTAATTTTGACAGATTTATGACATTTTTCACAATAAAAAAAGTTGGACCTCCCAAAAAATGTTGTAATTGGCCATTTTAGATGACCAAGGGCCTAATCTATTATTTTGTGATGGTCCCATGTGGTTGTACCTTAAAAAAATTTTTTGAAACGTTTTTGTCGGTTTTTCAGTGTACTAAACGGAGTGATTGTTGTCCGCGTTTATTCAACAGTGCAATCCCGGCCCGTGTAGCTCCGGTTTGGGATCTCGGGGTTATCTAATTTATGTGATGTCTTTTTTTATGTAGAACTTAGATAATTTAACTAAAAATGTAATTTACCAAAGTACATGAATCTGAATTTAATAATTTAAAAAATATTATTACAAAAACACCTGTTCTAAAAATATTTTATGCAAAACAAGACGCATCTAAGGTTGCTGCTTATTACACATGATTCAACTTGTAGCTTTTGCGTCAAGAGCTTTTAACACACTGAAAAAAGATATGTTCAAATTATCTCTATTTTAGGTAATGGTCTCTTTATTATCTTTCGCTCTCTAAATGTACCTTTTTTTAAAATGTAGTCTCTAAATTACCTATTTTTGAATAAGTGGACACACTGTTAATCAAAAATGATGAAGGTGCTTCCGAGTATACAAATATTGCTAGCGTAGTACAAACACAGTGCTGTACTTCTGCTCATAGAAATGCAAGTATAAAACGAAACTTTTCTCAATCAGGGTGTATCTCGACAAAAGACAAATGATAATGAGTCAAATTACTCTTATAATTCTATTCTGCATATTCAAGATTACATAAAGAATCATTATTATTGTAGTAAACCAGAATTAGTGTTAATAAGTAAAGGGCTTATGGGCATGGCTCGGATAACACACAAATCCTATGAAACTTACTTAGACACAGAAAAACAAGAAAAAAAAACTGAAGTTGTTAAAGAGAAGAAGAAAAAAAGAAAAACAAGCAGTCTCGTGCACCTGCCAAGAAAGAAAAGCATCTGTTTATGAAAGCCTTACAGGAAAAGGTAAGAAAAAAAATCTGTACAGTCAAAAAATTTGGTTCGTGTCACTGTAGTACAACAAGTGCTCGGGCAACATGTATCACAGAAAAAAAATCGATAAAGAAGCACTACAGATTCAAAAAAAAAACTTATAAAGAGAAAATCAAATACATTGGACAATTTCGTAGTATAAAATAACAAATGAAAAATTTAATTCACATAATTTGTCTGATTCTTTCTTATGTACATATCGTTCCCTAAATCTGTAAAGCTCGTAAGTCCACATTTGGTCGATTATTAGATTTTGGTACCATCTATTGACAAAATATTTTACACATCGACTGAATAATTTGATATTTCACCAAAAAAAACTTATTTAAATATACAAATTGCAACAGAAAGAGATAATATACCTAAGGAAGTTTTAAATGAAATTCACCCTGAATCTATACCTATAAATAATGAGAATTTGCCGTTTGAAAAAAAATTACAAATTGGAGAATAGTGAAAAACTTTACTAATTCTTAATATTCCCGAATTAACTGATACATTATTTGATAAAGCAGGTGTAGGAGATATTCATGAAGGGATAGAGAACAGAAATAACATGAACCAAAGAATTAACCAATGCTGTGATTTGATTAATACCGAAATTGATGTAGACCAAATAGCACAAGAAATGTGTGATGAAAATAATGTTAATGGAATTGATATAGACGTTCATGTACTTGGGCTAGATGTAAATGAACTTAATTTAACAGCCAATGCATTTAAAGGAAGTTATAATGCTGATATAAATGAAATAAAATATGCTATAACAGGTTTATATTTGATACCTGAGAAAAATTATGGTAAAGCAGAGACTGAAAGTGAAAAGAACGATAAAGCAGCAATAGATGACAGTGAAGAAACAAGGCAGTTTGCAAATAATAACATGACAGATCTAGATTGGAACACAGAAAGAAGTTATAATGAAGAGGAAATTGAAAGAGAGAATACAAATGCACAGAAAAGTTCTAGTGCAGAAGAAATTGAAAACATACAAGAGGACAATAATAATGTAGGCAGAAAACGCAAAAGAAGGAAACGACATTTTGTTTCTGAGGAAACATGGAACGAAATGATATAGAAGAAGAAACGAGAAAGAGGAGAAAATTACTTAGGCAGAAAAAAATGAGGATAATACTTGAAGTTATGATATAGAAAGTAGAGAAAGAACACTGAAAGGTAGATGTAACTGCAAATTGTCATTAAATAAAACTGCAATAAAATATAATGAAATTATGGAAAATGAGAAACTTCAGATTTTTGAAAACTTCTGGAATGAAATGACATGGGATCAGAGAAAAATTTACATCAGGTTACTGATCACCAAAAAAAAGAAATTATAAGAAAACAAAATCGAAAAGACGAGGAAGCATCTAAGCGAACAACATCTTAGAATATTATTTAAGAAGATAGGATAAGAGTTTGTAAAAATATGTTTATTATTACTTTAGGAGTAGGAGAAAGTATTTCTAATTGGCTGTCTGACAAAAACAATTTTACAGCTAAAACAACCAAAAATAACCATGAGCAAAAACCAGTTGAAAATAATAAAAAAAAAATTTATGAAGGATATAGACACCAAAAAGGAAAGCTTAAGGAGTTTTTTAATGAGCTTCCCAAAATGGAATCCCATTACTGCAGCTTTATTTAGAGCCAACTTGGCGTTCAAAACAGGAACTGTACAACTTCTACAAAAATGGTTGGTTTTTAGAAAAACAGGAGAAGCCGCTTTCAATCGCATCCTTTCATCACGTTTTTGATGAATTGAATTTATCAATATTTACTCCCAAAAAAGATGAATGCGATGTATGTGTATCACACAGAATCGGGAATTTATCAGATGAAGCTTATACCATACATCAACAAAAGAAAGACGAGGCTCGAGAAGAAAAAAATAAAGATAAAGATTCCACCAATAGAGTGTTTTGCATGGATCTACAGTCAGTCTTACTATGTCCCAGATCCAATGTTTCGTTACTTTATTTTAAAACGAAGTTAATAGTCCATAATTTCACCCTTTATGTTATGAAAACATCTGAAGGATACTGTTACTTATGGCATGAAGCCGCAGGGGAAGTTACAACGAATAATTATTCTTCCATTATTTGTAAATTTTTAATGGACCAGGTTATAACAACTTTGACACCGGGGCAAAAAATTATCTTATATAGTGATGGTTGTGCATCACAAAATCATAACAATATTTTAGCTAATGCTTTACTTAACTTGTCTATACTTTCTCAGATCACAAGCGAACAAAAGTTTTTAGAGAAAAGCCATACCCAAATGGAAGCTGATTCGATGCATTCCATAATCGAACGCAAATTGAAAAATCAAAAAATAAACGTACCGGCTGATTATGTAGCCGTTTGTTTAAAAGCCAGTCAAAACCCAAAACCGTATAAGGTGCAGTATTTAACTTAAGACTTTTTCCTCAACTTCAATCAATCGAAGTTTGTTTCATCTTTACGCCCCGGAAGAAAAACTGAAGATTCAACAATCACAGACATAAGAGCACTTGAATACACACCAGATGCATTAATATTCTATAAACTAAAACATAGTAAAGAATATACTCAGTTACTTTGCCACCGCAGATCTCAAACAAAAGCACGCCATGTTCAATAATACAATTACCTAAATTATATAAAGGATCACTTCCAATAAAAAAAGAAAAGTTTGATCAGTTACAGTCATTGAAAACGACTATGGAAAAGGACTACCACAACTTTTACGATGCTTTGACATATAACTAACTTGTGATATGTTTTATATTATATAACAATTGTATTTTTTTAATGTGTTCACATAGTTTTTTAAGTTTTAATTTTCATTTTCAAAATAAAAGTGTCGTTTTTCTAAAACTTGTATCTGTGAAAAAGCAGTATGTCTACCCTGAAATAATAATGAAACTTCTTAAAGTCTTAACTCCCATAATTTTTACAAAAATTGTGCCAACAACCAAAAACCATTACTTACATTAAAATATTGATAATTTATTACATATAAATGATGAAGAAGCTACCCACCCTTTTCAATACTTCTTTTAAAATTATTTTTTCTCTCTCTTGTAAAATTTGCTATTTTGGACTTAAGAGCTTTACGGATTAAGGTAACGATATATATATATATATATATATATATATATATATATATATATATATATATATATATATATATATATATATATATATATATATATATATATATATATATATATATATATTTGTATCTAGGTATGAAATGAGGTTATTTAGTATGTACAATGTTGTGTTTGATCTCTATTAATATTTTATTTGTTTTCTATGTATCCTAAAACATATGATCTTATTATAGTAATTTCTGTTTGCGCTTGTGAAATTATTTTATTCGTTGTAATTTCTTATAGATTTTATTCAAACTGAAAGAATCAAATGTTATGTTCCTAAATTTTATTCGAGGTTTGGTTCTATATAATAGTAAAATGAGATTTCATTATATCTTTGTACATATTTCATTTATTGAAATGAATGTATTTCGATTGATAATAAAATTAGTACTACTTTGTAACATTCGATTTTTTATTCTGTTAATGGTCGACTTACAACTTATTTATGTTTTTTGGTCTCTACTTGGTTCCTAAAATAAGAAATTAAAAAATATGCCAGGTACCTATTTTGAACTAAAAAATAATTTGGAACCCCTGAAATCGAAAGAGAGCTTTTTGTTGTGCGCATTTAAGAAATGTAATTACTACACCTATGGTAGACAAATGTTGGTCCAAACTGACTATAAACCACTTATTCCAATTTTTCAAAATAATTTAGATAAAATTAAACCGCATCTGCAGAGAATGATTTTGTAATTACCAAAATAGAGAATAATTGAGTGTTTACCTGGATCTAAAATGTATGTAGCGAATACTTTATTTAGGGTATTTATTAATTAAAGTTAAAGACAATCCAGAAATGAAATATATTGTACACTCAACGGAAATGATAGGTTAAATCAACCAAAAAGAGCATATGAAATCGTGACTATCTAGTTTCACCTAGTTAAATGAACCAGAAAAGAATAATCAAACAAATTTTGTCACCATACAATTTTCATATCACTTTATTTCACTTCAAGAAATTTAGATATTTAAGTAAATAACCATTTTTTTTAGTCCTACAACATCTTTATTTGTTTACATAAGCAAATAATAATTTAGTAATCATAATATCTTGTAGAACAAATTAATAGTATTTTGACTAATTTTCTTCATTAACCATTTTTTGTTTGGTATTCTAAATTCGTATTATAAATGATGCTTCCAGAATAATACAATTTAGACGCGTACAGTGGTGTTCATTATAGTATTGTGCGTGCAGCCAAGTACTTTAAGTTTACACTAAAACTTGTATTAGTGTATTTAGCATGTCGTAAATGGCCAGCTAGGGTTCTTTTTTTACTACGAAGAAGTCATTGGAAATGTACAATTAAGTATTGCCACAAAAGACCGTTTAACAATATTTGTTAAAGTTCTTGTAGATTAAAACCACAGGTGATAGGTGATACAACGCATCATCTCTTGAACTGAAAGACACCACATTCTGAACGATTATAATTAATGGTGAATTCAAGCGCGGTAGCCGCCCTTGAATTCACCATGAGAGGCGCTAGTTTTGGGAAAGATCCATGTCTCTGAACGTTAATGTTTGCTATGGCTTTTTAACGCGAGTTTTTAGTAATTTTTATGAAAATTAGCTGAAAAACATTTAACACAATGATGGCATAAGGAGAAAGTAGTAATTTACTTGCTCAGTAGGGAAATTAATGTACCTATCAGAGGTGTCTTATGTCATTAAAGTTAGGTTATATCAAGCATGAGAATGATGAAAACAACAAATGTGCATGATTATTTCTTACGATTTTTTGTAATGGACTCCTTTGGTAACGCATAATCGTCAGGATTAAAATGTTCCTTACAAATACACGAATGTTTCGACGGAGTAAAGTTATCTTTGCGAATCGCTACCATACCCACTGTTTTTTTCTCTGGGAAGCATATGTCCGCCTTTTGTTTCCAAACAAAATGGAACTGCACAACACTGAGGCATAATTAAGTTTTTTTATTTACTGGTGTACGAAATAATTATAATAAAACCCTGTAAACTTTTTTCGCGCCTAACAATAACTTTTGACAGCACCATACTCGCCAGTGGCGCCAACTGATGAGCCTACAAACGGTAACTTTCATTCACCAAGGTGGATTGCAGAAACATGTTATGTTTATCTAAACAGAACCGCGGGTGAATTCTATAACATATTGGTTTGTCTACCAACTATAATAGTACAAGTACAGCGAACTACTGGTGAGTTAGAATTACAATTCTATAATAGTTTAAAATAAAATGTACTATTTCCTAGTTTGATTTAACAGAAATCAACAAATTAGTACTTAGATGAAAAAAATAATGGTCTAAGAAGCACCTATTTTTTAAATTGTTTGTTTTGTTGTGCGACAATTTTTTATTGGATGTAATAACAATCACCTTTTGTTTAAAAATATCATTAATATTGTTTAATTTAATAATATTAACGATATTGTTAGTTAAACATTTTTTTTGGTTAAAATAACCCATACTATTTCTTTCGGTGTATTAGCTCTTTTAAATAACATCAATATTTTTAGAAATGCATAATACGAGGCAAATGGCAGATTTTTTAAAATATAACATCAACATGTCAGAAAATAAAATGATTAAACATACAAATTCATCTAACAATTAAATCTAACGATTTACTATCAAATGAATTAAAACATTAAACTGTGAGGCAATATTCATTTTTGAAACCGTCTTTTGTTTACGAATTATAAACTAAACTAAAATGTGATCAAAATTACACGAGGGTCACTTAGACATTAGTAAATGTATATTACAAGCTATAGTTCTTTTTTACTGGCATAATATTCAAATTGAAGAGCTAGTAGGAAAATGCGAACAGGTCAACACATTTTAAGGAAGCTTTAATAAAACATCCAATTCTCAGCAGACCATGGGAAAATATCAGTAGTGATTTTTTTGTATGTAATAAAGAATATGATCTACTATTTGTTGATGCGTACTCAGGAGCTAACTGTCTTTAAAAATAGGCGCGGGAATCTGGTCGACCAGAGGCGCTAAAATTTTTGTTGGTGTAAAAAAAAATCTCTACCACAGTTCATTTTTTATTTTTTTTCAAAATTTGAGAAAAAAATTGAAAACCTAATTTTAGCCTCCATCTTTGGAGGGACGTTACTCTTTAATAAAGCGTCATGAATTCAGAGTTTAAGTTGGTCCAGTTACTTCTGAAACACCATGCATAGTAGTAAACAATTTAAACAATTGATCAAATGAATGGAATTTTTGCATAATTTTTTTTAGAAATGAAGGGAACCAGATTGCCTATCTTTGTAATTTTCTCTGCGGCATTTACAAATACAACATTTAAGTTCAGTATAGATAAAATTCATCTACCATGCCAAAATCTACATGTGGAAGATTTTCAGAACAATTTTTAATATATTCTTGCACAATTTCCAATTCAAATGCAAGTAAACTAGATAAAGAAGTCTATAACCTGAAATTAGTTTCCAATATACAGGGCGAGTCAAGACGAAATTACAGGATCAAGTGCCTTTTTTTTTAAATGAAATGCTATGTATATCAGTAAATTTTTTGAAGCCTCTTTCTAGATTCTATTTATTCCTATATTGTTATTGACTATCTCCCAAACACTTAGATGTAATGAATTTTGTTGTTGAAATAATGCCATCTGCAGATGCATATTGAAAAAATCACCAAAGTCACAATTATGTGAATAGGTACTAGTTACAAGACATCCAATTAATGTTTTTAAATCATTTTTACTTGCTAAAAATGTACAGGGTCACCAAAAAATTATTTTTCAATTAAGAACTTTTTAAATTGAATTTTCTCAATTTTTTCAAATGGAACACCCTGTATATTATTCAACGATGTGATGTAGAAATGAAAATGAAAATTCCTCGTAAGTACTTCCCTATAGGATGTACTTACAAAAAATTGTCGTTATTCGACAAGCAATAAAACCTCAGTTTAGTATAAATTGTCTTGTACAAACGAACATTTATCGCACTTATCGGTCGCCAGTTATCATTTGTATTAAATTTAAAACATTTCGAGTTTTACAAAATGAATTTTAATAAAGCGGAACTTGTAGACATGAATTTTGTTTTAGCCGAGTCAGACAAAAATTGTTTGCTTGCCAATAGAATTTATAAGTAAAGGTATCCTGAAAGAAGGCTTCCTGATGTTAGCAGCTTCCAAAACCTTCTCGATGGATTTGTGGAAATTGTCGAATATAAAAAAAGTGAAGGAATAAAACGTGTTGTAAACAAAGAAAATGAGTTTTCTGTGGTGCTGGCAACGGTTGAGAAAACCCATATTAGTCAGAGAGAAGGGAGCTCATTGGTAGGAATAAGTCGAATCTTAAAAATAAATAAGTTTCATGCATATCATATTCAAATGCACCAGGAACTGTCTGATGACGATTTTCAAAGGCGTCTACAGTTTTGTAATTGGGCCAGAGATAAAATGCAAGATGTCATCTTCTTCAGTAATGTTTTATTCACTGATGAGGCAATTTTTCATAAAAATGGATTTGTTAATAGGCACAATTTCCATTATTTTGCTTCGGAAAATACTCACATTTTTAGGCAAGTCGATAAACGAGCACAGATGGTCTATAAACGTTTGAGGAGGAATTATTGGAGAACATGTAATAAGGCCACATTTCTTTGATGGTACATTGACTGGAGCTATTTATCCTCATTTTCTGGAAAACTATCTGCAACAATTATTGGTGAATCTTCCTGAAAGGATTCGAAATAGGATATGGTTTCAACAAGATGGTGCCAGATTATTTAAATGCAGTTAGAGACCACTTAAATAATACCTACCCACTTCAATGGATTATTGGAAGAAATGGACCCACTAAATGGCCTGATAGATCCCCAAATCTTACAAAAATGGATTTCTTTTTATGGCGATACGTGAAGGAAATTGTTTATAAAGACACACCAACAGTAGTACACAATATGAAGGAAAGGATAATAACTGCTTTTAGATCTATCACACAATTTTAGGAGCAGTAGAAACCTCATTTCAAAAGCGCATAGAGACGTGTGTCAATCAAAATGGGCAACATGTGGAGCACTTTTTATAATTTTTTCTAATTGGAGCAACCTCTATTTTTTAAGTTTATTCTTGAGTTTTATACTTATTGCTCAATATAACGAAAATAGTTGCAATTAGCCATAGGCAAGTACTTACAAAAAATGTTCGTTTTTCATTTCTACATCACATCGTTCCATTTGAAAAAATTGAGAAAATTCAATTTAAAAAGTTCTTAATTGAAAAATAATTTTTGGCCACCCTGTACATTTTTTGGAATTAAAAATGATTTAAAAACGTTAATTATATATCGAACCTGAACCCCTAAAAATGTAATCAGTTTTCACGGTTTTTTCGGTTATTTGCACTACAGTTTGCTTTGCACTATTTTGTTTTTAGCTTATCAAGAAAGAAATATTGCTTATAAAAGATTAACAACTCTAATTGGATGTTGTCAGTATCGTAACTTGTTAATTGTATTGTATTTTGCAAAACTTTCTTTCTTCCAGAGGTATGCGGTGCGAGTTATAAAATAGATCTTTAAATTTAATTTTTTAAAAAGAAATATTTTATTTAACACGAGTTAAAGTAAAATGCAAGTGTACGATACAATGCTGTTTTAATAACTAACTTACAATCGTAATAAAGTTCTACAGTTGAAAATAATGCAAATAGATAAAGAGGTATCAAATTCCATACGTAAGCATAAATGTGTAATTATACAACGTGTAACTCCACCATCCCTTGAGTGGAACCTAGGGTAGATTCAAGTTGTTTGGGGGTTGCTCTGCCAGGTCTGGGGTGTTCGTGGCAGTTCTTCTGTCTTTGGCTGATCTACGTTTTAAATAAAGCCTGTAACCAAAAAATAGACACATTGCAAAAATTACAGTATATAATACAATTGTCCAAATGTTAGGTCCATGGAAAATGGGCAAATCTTCATATTCCGATAGGTCCTCTTCAAGTTTCATTAGGCTTCTCTTGACGTCTAGATTGTTGTCTAATAAAATATTTTCTAAACTGACTGCCTGAAGGGCTTTACTAGTTTTCAAGTTTGTTTTGAAATCAAAAGTTGGAATGTCTAATAATTTGACTTTATTTAAGGAGTCTTGATTTTTTAGAGTGATATTATTAAATTGCAAATAACAATTATCTGATATAGTGATAATAAATGTTCCTTGAATAATCTGATTATTAAAATCATTTAAACAATGAGTCTGAATTTTTGTTTTGCTAATTAGAACAAGTATCCATGTGTTCTTGTTGATCTTCGTGAAGATGTTCTTCGTTAGTTGAAATCTGGTAGGCTTGCAGGACGTCATATTTCTATATGCATTTAACAGTTGGATTATACAGGGCGATTCTTCATTACTAGGGAGTAAATTATTGTTTTCACATATGTAACTTTCGTCCTCCATAATTTTACAATTTTTTGGTATTGTGTAAAATTGCTCGGAGATTAGGAGGGAATTATATGTGGGGATGATAAGTTGATAAATATTTGAACTAGGTAAGAGAATAGGTAATGAATATATTCTTACGAAGTTATACAGGGTGTCAGAAACTAGCGGTACCTCTATTAAAAATATTATTTGTGTCTTAATAGAATAGGCTTTTATTGATATGAGATTTTCGAATGTTGGTATATTCTGGAGTTGAGGTTCCAGTGGAAATTTATATGGATATATTTCTGGTTTAATTTCGATTAACTCATCCATAAGTTCTTTGGGCGTTAAAATGTTCGAATGCATGAAATTTAATTTTGCGAATGATACAGCTGTTTGTATATTTGTTAAAACCCGTATCATTTCGTTCAAAGAGTTTATCATTTCTATAAGAGTGACATGCATATGATGTAGTTTCTCTCTCATAAAATTTTTTGCGTTCAAATATTCTGTAATTTGATTGATTTTTCGCTCTAATGTATATTGATTGTGTATTAATCCATCGATAGTTTTGTTAAAATTGTTTAGTGCTCTTGTGGTAAGCGAGATGGCTTCTTTTTCGGTCTTTATTATTTTTCTTTGATTTTTCTTGAGTTCTTCAATTTTTGTGTGAAATTGTTTTGCATCTTCTGCGTCCATATTACCAGTTATTAATTTAATTGCACTACCCAGGGCATTTATTAATCCACGTTTACTTCTAGGTGCAGTTGGTATCAGTTCTTCTATTATTTCAGTCACTTCTTTTATTTGATGTTCTATTACAGTTCTGAAATTATGAGTTTCTACGTTGTAGTTTTGATCGGATGTTTTATAAGCTAATTCTAACTGATTTTTAGTAGCAACTAATCTTTCGAATTCTTCTAAAATAAGCGATAAATTGTATATTTGCGTAAGCGTCCATTTATTCTCAATTATTTTTGCGTTTCCTACTTTAAGCGGTAATAATCCTACATTTTCTTTAATTTCTTGTATATCAACTATAGCCGTTACTGTGCTGATGGTGATGGCGGCGATCCTGAAACAGGACGACTAATATCAGCTAAATGTACTATTTTGTTCTTTTTATTTTTTAAATGTTCTATTTTACATTTATTGTGTTCTAGTAATTTTATTATTTTCCAAGGTCCTGTAAAACGTTTAACTGTTTTATTTCTATTATAAATCCGAGTATATATCGTGTCTCCTACTTTAAACACAGTGTCCTCCTTATTTTGTTTTTGGACTCTCTTTGTTTTTTCTTGATGTAATTTGTCATGAAGTTTATTATAAACTTCTTCCATGGTTTTAACATGCTTGTTCACCAAATCTTGGTAGTATTGCTTTGTGTACAGCATATCAAAAGGGTTTCTTGAGGCGGTGTGTCCTAGCACTGTTTCTAGAGGTGTTAACCCCGTTGATGTATGTATAGTATTATTGTAAGCAATAATGGCTTGTTGTATTCTGTCATCTGCCGATCCATCTAATAATCTATAATGTTCTAGCAACGTTGAGTGCAGCCGTTCAATCAACGCATTCGATTCGTGGTGTCTTGGAGTCGTTACATGTGTTTTAATTTTATGTGCTTCTAGGAATTCTTTTACGACTGAGTTAGAAAATTCTGAACCTCCATCACAGGTGATTTGCGTGGGCGATCCATAGTGTTTAATGAAATCGAATAGTTTTTCTGCTATTTCTGTTCCATTTTTCCCTAATATTTTATAAGCCTGAGCTAATTTTGAGAATGAATCAATTATCGTTAAATATGAATTGCCATCCACTACGAAGGTGTCTATGTGTAAATTTTCAAAAGGTTTTAGAAATGTTTGTGTCAACAAATCTTTAATGGCAGGTGTATGTCTTTCATACTTGCTACTACGACATTTTTCGCAGTTATTTATATATCGTGTCACATCATTTTGAAGGTTTTGCCAATAATATTTATCTTTTAATCTTGTTAATGTTTCTGAAATGCCTCGATGGTTCGTTTTACTTTCATGGTAATTTCTAATAGCCTGTAATCTATCTTCCATTGGTACATTTATTACCTTTTTTGTGCATCTAACTAGTTTAGGTCCACTGTCTGAGAAATTGTCGACATAAACTTTAGTAAAGTCTTGGTACATTTTTTCTTGGTCAAACCACATATGGTATGTTTTCTTTCCTGTTGTGTACTCTTTAAGAAAGTTTAGGATAATATTATAGTTCTCATCTTTAGGAATTTGTGTTTCGATAAAGTCTTTACCCTCTAGCCTGTTTCTTTTTGTACGAATTCGGTTTCCAAATCCTGTAGTGACAATTATTTGATTTGGTTTCGAATTTATTATACTTTCTACAATTTCTATGCTTCTGGTGGGTTCATCATTAGCGGTCGTATGTGCAGTTTGTGTGATATTTTCTAGGTCTTGTATTATTCTATCGATTTCTTCATTTTCGAGTTCGATATTGGGATTGTCTGTAATATCTGAAATATCTCGTAAGGCATTGGCAAGATCAATATCATCGATTTGTGGTATTATTGATACATCATCTGTGTCTTTGCTGGTATTTTGTACGGTCATTGGGTGAACGGTTATTCGTGATAGGGCATCTGCAATTACGTTTTGTGATCCTTTTTTATAGATTACCTCAAAATCGTATTCTTGAAGTTTAATTTTCCAACGTGCGAGTTTACTGGCCGGATCTTTAAGTGAAAACAACCAAGTCAATGGGCGATGGTCGGTGTAAATTTTAAATCTTCTCCCAAATAAATAAGGGCGGAAGTGCTTGCAGGCCCAAAGTATGCAATATAGTTCTTTTTCCACGGTGCTGTACCTGGTTTCGGTGTCACTTAAGGTTCTGGAAGCGTACGCCACTGGTTTGTCATTTGGCGGCACCCCCTGACTTAGGACGGCACCAAGTGCCATATTGCTAGCATCAGTAGTCAGGTTAAATTCCTTACTAAAATCAGGAAATTGAAGTATTGGGTCATGACATAAAATTTTTTTACATTTGTTGAAAGCTGTAACAAATTCTTGAGTATGTTCAATTTTGGCTCCTTTTTTTAAACACTTTGTCAACGGTTTGGTTAATTTTGCAAAGTCTCTGATAAATTTTCTATAATAGCCTAGCAACCCTAAAAAGGATTTTATTTCTTTTGTGGTACTAGGTATTGGGTATTTTTCTATAACTCTGATTTTTTTCGTTATTTGGTTTTATTCCTTGTGGCGTTATAATGTGTCCTAAATAATTAACTTCAGTGCGTAAAAACTCGGACTTATCTAGTTGTACCTTAAGGTTGGCAGCTCTTATTCTCTCGAATACTTTTCTTAAGCGTCCTATGTGTTCTTGCAATGAAGTTGAGAAGATTATTATATCGTCTAAATATACCATACATTGTTGTTCAGTTAATCCTCGTAGTATATGATTCATTGTACGTTGAAATGTGCTTGGACTATTTCGTAGGCCAAACGGCATCCTTAAAAATTCGAAGTGTCCTTGAGGTGTTGAAAAGGCAGTTTTCTCTATACTATTTTGGTCGACTAAAATCTGATGAAATCCACTCGCAAGGTCGAGTGTCGTAAAGTAGTTGGCTCTGCCCAATTTGTCCAGAATATCTTCTATATTGGGAATTGGAAATTTGTCTTCGATGGTTTTCTCATTCAGCTTGCGGTAATCAATAACCAGTCTCCATTTTCTCTCATTCGATGCATCTAGTTTCTTGGGTACCACCCATATTGGAGATGACCAGGGTGAAATGGACTCTCTAATTATATTTTGTTCTAACATACTGTTTATTTGTTTTTTCACTTCATCATTGTGAATTGGTGGTAGTCTATATGATTTTGTGTATATTGGTTTTTCGTCTGTTGTTCTTATAACATGATTAATTTCTCCGGTGTAGCTTAATGGTATTTCTTTACAGTGAAATATGTCGCGAAATTCGTAACAGAGTTTTCTTATTGCATCGTATTCTTCCTGATTGGTATGATCTAACCTAAGATTTTTTTAAATTTTGTTTTAGAATGTTATCATGATATGTGGGTGGCTGACATGGTTCTTCTTGATGGTTTATTTCGATATTTTCTTCTATTTCTAAGAGATTGAATGGTTCCTTAAATTTTATATCTAAATTGTGATTTGAGGTATTTAAAATTGTAGTAAAGCATTCATAATTCTTTGACGTTACAAGACAAGAAGGAATTTCGAGTCCATTTTTTAAATTGCATATGGTTTATATATCCTTTGTCGGTATTTATATCGGTTGGTATTTTTATTAATTTTTCACATCTTGGTGGAATTCTGTACTGATATTCCATTTGTATACCAGGTGTCCCATCTTGCAAGCTTTTCAATGGTATTCTTGCATATGGCGTAATTAATTCATTTTTCGTAAGGTCGATGTTAGCTTGAAGTTTTTGTAGAAAATCAATTCCTATTAGTCCATCATATTTAGGGTTAAAATCGAATAAATGAAATTTTTGCTGTCCTTCAACATTAAAAAGATCCCAAACAGGTATAGTAATACTATGTTTATGTAGACTTTGTTGATGTGCTGTGTTTATTACAAAAGGTGTTTCCTCGATATAATTTTTGTAGTAATTTTGTGCGAGAATTGGTTTTATTAGTGTTTTAGTTGATCCGGTATCCACTAGAAACTTTGCTTCTAATTCGGGTATGAAAATAACTGGAAGGTTATTATTATTGTCGATGTTGTTTAGTTCTACGTTGGCATTTGTGAGGTTGTGGCTTCCCGAAAATTTTGATAATTTTCATTTCGATCCATCTGTACTTCTTGTACAGTCGTTTCTTGCGATTCTTTTTCAAAATTTTCATATGTATCTTCCTGGTATTCATTAGGGTTTTCATTTTCATAATAACACATATAATTTTCAGGTATATCGTTTTCATAATTTTCTTCTGGATAATTTTGGTTTTCTTGGTAATAAAGTTCTTCTGACGTAAAAGTAGGTCGTGGTTGAAATTGTCTTCGTAAATTCGAAGAAGGATTTATTTTTTTTGTATTACCTGAAGATGTGTCCATTGGTGTAGGTTTCGGAAATACTTTGTTGGGATTTGGCTTAAAAACATTAGTATTTCTTGCATTAAACTGTGATTGGAAATTTTGATTATTATGATTTATCGATTGATTGGGAAATCTGTAGTTCCAAGGCAACCTTTGTGATTGGTTTGATTGATAATAATTTGGAAAATAATTTTGTGGCTGATTTGATTGCATATAATTTGGAAAATAATTTGGTTGTCGCTGAAATGTATTAAAATTAGAATATGTTGGTGGTTGCGTTGTAGAATGATTTCTATTAACTTGAGGATGTCTTGCTATGGGTTTTTGATTATTTTTCTGTGCATTACTATTCATTGCTGTAAAGTGATTTCTTACATAAGAATAGTTTTCTTCCTCCATAGTCATTCGGAGTGCTTCTTCAAGGGTTGTTGGAGACTTGCACCTGAGTATTCGACTTAACTCGGGATGTATTCCTTTGAGAAATGTTTGTAATGCAATATCACTAAACATTGTGGTTTTATATATTAAAATGGCTGGTACTTCTGTGATTGCGATTTTTGAGATAATTAAATCTCTAAGATCTTTACATCTTTCCCCAAATTCTAGAGGTTTTTCATTGCGTTGTTGGGTCAAAGTTAAAAGTTCTGTTGTAAGAGTATTTTCTGTACGTTGGTCTCCAAATCTTCTTCTTATTTCTTCTTTAATTTGTTCCCATGTGATGATTGGATTTGTTGCTATTATTGCTTGAGCTGGGCCGACGAGTTTATTTTTAATTGCTTGAAATAAGGTGGCATTGAAAACTTCATCAGTTGGTTTTTTCAATCGGTCAATTGTTGCTTGAGCTGTCGTTACAAAAATGCCTACAGTTCGTTGATCACCATTAAAAGTTGGAACAGAGTCGATGTGATCTCTAAATGTTGCCATGATTCGTTTTTGTTGGATATTTTCGGTGTTTCCCGTCGATAATATAGTGCTGTTTAATATGTCCGTTATTTGATCAATGTCTATCATAAGTTTAAATATTATTTATAATTATTATTCGGTGCAGTGGGAAATAACTTTATTTTAAAGCTATGCCACTGATTATAGAATATTTAAGGGCTTATGTAAGCGGAGAGGTTATTGAAAAAATAATTTTTTAGGAAATAAATTTGAGCAATTTTATTCACCAAATTTTTATCATGTCCACTTCTTTTTCCTATGTAAATTTTCTTATAACTAAAGTAGAGGTGTAGCTGAAATCTTGAAATAATCCTTATGATTTTGTTGTGAAATGTTGTTTTTTCTTAATCTACGGTGAAGCTTCGGAGATTTTTATCCTAGTCTTCTTTTGAACCAGATGACGATTTGAGTCTTCTAGGCTCTGAGCGGTTTCTTGCAGCGAAAAGGTGTCTTCGGATGGTTAATCACTGAACTGAACGTGAAATCGATATGCACTCGATACACAAATCACAGTAATCACTGAACTGAATGTAAAATCGATGCACTCGATACACTCCACCCGTCCGACTCGAAAGACTGCGCCAGTTATAAAATAGATCTTTAAATTTAATTTTTTAAAAAGAAATATTTTATTTAACACGAGTTAAAGTAAAATGCAAGTGTACGATACAATGCTGTTTTAATAACTAACTTACAATCGTAATAAAGTTCTACAGTTGAAAATAATGCAAATAGATAAAGAGGTATCAAATTCCATACGTAAGCATAAATGTGTAATTATACAACGTGTAACTTGCGCTACTCATATGCTGCAGTTGGTAATTTCAATCTTTTGATAAATGTACCTACACTACACAGATTACCTATCTGACCTACTATACTGACCAAAAGTTCAGTTCAAACTTATTTGCAACAAACAAAACATCGGCGACTTTGATCCCTTTACCGCTGTCAATGGTACCGACTTTCTTATGTTGTAAATAAGTTTGAAATAAACTTTACATACATATTTATATTTCTATTATAACGAAAGACTGAAAGAAATGGTCTGAACCGGATGGGAATAATATTTTCGGAATCGGAACAGAACCAGAACCAAAATTTTCCATTCCATTTGGAACCGGAACCGTTATTTCATTAGGGTTCGGATCCTTGATTTGTAAACAAATGTTATATCTAAAGCTGCAAATCGTTTCTGTGTACCATGGTCGTAGAGTACAGATGTACTTACTGTCGCCGGCATTCACCTTGACCGCGAAACTCCTTCTCCAGTCCAGTCTATTATTAGCTTTCGAGCTGTGTACACGTTAAGTCACTTGGTCGTATTGCATATTATTTTTGTTTTTATTTTATTTGTTGTACTGTATTGTTGATATTAATTTAATAATAAAGCATGGCAGACGTACGCAGGGGTAGAAAACGGCCATTTGCTGACAAAGTGAATAAATTCATAGGTGAATTCCCGGATTTATTCTATGATGGTGCTAAAATAATTTGTAAAGTGTGAGAGAAAGATTTGATGTGCTGGGATAAGCGTGATTGTGGACTTCACGTAAATAGTGTACACCATAAAAATAAAAAAAATGGCGTGCCTTCGACAACACAGTTTATGTTTGATTTAGTATTAATGCTGATTGCCTGTGATGTTCCGCTGCACATACTCGATAAACAACCATTTCGAGAGTTCTGGAATAAATACAATGCCCAGGTGAAGTTACCAAGTCTCACAACGTTATGTAACTATCTACCAACTGTACACGTAGACATGGTAAATAAGATGAAATGTGAATTAAAAAATACACGGCTGTGGTTATCTGTTGATGAGACAACAGATTGTAAAAAAAATTCTATTTGAAATGTTATAGTACGAGTACTGGACCCTCTTAAGCCGACAGTTCCACTGTTACTAGCTAGCAAAAGACTAAGTCAGTGTACTAGCGAAACAATTACCAGGGTGGTGCTGGCGACGTTAGAAAAATTTGAACTGTCAAAAAGTCAAGTGTTGATGTTTGTGACTGATGACAAATACAATTGCACAAAATAGTTGCAGAGTGTATGCACAGTTCAAAATTAAACTGTGTTCATATTTACCACCAAAAATATTGTAAAAGTAGTGTAAAAATTTACACATTTTTGTGTAAAATCAAACACCATCCAATATTGTAAAAAGTACACTCATTTATTGAGTAAATCTTACCATTTTTTGGATTAGAAATGATCTTAAATACTACATTTTCGTATGTTATATACCATTCGTAGTGATTTTACGTTTCTGCGAATGCGTCAGATATCTTAAGCTTAGTAATCAACAATCAGTGACAGTTGATGATCTTGCAGTACACTAAATCGTGCCTTGACCTAGTGCATTTGGTAGATATTTTATATATTATCTTCAGTTCAGTGGCGGTTTATGTGCTGTGAGCTGTAGAACACAAAGAAAAACAGAAAAATGAGAATAGCGATTGGATTATTAAAATCTATTACGGAAAATGAATGACAAATCTAGTTATGCCATTCTACAGCTTTGTAGTTCAAATGGCAATGTACTCCATATAGTGTATAGTGTACATTTAATTGAGTTATCTGAAATGTGGCATTTACATTTAATAAAATACATGATATTTTCACATTTTTGTATTTTATTTAAGATTAATGTGTTTTCCATCCTTTAAGAATATCACCTTTTAGTAAATTTGCGTTTTCATTTTCAACAATTATAAGTTGTGTAAATTAATCAAAAATAAAGTATCATTTTACAATTCATAGGTGTAAACATTTTACACAAATAATGGTAAAATTTTACACCGTACAATTGGTGTCCAGTATACACCTAATTGGTGTGTCCCTATATGTACCCCGTGTGGTGTCAATTTGGTGTGAAATTTTACACCATATTTTCACTGTGTGGGTACTATAAAATTTTGTTTGCACAATACTCTGCTGTGCAACGGCATTTTTTCGCAAACTGTTCGATTATGTATGTATAAGACAACCTTTGTACCTATATTCATTATATTCAGGTTATTTTTATTTTTAATAGTGATATTTAGCTGCATTTAACGCCTTTCGAAAAAATAAAAACATATTAATCTTCCAATAATAAAAAAAATAATAATAACTTGGAAGTATGGTTTATTGCAAAGATATAAGAAATATGGGTGATTTTGTGCATTTTTTATATTTCTTATACCTTTTCAATGACCT
Source organism: Rhamnusium bicolor (assembly GCA_029963845.1). NCBI lineage: Eukaryota > Metazoa > Arthropoda > Insecta > Coleoptera > Cerambycidae > Rhamnusium > Rhamnusium bicolor. The sequence continues at coordinate 1,443,606 of JANEYF010001814.1, read as the reverse complement.
GTAGGTAGGTATATGTTAATGTATATGTGGAGGACCCATCGATGAGTAAATAATACAATTGCTAAATTTTAACTCCTTGCACATACATACATATATTTTTTCATGTATTCTATAATGTCTAATCAAATAATTTTGCTAAGTACGCCTAAATAGATAGCTGAATTTAATGCATCCTATATACTCGGTCACTTCCATTGAAAAAACTATAATACAAAATCTGTTAAAAAGTTGTTTAATTCAAAATTATCATATTTGTCATTAGTGAGTTTGCTGGTCGAGAGTTTAGTTTATTTCAAACTTATTTGCAACATAACAAATGTCGGCTTTTTAAATATAATAAAGGGATCAAAGAAGTAGACGTTTTTATGTTACAAATAAGTTTGAAATAAACCGTAGTCGATTGTGCAAGCTCCACTATTTCTATATCATCGGCTGTGGCTCGATAGGTCGATCCGTCGGATAAAATATAAATTTATTAGATTATTGTTTTTCACTGATGCAAAAATATTGCATACGTGCTAATATCATAGGTCATAGGTGCCAAAGATTCCAAGCGTTGCTTTGCCTCGATAACTTGGCAGATGGTTGTCAAACGTTATAAACAGTATGAGAAGAAAGAGTATCTCTACGTAATATATCATTTATATAAATAATAATTATAATTTATCAACTTTAAATATGTTAAATTGTCATTACACAGTTGAAAATATGGTGTAAAATTTCACACCAAATTGAGATCTAACAAGGTATCAATAAAGACAACAATTAAGTGTTAGACGGTCATAAAATTGACCCATTATTTACCTATGTGTAAATAAAATGTTTATATAATTGAATTGTAATCATTACTATTTTTCATTAACTTGTACACCTTCATTATTAAAAATGTACATATGTGAAACGCAAATATTCTAAATAGTAATATTTTTTTAAGTGGTAGAAAACATCAACTTTAATAAAATTTCGATAGAAATATGAAAATAGTATTTCATTAAAGATTTAAAAGGTAAATATCACTTCAGATCGTTAGATTAATTGTGAAATTAATGATCCGGGAGGTAGCGATAAATTCCAGAAACGACGTTTACATAGATAATGTTATATTGTAAACTCCTTATTTCCAAACAGTATGAAATGATAAAATATTCTTATATATTATGCAATAAATCTGTTGTGTTTATAAAAATGGGAACAAAAAATTAAAGGTCTTTATAAAAAACAATTACTTACTAATCGACGAAGTTCGTTATTGTCGAGTGTTTAATAGCAATTCATAATTAGATATAGGCGCATCGCACCATGTTGAAAATGAATATACCAATGACTTCACTTCATTACACTCTAAATAAATAGTGTTCATAAAATGCTAATGTGAATAACACCGAGATACGTAAACAGTGCGAAATTAAAGATTAATGAAATTAACTCTTAAAATGTCTCGTTCAATTTTTGCAAACGTGTATTTGTGGGCAGTATAGCAACGTCAGAAGTCATCAGAAATGACACTAAGAAAAAAATATTTATCACAGAGATGAGAAAGTGTTAAACAAAAAAATTTTTTTGACAAATAATGCTTAGTGGTTGAAATTAATATTAGTAATATATTTTTACTTCTTCTTATCTTTTATTGGGTATTAAACCACAGTCCCATAAATTGTTTAACTAAATTAATTGACGTCGATTATGGCTACCATCCGATCTCTAGAAATTATGGATATCTACACTATTGGACTCGATATCATTGCAAAACCTGCGATTAATGTAGCAGATAGTGATGGAGTAATAGAAAACTGGTAGACGCCAAATATAGTTGCACGTTATTTTCTATTTGGGAAATTTTGTTATTTGGATTGTCGATTTTATACTGACAATAAGATGCACTTCACTTGGAAAACATTCCATTTTTGAAACAAATTAGGTCAGAGAAGCAACTTTGGCAAGCTTATTCACATGCTCGTTGCAAGAAATACCTATATGTGCTTTTATCCAAATAAAATTAATGGATACTTTTTTATGTAAACTACAAAGAAAAAAAGTATTCGGAGAATACAGCTATTAGTTTTAAATTCATCAAAAAAATGCTGTGGTATTAAGATTCAGCAAAGCACTTAAAGAGTCTGAAAAAAATGACACCTCTCTTTATATTCTTGAATTGAACATAGCCTGAACAATTTCAATAGCCTCACTGACAAATACAGTTGTGCAATTCTCTAATTTAGTTTTGAATTCAAAATTTTCAGATGGGCTATAAATAGCGCACCTTGTATTTCCGATGTTTTTAGATCCATCAGCGTAAATATGTGGATAACTAGAATTTGCTGATCTTATGTTAAGGCCCGGTATATCCATATATTAGTATGTCTTTCCTTTTGCAAAAAACTGATTACAGCGAAGGATATTTTAATATGGAATAACTGTTCTGCAAAAATAGATATATAGCAACTATTATTTTACTGGTTTAACAATTTTATTATCAAATTTATCTGTTCAGTAAACTTTACCAAGAGATGGATATACCGGCCCTAAGTAAGATATTTTGAATATATATATATATATATATATATATATATATATATATATATATATATATATATATATATATATATATATATATATATATATATATATATATATATATATATATAATATATAAATATAAATGGGTTAAGATTCATAAAACATAAGAATACAAGTGTTTAAATAAAACTAAATAAATCATATTTTCCGATTAATGGTTAAAAAGCAAGCATATTTTAAAAGAATAAATATAGGACTTTAATTCTTAAGTTATTACAAAATAAGGAGCAAACATAAAAAAGCCGCCGTCTAGACTCTCGAAGGAGTATGATAAATGTATTCTGAAATTCCATTTGTATTCTTTGCATTGTGTTCAGAAGCTATGAATACTTTCAGGTAATTTTTTTGTAATAAAATTTATTTATTACGGTGTTGCATCATGAAAGAAAATCATGGAAGTATATATTTCAACACACATCTTTTAAATCACCTTCTCAAATGCATATTAATTTAGTTTGATCATTTTTGTGTAGATTTAGTAGTGACTAGGATTGAACTAGTTTGTTTTTCACATTTTTATTTAGATGACAGATAACAAAATAACAAAAATTTTTTAAAGAAAATTTCGGAATATAATTTTAACAATAATCATCATCTAATGTAACATAAATGTTCCGGTAGATAAAACTTGACAGTAATTAAAAATAAATTACAAGATCATAAGAATTTGGTGAATAGAATAAAGCTGAACATAGAAACTATAATAGAACTACTTACTCTTTGCATTAAAACAACTTATTTTCGAATAGAAAATATCTTTTATCGGTATGTCATTGCCTCTTTCACTGTCTAATTTTAAGTAATATTTTTATAGAAGATTTTGAGAAAAACAATATTTATAAATTAACTTATAAATCGTATGTTGGAGATTTGTCGTTTGACCTTACAGCATCGAATATTTGAATAATTTTTTAATCATATTGACAGAATCAATTGAATTTACGACAGAAATAGAAAATAATAATGAATGACTTACTTTATTTGGATATTTTAATTAAAAATATGACACGTGAAACCAAAATGCATAGAAAAGAAACTCGACTAAAAACGGTGTTGTAAAATGTTTTTATGATAGAGCCAAAAAATCTCCAATAATTATAAAATTTTAGTAAATGAAAATCAGGTAATTAATAAAACTCGGGCGTAGGTATCGGTTGTCAGGGACGGCTATTATGCAGAAATAATATACCTATTGTAAACACCCACTGAAACATTCCAACACAACAGAAATTTAAACATGATAAAGTGAATTTTACTTCATTTTAAAATGTAACGTAAACTAGTTTTATGGGAAAACGTACTATGTCAAATAAAAATGTAATAGGTTTTTTACAATTGCACTACACTGTGGCAATCCTAGGAATTTACGTAAGTACCTGCATTCTATGGGTCAATTGAGAAGAAAAGAGTTGTTTGTCAGTACATTGCATAACGTCGAGTTGTCTGTAACAACAGCGCGAAATCATAGAGCCGATCAGTCATTTTAAAATATCTCATTGTAAACCTTCACAAGCTACAGTAAATTCGTGGATTCACGATATCCCAGAATTGCTATTTAATGGTACACGATTATATTGCGGTACAGTGGCGGATTTAGGGGGACGCAGGGGCACCCCCCTAGGGTTTTATCTTGTTCAGTCTTAATAACATGGTTGTTTTAATTCACCACAAATGAAAATTTAGTCTTAATAATTAACAAAATCCAAGTCTTGCAGCCCAAACGTATCAGGATTTTGTTTCGGGGCCATACAATATAGTCACATTCTTGAAAGAAGGAAAAATTCGTTGTTTTCCCGAGCAGAACTATAACTTTGTATATCGTCGGCCGCCGCATCTTGACGTTGCTGGATAAAGTCGTAAAAGCTCTTTTGCATCAATTCAGTGGATTAAATCAGAGTCGCTACAATGTCGGCATGCGACTGACATTAATGACCAACAACGTCGTTTTAATGTTGGGCGGAAAACCAACTTTTACCCCAAAATCAACGAATTTTTAAAGAAAATTTTTCTGACACATTACTGTTAGACGTTTGGACCATTTGTGTTTATTGGAATCAACACCACAACTCACCTAAACTAGAGAAGTAGAAAGTAGAGCTTCACTTACATTGTTTTATTGTGACGTTTTCAGTAGATTTGTTTTCAGTAGTTTTGTGGTACCAAAATTTTTCAACGCGGTTCAGTTCATGGTGAAATATGAACATTGTAGGCCGTAAAATCAAACGCGTCCCTACCCACAGTGATGAGTTTTTAGAAAAAATAATTTTTGTGACTTTTCCGGGATACCAAAATTTGAATGATTTAACTGTAAACACAAAATGCAATGATTACTTAATGATTTTAAATTTAAAGTAGCATAATTAGATTGACCAAAATCTCCTAAATTCGCAAATTTTTATTTCACTTTATTTGTCAGCATCACAATAGCAGACAACAGTATGTACGTTTGTCCTCGAGCTGGTCTTGAAAAAATGGCAACAACCTCGGCCGTTTTTATGTATGAATCCTTCTAATATATGCACCATATACGACTGCTTAGTTGTAAAAAGTGAATGAGTATTTGAATGACAGGTCTCTTTCCATTACTACTGAGAAGGAATCCCTATAAAAAAAAATCACGAGAATAATACAATAACAACAAAAATATATAAGTTATGTTGTTTGTTTTAGTTCTTCCTCTCCCTCTACCGTTTTTATCGCACGCATCACACCACGATGCGTCTTCCATAAAACGTTAAAGCATGACTCTAATTCAGTCTTATGACGACGTTTCCATAACGTCAATAAAAAACCGAAGACACCAACGTTCACAGTCCATGTATTGTAGTCGCTCGCCAGATGTTGTTAAAACGTGTCTATTTTACTTCAGTCATAACAACCGAAAAGTGACGTCGTCTAGTCGGCCAGAGGTAGTGGGTGACATGATGACGATTTTCTATAATGTTGCATCCCCCAATACCTCCAACCCTATTCTAGTGAATGTTAATAATAAATTGATTTTTCCAACTTTGGATATTATGGAATTCGCTGAAAAAATTACAAGGTAAGATATATTGTGTCATACGTGCATGAGCAGATTTACACGTTGACACATAACCTAAGCCAATCCTGGTTTTGATATCATCAATACCTAAATTCCGAGCTCTATAGTAATTAAAACCTGTTAAAATAGAATAAATATGCCACAGGTACAACCAGTTTCAGTAAAATCACTAAAATCGGAAATAAGTGTCCTATGTGGACGGTAAATGATGTACAGAACTCCAAAAATTCTATTTATAGTTATAGAAACCGAACTGAACTCTCATGGCGACAGTACTAATAATTTTTTTTGATATCTGACAGATGTAATTAAAAAATGTTTATTTAATGAAATAAATACGCCATAATTAGAGACACGCTAATAAGTAAAACTGACAATACGACAGTACCATCGTCGGTTTTATTGGCTTCATGTGTTTTAGTACGAAGACAAATTCAAAACTTATGCGTAATTTTATAAATTTATTCTTCAAGGTACCCAAGCAGTAATTTGGCATTTACGACCAAATCTGCACAGAACTTAACGTTGTATTAGGCTTGGAAAGTCATCATCATGTCACCAACAACATCTGGCCGACTAGACGGCGTCGCTTATCAGTTGTTTGTGATTAAAGTAAAATAGACATATTTTAGCCGACTTTTATGCATGACTGTGAACGTTAGTGTAGGTTTTGGGTTTATTATTGACATTACGGAAACGTCGCCATAAAACTGAATTATCAATGTATAGATTAGCATCATTCTTAAACGTTATACGGACGACACATCGTGGTAGGATACGTGAATGATAAAAAGGGTAGAGGAAGAAGAAGAATAACTAAAACAAACAACATAACCTATACATTTTAGTTGTATTCTATTATTATCGTAGTTTTCTTTGTAGTGTTATCTTCCTAGTATCAATGGAGAGAGACCGGTCATTCAAATATTTACCTCAGCACCTAAGCAATTGTATGGTGCATATTTTACAAAGATTCATACATAAACACGTTCGAGATTTTCAAGACTATACTGTTGTTCGCCATTTTGATGTTGACAAATAAAGTAAAAGAAAATGCTAATTTTGGATCATTTGGTCATTCTAATTATTCTACTTTAAGTTTAAACCACTATCAAATCATTACATTGTGTGTTGATAGTTAAATCACTCAAATTTGTTTATCCAAGAAAAGAGTCAAAACAATTTTTTTTAATTTGTCAGTTTGGGGACGCTCTTCATTTTTCGGCCTACAATGTCCATATTTTACCATGAATTGGTCCGCGTTGAAAAATTTTGGTACCACAAAATCTACTGAAAACATCACAATAAAACACAGAAGGTGAAGATCTACTTTTCATCTTCTAAGTTAAGGTGGGAACAGCTGTGGTGTTGATTTCAGCAAATACAAGTGGTCCAAAAGTCTAACAGTAATGTTTTTAGTTAGAAAAACACACTTTTTAAACTTTTCCCAATTTTGATGTAAATGTTTTTTGCACAACGTTAAAATGACTGATGACTGATTCATCACTGTCAGTCGAATGACGACCCTGATTTTATTCACCGAATTGGTGCAAAAACTGGTCGGGTAATCGTTGTTACGATGTCATACTGCAACGTCAGGACGAGTGGAGCGACGTTGATTAATTAATTGAGTAATTAAACATCACAGGTAATACAACCCTCTGTATCCCTGAAGGTACCTCAAGGTAACTTGCGTGGGATAAAGCTACGCACCCAATATCCGAGTATGCTAGGATTAATTTCTGTTTTAGGAAAAATCCTAGCTCCTTGACCGGGAATCGAACCCGGGATTCCAGAGTGAGAGGCAAGTAACCTTATCGCTCGACCACCATGCAACATAATATATTATTAAAATGCTGTTTGGGTACCTTACAAATGCCTAACTTTTTATTGTCATTCCAGTTTTGAATTATCATTCTTTTTCACTTTTACACTGAGTCGTTAGTACGCCACTTATAATTTATTATGAAATAAACAAAAACGAGAATCGCTTTTATTTATTATGTATATTTATTTCATATTTGGTAGAAATTTTAGATTTCTTCATATTTCCTTTTTAAAAATGTTTTCAAATTTGTAAATTCACTTATCCAAATTTTTTTCATGGAAACTGGAAATTGTCCTCAGCATCAAATACTGACTCCAAATAGTTGAAGGTACTTGAAATTGTACTTTTTTAAAAAATAAACAAGAATAACTTTTTCTGAAATAATTTTTTACCGTCCTCACTCGACATCTCGCTTAACACCATTCTTCAAGCAGTTATAATAAGCCAATGAATAATATAATGTTGTTGAGTTTTCATACAACGTAACAAATTCGAGGTTACTACCTCTGCAGCAATCTCTAATGGAATAGGTACTATCTGAAACACACATTGTGCTTTTTTCGTAAAAAGAGCCATTTTGCAAGACTTTAAAAGAGCAGAAACCTTACTTGGTTTACGCCTAGTGAGAAAGAAGCTCAACTTTTGTTCTAATGCTCACTTGCGGCCATAGTCATTTACCTTACGACGTATATCTTAGACATTAATGGTGAGTTGAACGAATGACCTGGTTGTGTATGCGTCGCGTATATGTTTTAAATATAACGATATCGGGTTACACAGACCTTTACGCTTGGTAATTTATATTTTTGTAAGCATATAGACAAATTTCGGTCCGGTGTCTTATATACAATGTAAAGCTGGTGTGGACAAATATTTCCCACTGGAAAAAGCATTTAAAATGTGCAGAACACTTACGAAAATAAAAAAATTTCCATATTTCACATTTCTATGGACTTTTATGTTGTCTGTAATATTCCACTAAGTGTATTGAATAAAGAACAGAGGCAAGTATTTTGGAAAAAATATGTATTAAACCGAGAATTACCGACAAGACAGTGAGTCATAAATTGAATCGTATGAAACGCCTAATAACAAACCAAATTAAAAATTTATTACAACATCAGAAATTATGGATAACAACAAATGAGACAACGGATGAAAAAGAAATCATGTGACAAATGTTTTAGCACGCATTTTATACTCTGGTCAATGTAGTAACTATACAAGAACTAGTTAAAAAAACGCTTGATATAATGAACGTTTTAGTTTACAAGTATGGATGTTAGTCGCTGATACAGCACAATGGTTAAAGCTGGAGAATTGCTGAAAAATATACCGTGTGGGCCGAAAAAACCGTATTCTTTGTTTCTCCTTGCTAAAATTTTGTTTTGTAGCCGATTTTAACGAACTTGGTGTCAATAGTTAGCTAAATAAATAGGCTACAAAGATCAAGTTAAGATGGTAGAAATATTTCAATTCAAGATGGCGGACGAAATTGAAAATAGGCCTTTCTTTACGCTCGTTCTTTTAAATTAAAAGTTGTCAAAATGAGAGGACTAATGACAAATTTCGAAAGAATGAACTCTGTTCTACATTTTAAGACTACGATGAGTTAAATTGGCTATTATTTTGAAGATATAGCGAATTAAAAATCTACTTCCCATTTTTAAAATCTGGAACAAGAAAACAATCTTTAATATTTTGCCTGTCATTTCTTTATTTCTCAACCGATTTTTATATACTTGGTCTTGTTACATAAGCAATAGAATCGGCTCATAGAAATTGCGAACAAATTATCGAAATGTCAAAATACAAGACCTATTTTCTAATAGTAATTCTATTGCTCATACTACTACAACATATTAAATAAATGCCAATCAACAATACAAACTAGAGAAATAATTTATAAAAAATCTTATCTTGGTAAATAACACGACGATATTGTTGAGAATATTTCACCAGAAATCCATAATTAGGTGGGAGCCACTTATGAAATTCGCCCTGTAAAACAAATGTAATATGATTGAATCATTAAAGAATATCAATAATTTCAAACAGTGAGGATTCAATTAATAGAAAATTTAAGGTTCCAGTGAATAATCATTGCTTCTGCCACCCAGCGAGGGTAGTCAGTGTTCTATCCAACTAGGGTCCTTTTTATATCAATAAGTCAAATGTTGTAGATCATGTATTTTTTTCAGAATGATACACCTGCGCATACATCGCAAAAGCATACATGAGATGTCAATGTCAATTTCATAGAACCCGTAAGATGGCCACCCTGCAGTCCCGAAGTAAATCCATTGGATTACTTTGCATGTACATATTTTCTTCAGAGACTGCAAGATAATGGCCGAAATCAATTTAATAATATTGAGTAGCTACGACGAGGACTATACCCAATATTGTGAATAACTGCCTCAAATGTCTAAAGCACGGGTCATACACCGCTCAAGGAGAAGAGTTACGACAGTTGTAACTGCACGAGGAGATCAAATTCAAGGGGTAGATGTGCTAGATTTCATTACCTACTTGTTAATTGAATCTTCCATCTACCGTCTCATCGTGTTATTTACCTAGATAATTTCTTTTATAAATTATTTTTTCTAGGTCGTATTATTGATATTTAAGATATGTTAGTAGTATAAACAATAGAAGTCCTAATTGAAAATGGTTCTTGTATTTTGACATTTCGATCATTTCGTAGACGTCATTTATAATCTTTCATCACGAATATATTTTTTTATAATGTCAAATACAAAAAAAGTTTGGGTCCCGTGAACCCCCTTTCAGCTGGCCAATTTTGCTCATCACCGAATTCTCTATTGTCTTTGGCCTTTAGAATAAGTGTACCAAATTTGAAAGCTTTATTTCAAAAACTGTGGCTGCTATCGCATGAGGTTTTGTTTCTTCATTATAATTCGTCGAGATTCATCCAGAAATGCAATAAAAATTTTTAATTTTTTTTCCGAAATTGTACCTTCTGTCTTCTTTCATTAATTATATTTCTTCTGGTGGTACCACATTCACCAAATTTAATGTATCACCTAAAATGTTGTTGACAATCTTAACTGCCAAATTTGGAAAGTCACCCATTAGTATTTTTTGAGTTATCGCGGTACACACATACACACACACACACACATCCACACACACGCACCGACAGACATCATTCGGAAAATAGTCATAATGGATTCAGAAGGGTTCAAAACGTATATATCAATCAAAATCTCGAGGTCGAAAAAAATCACGATTACCATACTTCCTTATATTAGGTATAAGAAAGTAATATTAAATGTTCATTTTTTGAAATATGTGGGCATGTCTAACTAAATATAATAAATGTTTATCGCCCAAACATTCTTTTAAGGATGTGCGTACTAAATTGGAGTATTTGCATTTGAGATTTTACACGCGATCATTATTCGCATTACTGAATTTTCATTCATTATACCTATCATATCTAGCTTTTGACCGGAAACGCGTCGGTGGTACGTTTTATTCTAAAATACTCACCGTCTACGATACATGATAAACTGAGTGCAATGCAATAAATATAAGCTACTAAATCGCTGTTATACCAGCTTAAGTGTCCTCACTGACATTAATTCACCGCAGAGCACAAACGGTGAAAGCTATAATCTTGAAATTGTAAGGGGATACATGTTAGATGTGAAAACCGCCCACTAAGGGATTTTTCGAAAGTTCCCATCAAGGGTTTCTCCCAAACACGTCCAGCTACAACATTGAATTTGTTATTGTCGAAAGTGTTGAAATTTGGTAGGAATGTACTTGTAAAATTCAACTTTAAGGGGGTAAAATGTGGGGGGGTAAGTTTAAAAATGGGGCTCCTAAACCCTTAATCCCAAGTAACACTGGATAATTTAAGTTAGTATGGTAACAACACATAATATGTCTTGCTCATCCAGTGTTATTTCCTCCGTCCTAAGTAATACCCGTGCTGGTGATTTGATATTTTTCATAACAATAACAGTACCATATTATTATCCAATGGAAGTTTTAAACATTATCTAATTTAATTTGCTTAATGCATAAATTGTTAAGCAAACTACAATTCTCAAAACCATTTTTTATTGAACAAATTGTTTTTAGTTTCTATACATTTTACTTTCATTTGATTAAAAATTGTGTGAACAGTAAGGTCGTCTCTGACCATCCATCACATAAGAAGGCCGATGAATACTCATCTGTAATACTATGTGTTTTTAGTTTAATTCTTACTACTTAGGTAATATTTATTTATTAATAATTTAATTTCAGTTTTTAAACCAAACATATGTAAAGCTATATATAATAATAATAAGCAACATTACACGTAAAAAAGTAAATAGTAAAAAGGATCGTATCGACAAAATGTATAAAATAAAGCATATTACATACCAATGAGCTGAGATAACATATGTACATACATATGTACCGTCCCGCCCTAGGGTTAGGCCCCTGTAGTTAGCACACAAAGGAACCCCCTCTGGCCAATCTCAGTTAGAGCCAACACACCGCCAGCTGACTGTTCACACTTGCCTACATAGATTTACGACAACCTGGACGTGTCAAAGCCACCATCCACATAGGATATACCAAGACCTGCCTGTTTCATTGTCTCTGCTACGTTTTTGAAACATGACTGTGTTTTAGGCTAATATTCGACCGTTCATATTATTACGAAGTTACTTGTTATGCATGTAATGCATGCGGCCTCGTTACAAGTCAAACATCTATGACATTTGGATAGGCAACACCTAGAATAATCTTATTTGAGTTTATTTATATAGGCGTTGTCTGTTTATATAAAAGATAATTCTCATGTATTCGTCAAAGAATTATAATTATTAAAATATATATATATATATATATATATATATATATATATATATATATATATATATATATATATATACACATATTGTTTAGTTTTCGTTTAATATATTTGTATATAGTAATTTAGAATTTATAGTAAGTTCAAATTTAGCGAGCTAATTGGTGCATCCAAAAAACCTTTAGTTACTTTTTAAGTTGCATTTAGTTATTGTCAAGTCAGTATTGAGTATAGAATTAAAAACTTACTAGACACATTTTGTGCCCTTTCGCTTGTTCGTTGTATTTTGGTTGCTTTATCGTTGTTTTAATTTATAGCCACTCGTCTTGTTTCTAACCGTATTTGTGTGTGTAAACTCGGGGTTACCAATTATCCTCCCTATCCTATAAAAATTGACCTTTAAAAGCCCTAACTCCTACAAGTAGCTTTTACCATCTACCAAACCACACGCTCGGCACAGACAAGATGAACTGGAAAGAAGCATAGATTACACAACGAAATACACAGGTGAGCCACATATCTATACTTTCCCATACAGTCCGCATTCATAATCCTCGTTACGTAAGTTAGGTCTTTACCTTAACATTTTGGTCCTTCTAGCCGGATAGCATCTTGATCCTCCTAGGATACCGTTCTTAACATTTTGATAACGTTTGGTCACAAAATTAATATTTTGGTACCTTCGAGACGTCGGTTACCTAGCATTTTGTTGTTTTCGATAATTAGATAACGTGTGGTAAACCTATAATTTGTCGTGAATCGCTTTTTATGCTTAAATTCCATTGTCAGTTTTTTTGTTGTCTTTTTATGAATTTAAAGAAAACATAGTGTTTTGCCGGTCGAGATACGTGAGTGGTTACTTTCGGTTGGGGGGATTCGATTTGGTACACCTTACACAGTTTGACAGTTTAGTTGTCAAATTACAAATTCTAACCTAGTCGTCATTTGATCATATAGTCGTTGTAAATAATCAATTAAAGTTTCAAATTAGTCGATTAAATCAATTTTAATATGCCGCCTAAGACGGTAAAAGGTTGATAAGGTCACATTATTAAGGAATAGTACTGTACATCGTTTACGGCGAGTATGTGCAAGTGCAAAAAGGGGATCTTGAAGGAAATTCTGTGAGAGTATAACTGCCTACCTCACAGTACTAGAATTCACAAGATTCTTTCCAGAGAACCGATGTGGGATTTCGGCTCGTTAAGACGACCGGATGGCTCATATACGGACTCTGGAAAGGAAACCTTACAGCTCCTAGCACAAAACCACTTCCCAGGGTGCTTGAATCCGGATAACCAACAGCTGTCACCATTAGAAGGTCGATTAAAACGACCTGATAAAAATGATTGGCTGACAGCTAAAAAGGTGATCACACTACCGGCAATTGAGTGGGCCATCAAATCCTTCCAACCATTCAAATCGCCAGGAGAGGATGGAGTTTTCCCAGCTCTACTACAAATTGGACTGGAAATATTGTTCCCATTCCTCATTAAATTATTCAGAGCTAGTCTGGTATGGAAATATATCCCATCCAGTTGGTCGGCGGTTAAGGTAGTATATATACCAAAAATAGGTAGGAAAAAACCAAACCCTAAATCGCTTAAACCCATTAGCCTGACATCTTTTCTGTTGAAAGACCTGGAGAAGGTGCTGGACGGATATATCAGAAGGAACATCCTAAATCATCACCCTCTCAATACCTATCGCCTATCAGGCAGGAAAATCAACAGAACTAGCACTGAACAACCTAATCGAGAAGATCACCCAATCCCTTCAAATGAAGGAAATTGCGGTGGGAGCCTTTCTCGACATTGTGGGAGTATTTAATAATGCACTGCCTGACTCCTTATATGCAGCAGTGGCTGCCAGAGAAATTGAGCCTACTATAGGCGACTGGATTCATGCTATGCTATCAAACAGGACCATAACAACGTCTCTACAGGGAGGAACAGTTAGGTTTAGAACCACAAGAGGATGTCCGCAGGGTGGGGTTCTCTCCCCCTTTTGTGGTCACTTCTTGTTAACGACCTACTGGTTATTCTCACACTGTGGGAGGTTGAGGTTCTAGCATATGCAGATGATCTAGTCATACTAGTCGGAGGAAACTCTGAAGGGGTAATATCGAATACCCTTCAAGAGACACTGGATGCAGTGAGTAACTAGTGTGACAGGTAACAGATGTCTGTAAACCCTAAAAAAACAGTAATAGTACCATTCACCCAGAGAGGAAGCTGGAGGTCTTAAGACCTCCCTCCTTAATGGGAGAAGGTCCATCCATTTGCGGAGAAGGTGAATTATCTAGGAATCACTTTAGATAGATCATTTAATTGGAACTCCCATCTGGAAAAGGTAATCCACAAAGAAAAGCTGTCCTTATGGACATGCCGTCGTATTTGTGGCAAATCCTGTGGCATGGGTCCCCAACAAATTTACTGGATCTACATCACGGTCATCATACCAATAATAACATACGGATCCACTGTTTGGTGGCCGAAAGGATCACAACGGACGGCCATAGCCAAACTCTCTGGACTGCAGAGATTAGCATGCATGACCGTAACGGGAGCAATTAGCACCACACCGTCAGCTGCAATAGAAATCCTCCTGGATTTACCCCTTCTTCATATATACTTGGAGAGAGAGATCAGATGGGCAACCTACAGACTGCAACAAGCGGCCATTAATATGCCGGAGACTAGTATCATGGGCCGGAACAGGTTTCTGGATGACATAGAGAATCACAGCATCCTGGGAATGCCCTCGAATACTATGCCTACCATGACCAACTACGAGCTGACCTCCAACATCCTTTCTCCGGAACGAGATGAGTGGGATCGGAATAAAGCCAATCTACCGAGGGCAGACAGTTGCTGTTTTACAGACGGCTCCAAAACTCCCGAGAGGACAGGAGCCGGAGTACATAGCTACAGACCAAAGGTGAGGATATCTTCAAGCCTAGGTACTCATGCAACTGTTTTTCAGGCTGAGGTTCATGCCATTGAACTGTGTGTGAGAAGACTGGAATAAATGCATCTAATACGCAGATCGATAAAAATTTTCTCAGATAGCCAAGCAGCTATAAAAGCTCTTGGCTCCTACCGGTGTAACTCCAAAACAGTATGGAATTGTCAGAAGGCTCTAAATCATTTGAGCAAAAACAATAAAGTGACTCTGGTCTGGATACCCGGCTACTCTGGTATGGAAAGTAACGAAATAGCCGACTCCTTGGCCAAAAAACGAGCGGGATCACGAATCATCGGACCAGAACCGATACTTGAAACATCTTAAGTACTGCTAAGATAGCTATCTCAACCTGGACTGAAAGGAAAACTCTTCAGTATTGGCAACAGTTACCAGGATTAGTTCATTCGAAAGCGTTTATAAAATACCCTTTGAAATCAAGAGCTAAGAAACTTTTAGAGTTAAACAGGGTAAACCTGAAAACTCTAACAGGCCTATATACCGGGCACTGCCGACTACCATCTGCATAAACTCGGCCTAGCGGAAAACGCCGAGTACCGTATATGCCTGGAAGATGATGAGAGGGCAGACCACATACTATGTACCAGTTCCGCTGTGGAGAGGATCCAATTTTCAATATTTGGCAAAGGGCAACTACTGCCAGAGGATCTGGACACATTCACACCCAATAAAGTTATCAGTTTCGTTAAGAGACTGAACTTATATATAATATAATATATTATATAATAGGCCTGGTGAAGGCCGCAGTGGAGGGTCCACAGGGACCCACTCACAAGAAACCTACCTACCTACCTACCTACGTGCAAGTGCAAACGCCGCAAAAATAGGCGATTCGTTAAAGCTAGATTTTGAAGCAAGGTATGAAAAGATAGAGGAATTCTATGCAGAATTCATGAAACAATATAATAAATAAGTCGACTTGTTCGAAGATCCTGCTGATAGCGAAGCGTTGACCAACATTTTGAAGGAAATGGATGATATATATTTCGAAATCCATAAAATTCATAAACAACTGTTCCCAAAAGTCTCACAAGTCAATACGCCCGTAGTAAAGTCTAATGTTAAATTACCAGAAATTTTGTTGAGAATTTTTGAAGGCAAAGCTCGAGATTGGCCTCTGTACTTCGACTTAATCAAATCGTTAATTGATAATAATATTAAATTTTCAATAACAGAAAAAAATGCATTATTTAGTTACGACGTTAGGTAAAGAACCTCTTGCACTTATAAAACAACTCCCGATTGAGGAGAATAATTACGAAATTGCTCTTGATTTGTTGAAAAAGAGATATCAAAATATTAGACTTTTAGCAACTAATTACCTTGACGAGATCTTGTTGTGTCCTACTATTAGTGTAGAATCTGCGCAAGAACTTAGGAACATTTGAGACGAAGATCGATGGTTCGATTCCACCCTGGACCGTTAGAAATTGTATTTGTAAATTGTTTTGGACTAAGATGGGAGAGGGAATTGTCGATGCCCTAGATGTGGTTCGGACTCCACAATAAACTGTAGGGCCCCGTATCTCTCTACCCAACACAAAATCCTAGGATTTTCTGGGAGTTACTTCGGTGACTTGAGAGGCGGTTAAAAAAAACCGTTTTTTAAGAAAATGTTTTTTTATACCATTGAGCTATCCTGATTTTATAATAAGCTTAATCCCCATCGCCACAAATAACATAAATACCAGCGCCCTCCAGTCATTTAAAATAAACGTAGCTCAACCACTAGAAGAAATACGTTACTTTTAAATGTTCCATTTCCAGAACGCTGGAGAGACCGTGATCCTGATGCGCCAAATTTAAATGTTTATCACAATATTTTGCTTCCTGTAGATGAGAATCAGACCTCTTGTTTGGTGTATAATAGTTATTTTTAGAAAAAATATCAGTTGGAAGGTATTGGTAGTAAACAGTCGAAATGCAACTCCTGTAGAAACACGAAAAGAATTACGTTGGGCACGAATTTTTTAATTTTTGGAAATTTGCACACGAGAGAATTCGGTCAATAGATAGATAGATAATTTTCACAATTTTTAAAATAAAACTACAACTGTGATTAAGTACTTTTATTTTTTATGAGACAACAACAATTACAAGAACAAATTTTAAGAACAAAACTCAAAGGTAAACATGTTTCAATTATTCCGAGTAATAACAGGTTTGGGAGGTGGTAAACCCCACAGTTTGGAGGCTTTTTTTAAATACCAACTTAACTCTAAAGTAAGTCTAAAAACTCCTACCTACCAAGTTTACTTACTTCAACTTAACCATAAATTAATAATTGTGATATTTTACCAAATTCTCAAATTTAGTAGGCCGGTTGTTTACTATTTTCCTCTCGAAATGGCTACCCTACGAGAATAATAATAGACAAAATGGGCCTTTTCACAGATTTTTATTGCTTCATGTGATAGTGTTTTATAAAAAAAACTTGCCGTATATTTTTTTATTTTTTTTTGAGCACGATTTCTATCGAAAAAAAAATAACAAAAGTGCGGAAATGAAGCGCGCGCTTTTACGTGACGTCACGCAACCCACCTTAGTGACGTCAAAGGGACTACGACCTTGAACATGACACATCGTTGTATTGCAAAGTTGGTTCTCTGCTTTTTGACAGTTGACATCGAAATTGACTTTGACAGTCGTTTCTTTTTAGTTTGGATTGTTGTGTGTGGAACATGTTTAAAAAGTGCTTTGTACCAACATGTACAAATAACAACATGAATTGTCCAATCAAAATTTTCGTTTACGTTCCACCAGATGAAAATAGACGAAAAGCATGGTTTAAAATAGCCAAAGTTGAGAAGCAGTTGACGAAAACCAGAAACATTTACTGTTGTGAAGATCATTTTGATGTAAGAAAAGTAGTTGTATTTAGAAATTGATGTTAAATTATTGAAATTTTACAGTTAAAACAAGATTCAGATTCACATAAGCAACTGCGTTGTCACCATACGATGCTCTTGTTGACCTGGAAATTATTAGACATTAGTAAGTATAATTGAAATAGGAAAAAATATTGTAACAACAATTGCATGTTAAAATAATGGTAGTTCCATTATATTTATAAATAAATTACACGAAAATAAGATTACCAATGACTTGCCGTTTTGTTTTAATATTCCTGACTTCTGCTGATAAATAATCCAAATTTGACATGTAAAACTCGTCCACCATAATAAAGTCAACATTCGGCAGATTTACTGCATTTCCTTTAGAAAATCCTGGCTCCATTTTCTTCCAATAATGTGCAGAAACAAAGCAAAACACAATTCGTAAATGAACACACAGAACATAACCACAAAACTAACCGTAAACAATGTAAAATGCGTCAGATGTGGTGTGACATTAGTAGTATTAGGCGTTCTGGCAAATGCTACCAACATGATTCCGGTTTGTGTGACGTCACTCAGCTTCAAGGTCAAATGAGTGTTCAAATTGCCATAATAAATATTTATTTTTGTATTAAACAATGGGAGACATATTTCAAACAGAGTTGCACAAGGTGAATATCTATCGGTTAGCTTTCAAATAAACATATTTGTTTTGAGATTTCAGAAGTAGTGGAAAGGCCCATTCTTATTTTAATCTAAGGATTAAAACAAAGTTGCTTGTCAACTTGATTTTTACGAAGAAAATAGTTCTGCGGGTGGTAAGGCGACTCACCGCTCTTAAGGCGGCGTTTTCGGTACTCTGAGCTCTGGTCAGAATTCTCATTTTTTATTTTTTGAGTTTCTTAAAAACCACTCGACATATTCAAAATTACTCATAATATTTATTATTGTAAAACGTACCTGCAAGTACCATTCTATATTATTTCTGTATATTCTGTATATTCTCAGGAATAATATTTTCCAAAAATCGACTTCCAAATAAGACATTCGAATCGTACCACTAAATTTGCGCATAAACAGTAGATTTTAAAAACTTATACAAAAGTAAACATTTAAATACTATGCACACCTTTTAAATTCTACAAGAGCACATAAAATCCCACAAGGAAAAAGAAAATAAATGTATTTTTCACAAAACCAATAAAATAGTATTTTGACAAGTACATAAGTATGACATGTAAAACTTAACTCCGATATTTATAGTGTGCCAAACCATATTGTAACGGGACGTCCGGGGTAAGACGCTACGGAAAGCAGAGCCGGATTTAACTGTATTGTTCGCTCGTTTACTCTTTCAGTGTAGGTTTTTGTGTTCAGTTTAGCTAGCAAAAATTTAACAATTGTACAAAAAAGTATTAACTTGAAATAAAAGTATTGAGTTTAACGTATTGACTACACACAGCAGTTACAGTATTCAAGTTCGCTTAATATAAATTGTTACTACCCAGCACGAACCGTGAGGAGGTATGAGCATTTCTTGCTAGGAATGGATGGGAATGAAATGTTAGTATAGAATAAAGAGATTATTTAAAAAGTAACAAGAAACCTTTAAAAACAAAAAACTAAAAATATACTCTCAAAATAGTAACAGAAACTAATATTTTTCTCAATAAATAAACTAAAAATAAATTCTAATAATAAAGTTATTACTATAATAAAAACAGAAAGACATATTTTTGGCAATATGAAAAAAATAATGTTTCTCAAGCATTGAGCTACGAAAGCACAAAAAAGGAATTAAATAATGCAGTTGATATCACAAAATTCACTTCTTCACTTCACATTACTTCACTTTACCTCACCTTACATTGCTTCTTCCTCTGAATCCTCGCCCTTCTCACCCTCTTCTTTATTTTCAAATGAACTACTATCCTCGTGCAAATTTATAATAAATTTATTTCCACTATTTATACGAAATTTGGCAATTTTAAATAACTTTACGACTTTTTTATCGAATGTCGGAAAAATGTTTCCCTTTCTGACATTTTTCTTCAATTTACACCAAATTAATTCAATCGGGTTGAAAATACAGAAATATGGCGGTAACCTCAACACTTTGTGGTCATATCTCTCCGCTGTATTATCTATAATATACTTCTTCTTATAAATTTTCGTTTGCGGGACTTCCAATCATGCTCCATTAAAAAACTCCAGCTTAGTAGAACTCTTGTTAGGAATTTTATACAGTTATCTCGAATGGTACTTCGTATTGTCAAGACCAATAATGTTATCGATTTTAATTTTATTTTCAAATCATTCCTCAAATATTTCACCCTCCATGTATAGGTTGAACAATTTTGGTGCGAGAACCTACCCCTGCGGGACTCCCGCGCGAATATCCCGCGAAGTTGAGAGTTTGTTATTCACTCGAACCTGCAGCGTCCTGTCGCTCAGGTAGGAGTGAATCAGTCTTATTAGGTAGCCAGGAAAGTTAAAAGTATGTAATTTATAGATTAGCCCCGGTATCCATACAATATCGAAGGCTTTCTCAATATCCAGGAGCACCATGACGGTGCTCTTTCCGAGGTTGTATTGCAACTTGACATCGTTCACAATTCTTACCACCTGCTGAGTGGTGTTATGCCCCCCATTTAAATCCAAACTGGTGTTTGTCCTCAATGTTTAGACCATTCTGTACAGTGTTTATTCTGTTCAGGATGATCTTTTCAATCAGTTTAGAAATGCTTGAAAGCAATGAGATTGACCTATAACTTGCAGCTTGTTTAGGATTTTTTCCCGGCTTTGGAATGGGGACAACTACGGCACTTTTCCACTCGCATGGCCAGTGCTGCAGACGTAATATGGCGTTAACAATGTACACAAGCTGCAGTACCGCCTTTCTCGGTAGATTCTTGAGAAGCTTGTAGTCGATACCATCTTTTCCCGGGGCTTTTTTATTAGGCAATGTCTTGATAAGCTGTGTGAGTTCAGAGAGCTTAGTCATGATTTTCAAAAAATTCCTGTTGCGTTAGTGGAATTTGGTTGTTATGATTGATAATTTAATTAGCAATGTTCTAAATTGTTGGGATCGTTAATATTATGTATGTTTGCAAATTGGTCGGCTAAGGTTTGCTTTTTGCCTGTCAGTTAGGTGTACTTAGCCATTTTATCCCAATAGGGCTGGCATGGATTTTCTTATATTTCTTAGAGCCTTAGCCATTCTCCACAGCGAGTTATCTTGTGGATTAAAGACTTGAGTTTATCACCCCATTTCCGGTTTTTTGCAGTGTTAATGCGGTTCTAATCTGCCATTGTAGCCTATTCATCTCGATCTTAGCTTGCACGTCATGATTTCGCAGCCATCGTCGTCTTAGCCAGTTTTTAGTACGTATGTCTCGTTTGACCGCATGGTGTTTGTTTGGATTAATAGTGATTGTCTGAGTAGCACCACGTTTAGCCTCCTGAAGAATCCTAGTGAATTTCTTAACTTCATTTTCCAGGTCCTCTACCGTAATAATATTGTTGATTTGAATGTTAGTATTAATGAAATTTCTATAATTTTGCCAACTGGCATTTCGAAAGCTGGTAATTTTGATCGCGTCATCCTCCCTTGACATATTTCTAAGATTCAAGATAATCATATTGTGATCGAAAGCGAGTTCCTCCAGCGCTACCGGCAGCGTGGAGTTGTTGACATTCTTGTTAATGAGAATATTAAGGGTGGATGACTGGTTTCCGTTGTCTGGAAAATGAGTTGGATCATCAGGGAAGTCCAGTGTTACGTTGTGGTTATTCACGTAGCTAAGCAAGGTGTTACCGTTAGTGTTGTTATGATGGTAGTTCCATGCATGATGCCTGGCATTAAGATCGCCGATAACTAGGCCGCGTGAACCTACATTAACTAGATTCTCAAGACAAACCGCTGTGGAGTTGTTCAAAGGTCTATTATACACGGCGGTGATGTGCATGCCACCATCGACCGTTATACTCACGTTTTCTATACTTGTGTTTGGTATAGTACAATGCGTATGTGCAATGCCCGACTTTACGAGAATTGCCACACCTCCACCTCTATTGATGTCTCTGTCTTTTCGAATGAATGTGTACCCTCGAACTTTCAGCTTATCGCGTCTAGTAAATTTAGTTTCACTAAGGAGCATAATGTCAATTTTCTGCTTCGTGAGATAATTGATCAAAAAAAGGAATTTTGTTACCAATACCGTTGGCGTTCCATGAAGAGATTATTAATTTATATGACATTGTTCTCCACGTTTACAGAGAAGCTATAAAATGCTTCAAATTTTTCCATTTCGCTATTGCATCTAGATAAGTTATTGTTAAGGATTCTTACTCTGTTTAGCATTTGTTGGAGATCTATCATATCAGAGAGTTTCTTAAATTCTTGCTGTAGTGTTGACAGCTGTCCATTCCTACTACGGCGCCGATGGCTTTAGGATCCTGGTGATTTCTATTTTGCAATGGTGGAAATCCTTCTAAAGATAATGAAGGGGTAGGTAGTACTGCTGCCCTTGAGTTTTTATTGGCGTCAGATTGAGGCGCCTCAGAATATGTTTGGGGGTGAATCCTCATCTGCGATCTTTGATCTATTTTGAGGGTGGCCCCCTAATAAAACTTTGGGAAGACCCGTTTTTCTCTACACCTTGTTCAAATCCAATATGTGGTTCCCCAAAAAAATATTCGGGCGAGCCTGTTCTTTTGGCGTTTCCGGTTATTCCTGGGTTATAATGGTTATTGCCCCCAGGGGCACTTCTTGCATCCCAGGCGTTTTGGAATGGAGATGGCGCGGCGGCATATCGCATTTCGGGTGCTGGCCGTATTAGTTGCTTTTGTCTACGCTCCATCTGACTAATTTTTTCAACGTTTACTTTATATGTGACACTATTCGCAGTATGAGTACCACCACAATTTGCGCTTTTGATTGCGTCGTCTTCTTTCCTGTCACATTCCCTTGTGAGGTGGTTTTTGGCGCATTTCAAGCAATGTAGGGTAGAGTAGCAGTTTGCAGTGGCGTGACCCCACGCTTGACATCGGTGACACTGAATTATTAATTTGTTATTCACGTGCCTTTCTCACCTCACAGAGGTGTGCTCCAGGTATCTTACTTTTGTTTGTAGATTTCGTAGGGTGATTTGTCAGTCAGTTACTACGAGATACATGGAAAAACGAGTGCCTCGTATGTTAAAAATGTTTTTGACGTTGATTTTGTGTTCTTCCACAAGCTCCTTTTTGATATCGTCAATATTCGCCTCCTGGTATATGCCTTTTAACACGAAGGCATGTGTTTTCTCCTCCTTCGGAGTATATCTGTGATATTCTGCGTTGCCTTTTTCGAATTTTAGTACGCGGAGTTTTCAATCTTCCAGTTTCTCTAGATATAGACTAGAACCATTGGGAGTGAACTTCCAATAGAAGTTTCCGTTCAGGCTAGATTTGAGATATTCGTTTAATTTTTTAATGCCATCAAAGCGACCATGAAAAATAATGGGTGGAGGTTTATTATTTTTGGTATTGGTCTTGGTGTTTTCATTTTCGTTTACATTTAATATAAGATCCACCTGCATATCCTCTAGGGTACCTTGTTTTCCACTTATAGAACGAAATTTGTTACTGGTCTCTGTTGGTTTGTGTCAATGCCCAGTGCGTACTCCATTTTCCTATTTTTTGTATCAAATTTTGTCATAAGCATTTTTGTTATGTACACCTATGGACATTCGGGTCCTTTTGGTAAATTAGCTGCTATGTTTTGGCACCGGTACTATACTATTAGTTGCTGGTGATAGTTTGAGGACAGGGCAGGCTCTAAATATTTTAAGGTTCCATTATTTTAACTATAGACTAGTTTCGTGAAAGAAACGAATATATATACCAATTGCCAGTATTCATTTGGAATAAGGAGATACATAAGTTATACGTATTGCATAGGTGTAACAAAATACACTATTAACAATATCTGTGAAATATTGTAATGAATAAAGTACGATTTTTTCTTTACTGAAGTAAATCAAAAATAGTGCAAGGCGGTACTGAATAAAATGTGACAGTCGGTTGCGGCATGATTGGTGCTTAGCCGATATTCATTTAGTTTATTGTTTGAACACTACCGTGACATGAGACTGCAAACTAAGCCTTAAACAGATCTTCCCGTTTTCATTTTTTTTTTCATACTGTTTCAAATTAAGCATGGAATAAATCTAAAAATTCTTAACCAAATTGCTCTAACATAACATGTCCTGATTTAATGATTTATTTTTGTTTTTCTTTTGCAATTTTGAGGAACTGTAATTCTTCAGGGGAGTATTTTTTGGGAAACAACTTTTTTTGGTCAATCATCATAATTTTTACACAAGAATCCACACCTCAGTTTTTTTAAACATTAACCGATTCCCTGTATAAATAAAATTATAGGAATAACTTCGTAGACGTTTTATATATCATGTTTATAACAGTATTCTACAATAGGTATATATATATATAATCTTTATATTTACGAGAGATTTAGCTACAATCGGGTCAATAAAATATATTTAGTGCCAAATGTCCCTGTTAGACTAGAGCCAGACTAATTAATAATTCAGTTGACCATAAGCCTGTTGCTGTATGCACCATTATATTTCCAGTATTTGTTCAGGTCTAGGCTCTATGTGCACATTCACTATGCAACACAACTCTAGGTACACTTGGACAGTTATTATTGAAAACCATTCTCGTAATTTTTTTCTTGGTGATTTAAATGCATTACCAGTAGGCAACGACGGCTGCCCAGGTATGTCCCAAGGAACCGTCTCGGAGGTGTTGCTGTGCTTCACTACCTAACAAATAGATATCTATTACTTAAGTTTATACAATTACAATAAAATTTAGTTTTTTATAGATTAAGGTATTTATATTTTATTATTTATAGAAATAAAAAGTTATCATAATTATATGAATTTCCATTATTCTTTTATCTGGTTAAATGTAACGCAGGTATGTGCGGCTTTACAGCATTTATTGAATAACCGGCACTGCTATTGGGTATTTTTAATTTAATAAAATATTACAATTCAGAGAAATCATTAACATAAAACTTTGTTATACACACATGCACACTTCTATAGCATATCATAGCACAACAAAAACAATATTTATTGTGCAATTATGAAATTTAATTGATAGTCAATTATTAAAAATAATTTTGTTATTTTTACTCATAACATAACATAAGTAATAATATACCTATATGATTCAGTGAAAGCAAGAAATCCAGTAAATGTTAACAACCACTAATGAAAACCGACAATAGGCTCATTTAGCTTTTTTTGTATATTCTGTGTTTAGCAAGTGTTTATTTATCAATTGTTGTCAGAGAGCTGAATAACGTTTCGTTGTCGAACGTGACGTCATCAGGTCCCATGTACCCTACGGTGCGGATTGAAAGAAAGACAGAAGACAGGCACATAGCTGAGCTGTTTATCAAAGTTTAGTGTTTAACGGCTTACTACTTTCATATTTTTGTTTAGTATTTTGCTAGTGGTAATATTTATTGTAAAATTGACAAAAAAGGAAAAAACTATAAATAGGTACTGTGTAGTTCCCAGTTCCCGAGTGCAATAATACTACTGTGATAATGCCAGATGAAATATTTATTTATTTTTAAATTAATTGAGATAAGGTCAGCAGAAAGGAGAACACCAAGTTTTAATTAATCGACGTTTCGTGTATTTTGATACATACTCTCAGTTCTATTTAAATTAGGTTCCCCCTGTAAAGGTATTTATTTTTTAAAAACAAATATATTTGTAAACATGAATAATGAATAAATATAATCAACAATACCGCCATTGATTAGAAAGAAAAGTTTCATTCTAGTTGTGGCAAAAAAGCTATTTGTAGAGTTTATCTTTTAGGCAGCAAAACGACTGAGCATTGTTGTGAGGATCATTTTAATGCAAGTTTTCTCGAATTATAAATAGGAAAGAGATAATTTTAAATTATTTTAAGTCTGAAGAAAACATGGAAAATTACATATATTTTAAGTTAATAAAAAAGTCGATATTAAATTAAGACCTGGTGTTTCCACATATCCCAACTAGCACCAAAACGACGGAAACTGACATCGGAACTTCATTATAGTAGGTAATACCTAATTGTCAATAAAATTGCGACTTTAGTGTAAAATTCACCTTGTGGTATGCCCGTATAGTAACAGTTACGTAAATTCTACTCAATACAGGTACTGCATAGTTATTACACTTTCAAGTAACTGCTACAGTATGTGCAACGTCGCCGATACTACTCTGCATTACTTTAAATCATTTTCAACTTTAAAATGAGAATTAGTAGTAATGCCGACTGCACAGCAATACCAAAGAACCACTTATTAACGACATTAAGTCAATACTTTCTAATTCGGAACTAATCGAACATGGCGCCGAAAGGCAGCAAGACAACAATAAAGATATTCTGGCATTCGTCGACCTTGTGTAGAAAAGTTATGTTGCAGTTAAGTGATGTTAACAATTTAACAAAATTGCACCGCGCGCCTATGCTAGAGAACTATGCACGACTGAAGGTCGACAGAGGGTCGTTCTGCGAGTCCAGGCAAAAAAAAAATGTGTTCCTATGATATGAATGGTGTATAGATTGGATCAGCCAGGTCTACCAACTTAAAAGTGAGGATCGTAAAGTACGTGGGAAGTTTGTAGTAACCTTTTCGTAGTAGCGTAGTAGAGGCCAGTTAAAAGTTACCAAGAAAATGACGTCAATCGTCGCATTTGCTACTTTTTGATAAATTATTATTGATTGATGACACCATATTGACACAGATACAAATATCATTCTGAAATCAATTTTTTTATTAAATATGGTCATTTGCAAACATCTTTTATAAATAGATCATTATAACTTCATAACTCATTAGCAAAAAATATGTTTCCCATCAAAAATTTTGCATTTCCGAGTGTACACATAATTTTTGAACTAACAATTTTTTTTCGAAGAAACAATTTTCTAGAGAGCGCGTCTTTTTTCTCAAAGTATCATGTAAATACTTTACAGAAAACAAGAGTTGTTTCAATTTCCAGACAGAGTGAGTGCAAAACATGATGGTTTATCACCTACACATATTTCATTGAATCGATTTAACTTAGACATGTTGACCTCAAACTCACAGCCAGTAAATCGGATTGCAATACATTATTATATTTTGGTATTTGAACGAGAGAGTGAGAGAGGAAAATATAGTTTGCTATCATACCACTAAAGAGCTATTCCAAAAGTTAGTCATTTCTACTATTTGATTATGTTCCGTTTACATAATAACCTAGTTGTCAACACATAACAGAGAAGGTTCCGGTATAGTAATTGCTGCGTAATAACTATTCCCCATTTTGGTGAATGCTTACTAGACGGATCGTTCCCATTACGTAACGGTCGTTAGTTGCGGAAAAGTTCCATTGATGGTAGCTACTACGTAGATGCCACTAAATGTGCTGCTTGGGATCTCACTCCTCTTAGTGTTATTTAAATTAGGTTTTCTTTGTAAAGGTATTTATTTTCTAAAACCTTAAACATAAACATGAACATGAACAATAAATAAATATAATCAAGAACAATACGAACAAGCGCCATTGACTAGAATGAATCCACTATGCAAAATATCATTTCATGTACGTTAAACCTAACAGACATTTTATAATAATGTAACGTCTGTTCAATAGTTATATCGACGTCGCCTTAATGTACTATGAAGCTCTTATGTCAGCGTCAGCGAGATCTTCTCCTTAACATTGTTTCAAAAAAATCTCTTGTTTGACCTGTCCATTTAATGTTTCAATATTAAAATTAAAATAACCTCATATTGTACCTTTTGTAAACAAGAGGGCGCATGTGACATGCGCGTTAAAAGAGCTTTTTGATGTTAAATTTGTTCAACGCGAACCAGTTCATGGTTTTACCATGTATACTGTAGGTCGTAAAAAAAAGGGCGCCCTTAAATTGATAAGTATTTAGAAAGAAAAAAAAATTTGTTAACATCACAATGGCGGACAACAGTATATACATTCATCCACGAGCAGGTCTTAAAGAAATGGCGGAGTTATGTAAAGCAACCTCGACCGTATTTATGTATGAATCCTTCTAAAATATGCATCATATACATACGTGGGATTTACCGATCGGTTCCCAGAGATGGCCTTTACAGATATAATATAATATATTGCAAATACCTACTGAAACATTCCCAAACTACAAAAACATATTAAGTGCATTTTATTTAATTTTACAATGTTCATGGTAACTTAGTTTTGTCAGGGAATGCATTATATTAAATTAAAACGTAATGCGTAACAGATTCTTTTAAATTACAGTATATTGGTAATTTACATTACTCAAGGTCAACGGCCGGCCCTATCGGGAAGGGGAGAAAACATATAGCACGATCAAACATCAAACAGTATCTTGCAAAACGTGGATTCATTCGGACGTAGGTACTAAAAATACGAAATTAAAATGTTACAACGTACGTCACCGACTGAAGCTACAGTAAATTCTTGGATTCGCGATATTGCCGATTTACAATTTGATGGTAGACAATTGTATTGCACTAGATGTAACAAAGCAATTTCGTGATCATAAAAAACAAATATTAATAGACATACTTCCTCCGAAAACCATAAACGGAACGTAGGTGGCTTTACTTACAGTGACTTGTGACGTAATTTTAACTTAGATTTAGTGGAATTTATCATAGTAGCTAACATATCGTGGTCGAAACTAGACAATCCACTTTTTAGACAATTGTAAAAATGTATTGGCAAATATGGCAATGATAACGTGTCTTCGGGGTCTACTCTAAGAAAAAATATTTATCAACGGAGTATGAAAATATTAGATAGAAAATTTCTTCTGAGCTTAATGGGAACTACATATGGCTTAGCGTGGACGAAACCACTAATGCTGAGGATTTAAAGTATCGAATGTTTTAGTGCATTGGAGGAAAATTATTCAATGAGCGGGCACTTGATTGCCTCTAAAGTTTTAGAAGCTACAAATTCTGGCATTATAGCGGAGGTAATGAATTCAAGTCTACAAGGATTTTGGGGTGATAAATATGCAGAAAATAAGGACAAGTTCTTATTATTTCTTACCGATGGAGTGAATTATATGAAAGCTGCTGAACAAATTTTGAAGAAAACATATCAGAATATACTTCATGTAACATGTTTAGCACATGGGCTTCATAGGATTGTCGAAGCTATTATGGGGTGCTACCCTAATGTTGATAATTTGATATCTAGTGTAAAGACAGTTTTTCTTAAAGCACCAAGTCGTGTACGGTTATTTCATGAAATTATACCAAATACTCCATTACCTCCACAGCTCATTATAACACGATGGGAAACTTGGTTAGAGGTAGCATCGTACTATTACTATCTATTTTGAAAATGTGAAATCCCTAATACAGCAGTTAAATCGAAATGAGACAATTGCTATTTCACAGGCGCAACAGGCATTTATGGATCCAACTGGTCAAGAAAATCTGGAGACCATACGGTTTTACGAATTCCTCTAGTCATACGGGACCTTGAGTATCAGCCAACATCAGAATTTACTACAGTTGATTCAATAAACGTTATGTTCGATCTTCGACAATATATTTTCAATTACAGGGAGAAATTGCTGCGAGGGTACAAACAAAATTTCGAACAGTTTAAAAAAAAATTCCGGATTTGTTACGACGACAGGTGTAATAGACCTTTTAAATGGCAAAGAAGTAGACTTTGCTACACCGGGCATGAATGTGGTGATTGCAAAAGTTTACATATTTTAAGTATGCTCCAGTTACATCTGTTGACATCGAACGGTCCTTCTCGCAATATAAATGGATTTTCAACGAAATTCGCCGAAGTTTAACTACAAAACATTTAGAACATATATTAATAATATACTTTTATTCTTGTAACCGGCAGTGAAAAATACTTGTGTGTGTAGTTTACTGTTAAGTACATCCCCCTATACCTCCTGTTCTCTTTGAGTGAGCGTTTATAATAAATTGACTTTATCAACTTTGGATAATACGAGATTCGCTAAAAAAAAATTCAAGATAAGATATCATTTCATATATGCACGCAAATCTGACACAGAACCACCTAAAGCCAACCCTGGTTTTACGTCATATTCGATTGGTAAATCCTACCTCTGCATATACAACTGCTTAGTTGTAAAAACTGGTTGATTATTTGAATGACCGGTCGCCCTCTGCATTTGATGCTGAGAGTAAAATGTAATTTAAACCGAATGTAATCCTTGTTCAAAGTGCGTTCTAATAAAGTACAGATTAATCGTTCTATTGATAATGTATGAACTGCTTATAACATATGTTAAACTAACCACAACCATTACATTATTTTAAGGGAAATAGTAGAATGTCATTTAAACAGAATTGTTGAAAGGACGTTCTATATAAAGAAGTACAGATTCATCGTTCTATTAATGTTATAATTCACATATTTAATTATGAGTTACAATTTGGTCGTGCGACCAAATTACAACTCGAAATGTTTATTGTGTTGTTTTTAGAACTTTTAACACGCGTCTTTACGAATATTTGTTTTGTATTTGCAATTAGTGCATCAACTTCGGGATAATTTCCTCGAATTTCTTCGGTTACCATATGAAGCGCATGAACAATGTGGTAATAAATTTCGGTGTATGTATATTTTCAGCAACTCTCCTGCTTTAACCACAGTTCTGCTGCATCAGTGACTAACAATAATTAGTGATTTGGTGAACTATCATCAACATCCATCATATTAATCGTTTTAGTAACTAGTTCTTGTACAGTTACTGCATTGAAGGTTTGTATTATTTTACAGAATGATAATAAAATACAAATAATAAACAATATGTAATTACATCGACATAAATTCTTCCACTGAGTAAAATGCCTTTTTTTAGGAGAAAATTTTGTACAGTACTTTTAAATTTATTCTTGTACGAATAAAACATTATTTTACTGCCTCAAAACAGGGAGTAAAACGAGCTTTTATTCCCTGAGGGATTTAAAGTCACCGTGGAAACCATTACCTTTTTGGTTGTGAAACTTTTGATGGTAGAAAGAACAAAAAATTAAGAATCAAATATATGAACCATAAAAAGTAACATATTTCAAATTAAAATTAATATTAATAGGGTAATTTTCACAGTTCATAATATTTGGTAATTAATAATATTTAGTAATCTAAACGTCAAACAGAAATAAATAAAAAATAATGTCAAACGGATAATTAAATACAAGGATACCTAGATAAATTCGCAATAAAATACAAAAAGCTTTGTGGCCAATTGTTATTCGATAGTTTTTACATTTAATTTTTTTTGTAATAAAAATTGTGCCCGTTAGTAGAAAAAATATTGTGTGCACCTCGGGAGTGTTTTAGTCCAGTTTTGCACTCGGGAAACACTATTCATGCTGGGACTAAAACACTCACTTTACCCCCATGTTGCATAAATAACTATATTATACTACCTATTTAAAGATTTAATAGCATTTTCTAATTTGTTGGAGATTACAGCACCAAAATAAATAGGATTCGAATTAGCCTGTGCATGTCGTACTGAAAATCTACACCATGACGTATTTGACAATCATGAAAAATATTTTGACTGATATTTTTTTTTACAAAAGTTATATTTCCAATATGTTTAACCAAGATAATGATAGAATTATCTTTTAAATAAAATACGTTTTGCAAGTTTCTCTTAATGTTGGTTTGTACATAAAACAAACTGCCCTTCTGTAACAGGAATACACGATTAGCCACCGCAAAAATTATACCTTACCTTATTTTAGATTCAAAAGTGGATAAATAAAATATCTTTACCACTTTGTGACTGGATATTTGACATAATCTCTTTATTGCAAAACAGGTGCTAGCACATTTAATACAAACATAATATGCATGAGCTTTCCAATCTAATAATAAGTCAGTGTATACCTTTAGTAATTTAAATTTTAAAACTTGATTTATGGACCGTTTAATTTTATTAGAGGGCTGTACATATAATTTGCACCAATTCGGTGAAATTGCATTGAACAGGTTTTTTCCAAGTTCATCACTAAATTATTTACAATGAAAAATGCTGAAACAGATTCTAAAACCGAGTTTAGACTATTATAACCGTAATGTTATCTGGCAAAGCAGGGTAACGTAACGATATGTGGCTATCGACATTATTTAAATATAGTAAGAAAAGCAATGGCTCCAAAACGCTTCCATGAGGAACTCAAGTGTCTATTAGTAGTTGGTCCGATATTTCACCAAAATAATTAACAATTTATCTTCCATTTGACAGGCACGATTTTAATAATTTGTTACACTGGCCCCGAAGACTATAACATTCGATCTTTTCTAGGAGAATGCGATTATCTACAGTGTCAAAGGCCTTTGAAACTTTTGAAAGATCTACAAAAGTTGCAATGACTTTATTTTCCGAGTCCAAACTTTTATGAATATAATTAAGTAAATTTAATAGAGTTGATGTGGTAGAATGATTATCTCTGAGCCGTGTTGACTTGCAGAAAAAAATTATTCAATTCAAAGTATGCAACATCAATTTTTCCACAATTTTAGAAAAAACAGAGACGATAAATTGGGCGATAGTTGCAAATTTCTTGCTGATCTCCTTTTTTAAAAAGACAAATAATTTTAGAAATTTTTAATAGATGGGGAAAACATAGAGTTGATGTGGTGGAATGATTATCTCTGAGCCGTGTTGACTTGCAGAAAAAAATTATTCAATTCAAAGTATGCAACATCAATTTTTCCACAATTTTAGAAAAAACAGAGACGATAAATTGGGCGATAGTTGCAAATTTCTTGCTGATCTCCTTTTTTTAAAAAGACAAATAATTTTAGAAATTTTTAATAGATGGGGAAAACATCTAAAATAATCATTTATAATAGTACAAAGTGGATCGGCGATATAACGAGCACATCGTTTAATTACTTTTATACAAATATCATCGAATCCTTTGGAGTTTTTTTTTTGTAAATTGTATGATTCTTTTAACCAAATAATATTACAGGCACACTACATAAACTGAAGAGCACATTTTCAAAAAGGTAGTATTCCAGTTAGCAAAACTTGAGAACAATCGAAAATAACTGTTAATGGTTATGTTATAATAACAACTTATAACAGATAGTTAAGGATTTGTAATAATTGTGAGGAAAAAGTTTGAGGAGAGGAATGTAATGAATTATTTTAAACTGTTAAAAATAAAAATGGTATACGCGATGGTCTCAAGACGATAAAGTCACATAGAAATGACGCATATGGATATTCATTTTTTATGTCGTATATTTTATGTTATTTTGATTGTCGGGCAGTGCACATTGAGCTCTATGTGTCAACTGTGCTCATCGAGGTCCCAAAAGAGACACGGGAACATGAAGGCACTAATTGAGCCTTGTATTAGTTTTTGTTCCTAATCTATTCCATCCTAAATCCAATTCCTTAGCTATGCTATGCCGTTGAGGAGCAATAACTCCGAAACACGTGTCCGTAGTTGCATAGGTGTTTTCTTTTGCGAGATTCTTTATTTTGTTATTGAACCCAATAGCTTTAGTTTTATTTTGTTTATATTTGCTAGATGAAAATGGGCATTGCACATAAAGCTCTGTGTGTCGACTGTACTCTTAGATACCCCAAATGAGGCACATGGGAACATAAAGGCACTAATTAAGTACTATGTACTTTCCAGCCTTGTGTTAATTTTTATTCTTGATCTATTCCATCCTAGAACGACTTCCTTAGCTACACTACGCCGATGAGGAACTCCAAAACTCATGTCCGTAACTGCATAGTTTTTTTCTTTTTTGGGATATGGCAATAACAATTTTTTATTAGGTTTTTGAACCCCAGTAGCACTATATTGATTATTTTCTACATTTGGATTTATTATAATTATAGCAATACCTATTTAGAGGGCGATATCTATAGGGCGGTATCTATAGCTACATGTCCAGCAAAGGTTTGTGATATCATATGTTTACAAGTCATATCCGAATACAGAAACTATAAATATATTAGTTATATCCCTCTTATATAATCAGACTATAAGAGGGTGATAATTCTTTAATAAATCTGTTCAACAAAGCTTGTCTGAAAGTTAAAGTTAAAATCCGTTAAGGTGTAATGATGCGTGTATGGGTCTCCCAGTATTTATTATTCAGTGGTGGTATGAAACCACAATGTGTAAGAGAAGTTATTCCCTTAGTTTGACATGACACGTATTGTCCCAGCCCACTCTATTATATTACACTTTGAAACATATTGACTTTACAAGGGTGTGAGAATGCGGAGATTTATCGGATAATGAATAGATAGGTTTCCATCCGTACTAGAATTCTCGTCATAAACTATTAACTATTGTAGTAGGCCAGATTCTGACTACATATTTCCTCTTTTTGAATTTGTAAAAGTCAAATACAGATAAAATAAATGTAAAAAAGACTAAGTATTTGTATTATTTTTATTATAATAAGATATTAAATGAAACTCATAATATGTATTTATAATCGTAGAGTATTAGTCTACCAAATAGGTACCCATATAGCGTGTTTTTCCTATTAAAAAATAGGATATATTAATTATGTCGAATATAAAAATTCATGTAATTCATTAAACCTCAAATAAATATATTTATCAGCATGTGCTGCAACTGTGCAGACTTGTGGGTAGTAATGGTAAAGAATTGAATTGAGACCTCATTTGTAGCAAGTTTAAGAAAGTTAAAGGATTACCTGCTGGGTTAAATCTACAGTGTTTAATGAAATTGAAATGACCAATTATTATTTTCTCACTCCTATGTTATGTAAAATTGAAATTTAAAGATAAAAATCTATTGCCAGAATCTAAACATTAATATTAAAGACACATCGAACTCAAATATAAAAACAAGAGCAAAATAAATGTGTATACAGTGTTCAACAAAAAGTATCCAACAAGGGAAAATGTGTTACTGATTTCTCTAAAAAATTATTCCCGATACAAGTTGATGCAATCAGTAAAAATTAAAAAACACGAAATAGATTTTTCATCTGATAAGTGAGGATGGGTGGGAAATGTGTCAAAGCTAAGTAGCTACTTTTATTTGTGAAAATACCGAAAACTATTTTTGAGAAAAGCCGTTTCAAAAAGAAATCTATAGAAAATAGGATGAGCAATATGAAGCAAAATATATTGTTCAGTACAATTTTTTTTGCCCGTTTCAAGGCTCACCTCTACCGACTGTGGAAATCTGGAACCGAAACGCCGGCGCTGTGTCCATTCAACGACGGCTCTACAACAATTAATTCTATTTGCCACAGGATAAGAGCCCGGTATCAGTCCGGAGAAAACCTAAAAAGCTTCTGTTGGTACTAAGATTTTCGTTGCTCCAGCCCAAGTACATAAACAACTGGTGACACAAGACATTTCCTGCCATTCACTGCCGTATGCCGCGAATTTCAATTTATGGTTGAACAAGCGAAAGCAGATTCTAGACTGCTACTTTGTGGGAGATTATCCTCAAAAATGAGGATCTACCTGCTACAAGATATTTATACGTATTATCTATACCAGGACACTGAAGTCTTGATCATGTCTTCCAGCAGATACACGAACCGCGTGATGCTAAGCAATACATGACAGGTTCTAAGGACAACTTGTCGATAGGTCACTGTGTTATAAATACAAGTGGAATTTATCAATAGCCTGAATAGATTACCGTAAGTCATTTGACACAACATCTCATGAATTACTGTTGCACGTGCTCCAGCGTCTTGCAGCAATACATCACTAATAAAATGCATTTACCAGCTGCTGCTGGTCTAAAAGATCCGCTTTACCATAACATCACGTGCAGTTCACCATAACGACGGAGCAGGTGACAATTAGGATAAGAATTATTCAGAGTCTTCACTTTTGCATCTCACTGACTTCATCAAACTCGCAGATGCAAATTCCGTCCACCAGCGACTGGATACATAAGGTTTTATATCAATGAGCTTCAATTTTATGTTTTCGGGGAGCTTTTAGGATGGTCGAAGAGTACACGTGAGCCATTGTTATCGAATTGGGGTTAGACAAATGCGCAGTCATCCATCTCATGAGAAGATGACGTGGAGAATTCTTTGAATTGCAGTCGGAGGAAGCATCCTACGACATCTGAAGGATGGATAGCCACATACTTACCTTGGTGTGATGGAACGCCACCAAACCAAAAACTTCTCTCACAAAATAATTTTGGTATATTAAGTTAAGACGATGTTATACTGAAAATGTTTTCGTATTATAAGATGGTCTTAAAATTGAGTTACGATTATGTTTTATTTCTTAGCAAATTGATTATTGCAAATGAAAATTAAGAAATAGATGGAAAGGACACATTTTTTGTTTGCAAGAATGTATAGAAACATAAATTTATCCAAAATCTTAGACACGATGTTGTTATTTGCGCAGCTACACATTCCTCTAGTCTTCGAGGTTTGATATGAATTTCTAAAAAAAATCATTTAATTATGTGAAAAATATCCCACCATCTATATTTTATATTTATACATAATGAAATCTTGCGCGCCGTGATATTATACTAGCGGCTGAGCAGTGTTGTTATAAATTAGTTAATTAACATCGTAACCTCTTCACGGTGCTCCTGCCAGCAGGTTAATGCAACACATTTTCAATACTTTTTACTCTTATTTGAAAATTTACAACAAACCAAATTCCAATCATTATAAATTATTAACTACATGTTGTAATACAATTACTAAAGTATATTTTTTTTGTAGCGAAGGATCTCAGTGTATATATAAATGCGTTTCAAAACTGACGCGGATTTCCACAAAACACCAGAACACCATATACTGTACTCGACGCGCGTTTTGCCAACCAAATTGACATCATCTGGGGAAGATTAAAACTTCAGTAATTCAATTTTAATCATCTCCAGATGATACCAACCTGACTGCTGAAAGCTCATCGAATGCAGTATATAGTGTTCTGGTGTTTTGTGAAAAACCACGTCAGTGTTAGCTTCACGTCAAAGGTTCCAACCCACTTCAGGAATATGCGTTTTAGAAGATTATTTGAGATTTTATGTTACCAAAGTTTTTGTTTTGTTTTTAGGTTCTTTTATTTTATTACCTAAGATTTGATGTAAGTAACGAGGATGGCCCTTTTAACTTTTTTTAGAGTTTGTCTTATTTTTGTTGTACATTATACCAAAATGAACTGTAAATAAAAAGTGATTTAACTCATTTTTTATTTTTGAAGTTTATTTATTCTATCTATTAAGATATTACACTCACAACATGTTGATCACATACCACATAACACACGTCAATCTAGAAAAAGTCACAACCATCCTTAAACTTCAAAAAATGTTGAAATCTTGATTTTTTTTTTTTTTAGAATGATTGCATTAACTGCTGTATGTACCCATCGAGCGAGTTAAAAAGTCTGAGATGTAAACGAAATATCCAGTCCAAAAGTCACTTCGATGTAAGATATATCGAGATATTGTCGTCTTCAATAATCTAAAAAAGGTTTTAGAGGAGCTCTTTTATTACATCTTGAAAAAGATCGATAGAAATATATATATATATATATATATATATATATATATATATATATATATATATATATATATATATATATATATATATATATATATATATATATATATATATATATATATATATATATATATATATATATATATATTCAATGCAGGTCGGGGTATTTGCCCGCTGAGTAGTTGTTTCCTTCAAATCATATTTAATAACATTAGTTTAGTCCACCTGGGCTAGGGGTCGCCGCTCTCGGTACTTGCTGTGATGCGTCGCTATCCGCCACAGAGACATCTAGGATGTCGGTCGGATAGTAGCATTCAGACCATATGAGAAGTTTCATACCTCTCACCACTATTCACTTCACCTTAGTTAATATATAACTAGCAGGTTGGCCACTATCATTTGTCTGTTCCATAACCTATGGCATACTGAAGAGAACAAATAAGTTCGAAATCGATCTATGTCTGGTTAGGAATTGACAAATGATATTGGCTTTCCATCTATCATGATTTGAAGGTGTAATTCAATGCAGGTCGGGGTATTTGCCCGCTGAGTAGTTGTTTCCTTCAAATCATATTTAATAATATATATATATATATATATATATATATATATATATATATATATATATATATATATATATTACCGTAAAAGCCCGAAAACTAGTAAATCCTAGGATTTGCGCGCAAAACTGAGGATTTACCAATTTGACTTGAAAAATCTATGAAAAATTTATTTTCAATATAATTTCGGATTTTTACTATGCCATAATGGTCATTCCTAGATTTTCCAGTTCGTGTTGGTAATTGAACTAACGTCTAGAGTTAGATCTGTCAGTTTGGTTTCTGCCCATATTGTTAGTTTACAACATGTATCATTGATTTCACTGAGTTCCATGGCCTGCAATAACCATTCAAATGTATGTCATTCTCCTTAATTAATTTCCCTTGCACTAAAATGTCCTTTTTTGTAATGTTCATAAACATTCAAAATTACAAAAAAAGGACATTTTAAGGCAAAGAAAAATAATTCACACAATTTTTTGTACAAATAGGATTATTATAAATATATGAAGTATTAATAATTGCTTAGATTTTTTCCTTTAAATTTGTCAACGTATAATAAAACAGTATATTAATATTTGCAAAACAAATTGTTTTAGAATATTTTGAACATTTAAAAAAAGAAAATATTTTATCTACACTTCAAAAACAGGAAAATATATTAAACTAAATTTTGAACATTTTATTTTTCTTGAAATTGTACTTTAAAAGTATGCAATATCAACATTCTTGTACTGGGTGCACAAATGAGTGAAACGTCCCAACGCCTCTGGGACACCCTGTACATTATCATTCGTTGTTAGTGCTTATGGTGGCAACTGTAAAATGTAAATAGTAAAGTAAGAATTTAAATTGAAAAAATATATAGGATGGGGCAACAGTGCGCACAACTTCGATATGTCGAGTTCTATGATAACTAGAAACTTGATTTTAAAACATAAATAAACTAGACAAAAAAGTCTATAACCAGAAATTATTTTCGAATATACAGGGTGAACCAAGACGATTCTACATTGTCAACTAACATTTTTCAAATGGAATGCAATGTATATCAGAAATTTTTTTGGAACCTCATTGTGGCTTCATTCCACTCCTGTATTATTATTGACTCTCTCCCAACCACTTGGATATACCGTTTTTCTTTGTTGAAACTATGCCATTTACACGTGTATATTAAAAAATCACTACAGCCACAATTATCGATTTTAAGAAAAAAATATGTTAGTACCAGTTAGGAGCCGTCTGTGTGATGACACTCCATTTTCACTTCCTAAAAGTATACAGATTGGCCAAAATTAATTTTTAAATATGAATCCTATTGTTGATGACGAAAACGTAGAAATAGCAATTCTGGAATATTTTCATGCATTTCCAATGATTTCATTTCAGACAAACTGCTCTGGAATCGGGACTATGCAAGGATTCAGATCACAGAATCTTAATTAAACATATATTTCACCCGTTTTCGTTCCAAATGGTTCAACGATTAACAGAAACAGATTTCCTAAGAGGAGAAAATTTTTGTGAATTTATTCTAATAACGTCTTTAGGCGACGATTCTTATTTGGGAAATATTATATGGTCAGATGAAGCTAAATTTACCAAAAATGGAGTTTTTAATCGACACAATTTGCATTATTGGAGTGACTCGAATCCTCATGTGTTCAGGGAGCGAAATTTTCAAGAAAGTTGTCAGTTTAATGTTTACTGGGCCATAAGAATCGATAGAATGGTGGCATTAGAATTTTATCACGAAAATTTAAACAGTTATAAAGATTTCTTCTTCTGCTAATATGTATAGTTAATTTTTTTATTTTTTGTTTTTTTTATGTGAAAGATATCTAAATATTTTATAAAATTTGAATAATAACTATTTAGAAAATGTATCTCTCGCCGAACATAGAAACATTTTATATCAACACGACTGTGCTCCCCCACATAACGCGTATTTGATAAATAGTGTTTTACAAGAAACTTTTTACGATCAATGGATCGCCAATAATGGACCTTTCCTATGGCCTCCTCGTTTACCCGATTTATCAATTTTAAATTATTTTATTTGGGGAACTATTAAAAATAAAGTTTATGAGAGCCCATTAACAACTAACTATTGAATATTGTATGCAGAGTAAAAAATGCATTTCAAAACTTGTCACAGGAATCAATTAGAAGAGCTACCCATGAAGAACTAATCCGAAGGTGCGAAAAATGTGTGGAGGTTCGAGGGCGGAATTTTGAACAATTATTAAATTAAAATGGAATCATGTTTTTTAGTTAATTTTATCTTAGCTATTTTAGTTTATGCAAAATGTCTTCAATCCAATTTATAGGCATGTTAGTGTTTAGTTTTATTTTCCGTTTTTGTGGATATCTAGAAACAAATGTACTACAAGTTCTTGATATTACTTTATCACATTCTCCATAAATAATAAACAAATTCAAAACGTCTTCGTGGGTGTAATTTAAACGCGGTGGCATTTTTTGACATAAGAGAATGACTGACACGATTGTTTCTAATCATTGCTAATTTGATAAAATTTTTACTAAAAATTCTTGAATTTCTAAGAAAATCGCAAATATTTCAAAAAATTGTAACTTAAACCCCACAGAACTTTGTCAAAAAAAAGGAATTTAATTTTACATAACTTGATGTAAAAAAATGCAGGGTGTACCATTTGACTTAAGCAAGTTTTCGTGATTTGAAGTAGCGTCAAAAATGGAACACTTGGTATACTATTATTCAATTTCTTTAAACTGTAGAGCGTAGCTCACTTTATGGTCTTTTTATGTGCTAAAAAGCAAATGAGTATCTTTTACACGAAGAAAGTTATAAATGTTATTGTAAACCATTACACCTATCAAAAGTTTTTTAAAATGTCAAATATCTCTGAAACGGCTGGATTTAGGCATTGCATATTCGACATGTTTTTGACTTAGAATTTTATGCTCTTTTCGAAAACCCTAAAATATAGAAGGTGTTCCATTTAAAATAAGCAAGTTGGTATCGACTTCCGGTATAATCGGAGGTGCCAGATGCTTGTAATTATTTTAGTTGAATAGGCCACACTGCCTTTAGTAGCTCCCTAAATTTTAAAAATTTTCTGGTGCATACTTTTCCATATATCTATCGATGCAGTGCCTGGTGAGACACCCTGTATACCTCATCGTCTTGGTCCGGACCGATTTTAATTCGGGTAGTCTGGGTGAAAGGATCACCTATTTCTGATACCATCGTACTAATACAAATGGTAGATATTTATATAAGTTTACTAGTAGAAGAACACATGTGCAGAGAGAAAATATAGAATAGTCTTGTTTGTATTGGTATGAAGCGAGCTGTCTAAAATTCTGTTATACAATTTTTCTGCTTAAGAAATATAGAGTTTTATATTTTCTACCCTCAAACCGCTCTTAAATATAATTTTTCTGTGTCTGTCGATTATTTATTGTAAACATAATAACTTGAAAATCTTAAAATGTTTTTTAACTAAATTTCGTCGACAGAGATTTGTTCATGTTAATTTTGGACGGTATGCGTTCTGCAGGCATCGCGTTCGGCAGAGTTCTGCAAGCTTTTTTTTGAAAACCGTATATACAGGGCCGGATTATCCAATAGATAAACTAGGCAATAGGGAACTTGCCTATAATTTTAAAAATAAAAATAATACTAAAAAACATATCGTAACGTTGTAATAAAACGTGTACTTCACAAAAAAATAAGATTTCTAATTCCACGCGATCAGTATGAAGGATCTAAACAGCGATAAAATTAAAGTGGCCCGAAACGAGCTACTATTGACTGTAACGTCACACCATACAATATTCGGTAGTCGTCGCGCCGGGAAGCAACACAATCAGATGTTTACCAATTCCAATTCCAAGTTAAAATCTTTATTAACAATTAAGTAGATTATTTATAACCTGTATGGGGTACAGAGTAAGATTTATATTAATATATACATATATTATATACAGAAAAAAGAAAACTAAAAATCAATTCATTCATAAAATACTTAAAAATAATAATACAAACAAATTAACAAAGTATGACATTCTATATAAACATATGTACAATATGGTGTTATTAGACTGTGGTTGATTTGTTAGTGACTGTTCTGATATAAATATATAATTGTGTTTTATAGTACCGCTTATTGTAGTTGTACAGATATTTTAAAATGACCGAACAAGGTTTTTCAAAGGGCCAATCTGATAATTTGCCTAAAGTGGATATGTTTATGGTGGCATCTTTTATACAAAATAGTGAAAGTTTTTCCCTTGGAGAGGTCCGCGGGGTCAAGGCAGAGAAGTATGTATTTTTTTTAGCTTTTAGTAATAATTTATAAACATAAAATAGTTATGACTTGATCACGGAATAAAATGAAATAACTACAAAATGCTTAGTCGAAACTAAGCATTTTTAGCAGACTTAGTCTTATGTTTGAAAGAATTTAGGGTAATTCTTTACAACAGCCACTTCTATATTTTTCGTGTTTTTTTTGTACACACGTGTAAAGTGTCTCTATAGAAGACATTTGCTGCAAAGGAAATGTTGCGCAAATGTATAATTACCTATCGTAGATATTTTCGTACTATGTTTTGGGGCAAGGGAAATAAGTGATTGTGTCGTGTTATCATTCACATAATAGATAAATGTAAGATTTGAATAGAATAAATTAAAGGGCAAGGGAAAGGTATTTGCAATATACTATATATACTAGAGGTAAACATTTTACTCTTCGCAGACAGTAGTGTTATTGAACTTTTATATAATTGTTGCACATTCTGTAGGATACTCTTCGCAGTTTTTTTTAAAAGAATCTTGTGTTTGTCTTATAAACTTCATTCTTACAATACCTAATGTATTGACTACATATTTAATTTTTTCTCCCGATGGTGCCGACTGTATTGGCGAAATGCGTGGCAGTATATTTTATAGTATAAACTAAGATTCATTTTTACAATAATTATTACAATATATTGATCACATATTTAATTATCAACTTTTTTTCATCTCCCGATGATGCCGACTGCGTAGGCGAAATTTGTGGTATTTGTGTGTATATT
The DNA here is from genome assembly GCA_029963845.1 of Rhamnusium bicolor. Taxonomy (NCBI): domain Eukaryota; kingdom Metazoa; phylum Arthropoda; class Insecta; order Coleoptera; family Cerambycidae; genus Rhamnusium; species Rhamnusium bicolor. Next base: position 1,400,250 of record JANEYF010001814.1, on the reverse strand, counting down.
TTACAGCATTTTGGTGTCTATAGAAAATTACTTCAATTTTAGTAGCATAATGAAAATTGCAACCCTCTGTAGATTCATATTTTTAAATAAAATGTCCTATAACTTTTTTATTTACTATTTGATTTTTTTCAAAAACAATGGATTTCTTCCTCTAGCTAACACTAACTTATAGCCCAAATTTCAATTTGATCGGACTTTTCTTTCTTTAGTTATCGTGCTTACAAGAAACGTGACGGACGGATAGATGAACAGACGGACATTTTGAAAGTTGTTCAGAATTCGATGACGAACGAAATGATTTTTTCTCTGTGAGCGATATTAACGATTTTAGAAATGTCCCGATCAAATGCAATATACTCTTCGTAATCGTATTTGCGAAGAGTATAATAATAAATAGCTGTTTACTTTCGCACCCGGAAATTACCTTTACTTAGTATCACTAAATTATATTCTATCTACTAATCTTATTTTCTAACATTGTATACACATTCTTTCTTTAATCCTACCCTAATTAAAATTCAATAATTCGGAATTCGGAATATTTTATTGCCTGCCTGCGGAAAACTAATAGATAGACATATAGTATTTAATAATGTACTTACATTAAAATGATCACACACATGTAGAGACCTACTGCTCTGTGAAATGTCTTTTTCATTTCTTCTACACGCTTTTTGCCATTTTAATCGACGAATCTTATCTTCTGGCAATATTATAAATACTTTATCTGGCACTTTCATTGTAGTATTCTTACACAACGGTACAATGCAATATTTAAAATAAGGAGTTTTTTGTTTCCATTTTAACTATACACTTAAAATTTATCTGAAATCAAGCGGTCGAGTGCTGGGATCTCCGTCGTCGTTTGTAAATTGTATGGTGTGATGTCACGACTACTCCCGCGCTTTTGAACCTGTTTGAAACGGTTCGCTCGCGCGCGAAACTTTAATAATTTATAACAAATTTATTATTGGGAATTAAGGCGTCATATTTTGCATATCCTATTTTTTAGTATTGTAGAACATTTTTATGAAGTAAAAAAAAAAATTTGCAAGTTCCCTATTGCTTACGGGCGTCAAAACGTAAAAGGGCGCTTAAGTACTTCACATATTTTACAAAATAGCCTATTTGGTGATTTTATCAAGCTGTAAGGTATCATAGTTTTGTGTTTTAGATTATCACCGGCGTGGCGTCCGTCTTTCATTTTAGCAGCTATAGAAGTTGTTTACTTAAATTCTTTGCCCATGTCTGAGATGCCTTATGTACACTTCAAAAAACTTTGCGTAAATTATCATCTTCAAACGTGCAAACAATCTTTAAGTTATATATTTTATTGAGAATATTGAGGAAGTCAGTAATGTGAGAAAACTTTTACCTTTTATTAGAGAAAAAACCGTGATCACAATGTTTCCTAACTTAAAAATTGCATCAACAATATTTTTAACCTTGCCGATAACAAACACAAATGAGGAGAGGTTGTTCACAAAGAAAACGAAAACACATTCAAACAAATTAAATTAGTCAAGAAGGACAATAATGATAATTCTGTATATAAATGGGGAAATGAACAATGCTCTTGATTTTAATGATTAGAGTTCGCAAGCAAGAAGTCACGAAATATCGTTTAGTTTTTGTTTTTCAATCTTACAAGAAATGCCATTTTTATTTATTTTGACGAGTGTGTGAATTATGGCATTGGAAAATTCCATTAGCTGCAGAATTTACTTATTTTATTATATAGAAATGTAACTTGGGGGGCGCCAGACAACTTTTGCCTAGGGACACATACATATACAAATAATCCGGCTCTCAATAATTCCTTTAATGTTGGTACCAATATAAATAAAATATAAATTTGTAGCACAATATGTTTATTAATTTTTAGTAATAATTATATTATTCATAGAAAATGGTACTGTATAGTTATGTCGTGTTTTTGGCTGCTAGTAAAAAAGTAGGTAGTAATTTGTTTAACAAATTGATTTATATTATCGCATTATTGCTGTCAATAAATAAATGAAAAATAATAAAAATATGCCAGATTTTATTTTGTCATTTCTGGGTGTTTATTGATTTTCATTCTTCAGTGACAAACTAAAAAAGAAAAGTTAATAAAAAATCAACATCTTGATATCTGTCTGTATGCAAATATCTATTTGGTTAGAACTCAGTGTGGTGCTCTCCCACAGCGTGAAGATGTTATTTCATGCCAGGTACAAATCGTAAGACACCGCCGCGTTTAACACGGTAAACTCTAATCCGATTATATTTCAAACCGCACACTCCTTGAATTATAAATCCGTCATTAAAAATTTAACTATATATACTACACAAATAAATTTAGACAAATATTTTAGAATTAAGCTCTACCTTTTAATCATTGTTGATAACTAGACACAATAACAATAACGTTGAAGAAGGCGCGGATGTTAATGAATTTTATCTCAAATATTGGTTTTCATTCTGTCCACTGTAAAAATCACATTTATTACATATAATATATGCAATATGAAAAACAAAACCTATCTATAAACTACTCGTAAAAATCAGTTGCTATTGTCCTAGTATTACATATTACATTATTCAAATAACGAGTTAAACATCGTTATAGGATAGGTAATACAGAAAGGTATTTATAACCAGAATCACCAAGCGTGTCCTCGAATTTATGATTTACCAAAAGCGAACCTATACTTCAGCTTTTGTCATATATTGTGTTAGGGGAACCTACCTCCTATTATAGATGACAGACTCTTGACTTTTGTTATTTGTAGTGGTTTTGTGCTTTAAACCAAAATTTTAAATAATACATGGATGCAAATTTTTAATATATCTGCATCATTATACCTAGGTAATTTAAAATATCAGACTGTAATTATTACAGCGTGGGTATTTAAATATAATATTCGAACAAGATAATTGTATTATTTATCGTAAAAAAAAGACGTTACAATTTTCCAATTAGGAGCAGTATAACATTTTAATACTACTTGTACAAATAAAAGTTTTTATCTATTTAGTATAATTTCAGTAACGTTTGTATTCGTTGAAAATTAAGATGACTTATAGATAGACAGATAGATATATAGATAGATAGAGATAGATAGATATTCATTTATTAACCTTTCACTAATACAATCCAAGCATGTACATTATGTCAAATATAATAAATAAATATAAAAACAAAATATTATGTACAGTTTTAAATATAAAATACAAAAGAAAAAACATCAACTAGGTATTTATGTAAGTATTCACCTATGCATGCTATAAAAAGTGGAACGAACAAGATATTTTTCACTTGACTTTTAAAGCTATTGTACAAATTAATTTGTTTCAAATAAGTTATAAGTTATTGTATATAATTTTAAAATTATAACAAGGAAAGTCTTTGAAGAATAATGCATTTTATATGTGCTAATGACTAATATACATTTAGTAGACTATCATCAGCTAAATATGATTTTAGCTGCAAAATAGCGAAAAAAAGCACTATTTAGGTTTGAACAAATATGATCAATATGCTTAGTCCAAGACAATTTTTCAACGAGCCAAAGGCATAAAAATTAAGAAATCTTGGAAAATTAATCAACACTGTCAATAATTTTTTATTTGTGAAAATTTAAATAGACTATTTATCATTGAATTAGACGATTGCGGTGACACAAGTATCAAGTTCCTCACAAACAACTTTTATATTTTTTGATAGTTGCTCAGAAATCACGCCAGAAACTGTAATGGTAGGTAGTATCTTTGGCAAACATAGCAACACTATCTCGGCTAATGAAACCTGTTAAGTCGTTCATATGCAGCAATAGAAGGAGGGTCACAACTGTACATTGAGGAAAACCAAGCATGACATATTTTAGTTCAGATATGCAATAAGTAATTTTACCTTAATCTTTTCTTGACTCATGTATGAATCAATCCAATTCAGTATACACCTTTAGATACGAGCCACTACTGCTTTCTCTTTATTAAAAGAGAAGCAAAGAAACTTCAACTGGTAGCAAACAGCACCACCCATACCAGCACTTTGGTCAGCCATCGGAGAAGCGGGAGGTTCCCTAAATAGAACTCGTACAAACAGATGATAAGATCAATGACAAAAATAACACTAAACAAAAAACTTTGTCAAACATGAAAAATACAAAATACGACAATCATAAATCATGACACCTACACCAAATGCACCCCTGATTTGGTAACAGTACTAATCGAAATATAGGAAGTATGTAAATATAATATAATTATTACGGACCACTTACATCAAACAAGACCTCCAATACAATAACTTATATGCCCGACTATTCAACAGGAAACAGACGGTTCTCATAGAGGACCTAAATGCCAGATTACCTAAGTGATGCCAGGAGACGTATTACATGCATGATAGCAATAGTTATTAACATGTACGATATTGGGACGAGCGTAGATCTGCCTTCACAATACTTGTGTTTCAATATGAAAATTAAGCAACAGTAGTTGCTCTCAGTATTTTGATGGTAACTCAAGTGAAACTCGGCAACCTCATCCAATCTTCTAGCGGTTAGTATATCAGCGTATACGCAGAAGCTATGCAATCTTAGGCGAGGGTTATGTAGCTGATTACCATCCTTCGGAAGGGATGTAAAGCAGTTGGTCCCTTGTCTATTAGATGTTACGCAAGTAAAAAATACATACTCTTCCATAGAGAAGAGATTCGACAAAATTTCCAGAGAGTATTTCGGGTAACGATTTCATGTCCTATGTGCGAAATGAGTACTCGTCCACCACGATGAAAATCACGAATTTAAAAAACACACAATGAACCTGTACAAGAAGTGAAATCACAGAGTTTTGTCTTAAAACAGTGGTTGTCTTGTTGGTCCATTTTTATTTATTCATCCACCACATTTAAATTAGAATCGTTAATAATCACACCTAATCGATTGGTGAAGTTTTTGTCTTGAGGATAAATTGGGTATCGAAGAAAAGTACCAAATTAGTGGGGTGTGAGTAAAGCTATGGAGATCGAATTAAATCAGCAAGATAATATACAATCATGGCTGCATGATTAAGCTTACGTGATTCCATTAAATTGTTCGTCATTCCGGTTGGTAACTGTTTGACTGCTAGAAATATTTAAAAATTATATTGAACCTAATTGCTATATTCGATTGTTAAAATCATATAACTCACTTTTAAATGATTTTCTTAATGAGTTTTCCTTGAATCATTCTTTTAATTTGGTCGATGCCTACAGTGGTGTGACATGAAGACAAGCTTCCCGAAAATATGGATATCGTAATGAACATCTTAAGGACTACATAACCAAAATTATTTTTAAAAGGATGTTGTCCTCCGTGAGGTGACTTGAGGTTTTCCATACAAAATCGGCTCTTTTCAGAGCCACCAATTAAACAATCCATAGAAATAAAAACTTTTCAACATTATATAAGTTTATGTTATATAAGTCTTCCTTCCTCAATGGAAATTTTTTATACTCACTCCATGAAGCAATGTTAGTAAATATTATTTACATAATAGTGTTCAACGTCATACTGACAATATCATTTTGATAAATTTTAGACCATTTAAAAAATTTCATTTTTTCGTATGATAAAGTTACATAAATTATAGAGAACTTATGCTTCCCGTATTCAGAAAAAAATTAGCTTATAGGTTGTCAGTATTGCCTTAGATACTGATGACTTCTTTCTATATACTTAGTCTTTTCCAAAATAGGAAAAGCAAGAAATATATTTTTTTATCCACAAAATAAAACAAACGAAATGTTGCTTATACAAAAGCATTTAGCTACGAAAAGTTTGCATCTGACAAAACTATTATTTTAGCACGTAAAATTGCAATAACAAATAAATTTTATATTTGGTCCGACAGTTATATTTAAAAAAACAGAAGGGAATGTGACACTAAGACCAGTTTTAATTGTGATACGATATTTTTTCTATGGGACTAAAAGAAACATGTAGATATTTAAAAGGCAGGTGAAGAATAAATAAATCCATATTCAGAGATACCCAGAAATTTAATGACAAGTTTTGAAGATGAAGTTGTCCCCGGTTGTGGTTTTTACAGTTAGTAAATAATAAACGCGTAAAAAGATTGTGTATATATAAAATATAAATGCATATTAGTTCCCATAAATAAAAATTAATGAACATTTTCCAAGCGCCAACAATTGACTACTACCATAAAGACTTAATTGATTATGGAAATAAATCGCTGTCATTAAGAGCAAAACGATCGGTAGGAAATTCTGTTGGATATTTTACCTTGTCACAGGTATCATTTATCAAAATATAGTTAGTTATATTATAAAGTATTTGTATAAGTTAGAAATCCAATACACAACACCTGTCACTCAGCTGTGGTGACTTATAGACTTTATTATTAACTACAACAGACCAAGATTAACCATCTCCTTTAAACTCAAGGTCAAAATAGCTATTTCTCAATCTGGCGCGAACAGTCAGGAATTAAAAAAAAAATTATAAAATTTAATGAATACTAGTAATACCACCTGAATATTCATAGAAATCATTAAGCTACGATTTTTTCTGTCGAAAAATATTTAGATTTATATTAGGTTTAATTGTAATTTAAAAACAATTCTAAAAACGAAACGGTACGTGACCTTATATTAGAAACAAAATCAAATTCAATTCTCCTTTTTACCAAATTTCTTCTTAATTTTTTCATAATGTTCGACCGACAGCGCTCCTGTAAAGAAAACCTTCAGTAAGAGCTTATGACAGCATTTTCATCAAATGGATAAGCAAAAACATTTTTACAAAAAAACAACCTCTGGCTAATCCTTTTGGCGCAGAGATTTGTTTAACAATTTTTTTAAATAATTTATAGGTACACAAAGAAGGTGCGAAGAAACATTGTAGGATGACACAAATAAATAATTAAAGACAATATCAACATTAATCTGTAAATCACTCTTAAACTAGTTCTATTAATGATAATGAAAAATGAAGAATATTTTGTCATTTTAAATTCTATACAGATTTAGTAGGTAGGTGAAATTATAGGTAACATTAATATTCATTTCTTTGATAAAGTTGGAAATGAAAATTCTTGCTCTCCAAACGGCGCTTTTGGTTTTGATCGCCTTATTTTAGGAGTTTAATAAATATAGTCAGTTTCAGTGGCCGTATTTTTGGTTTGATAAATTGTACCTGAAAGTTAACTATTGGTAAATTGACACATACGTTTCACAACATTGATTTTCTGTCCGGAATCCAACCAAAGGTTAACCTTAAATTGTATTTGACAATTTGAATAATTTAAACTACTTTTAATTTGTTATTCAATGGTAATGGTAGACTAATCCACTATGCAAAAGACCGTCTATAAAAAATTAATGTGATCCTAGCTCATTAAATCATCGTCGTCGCTAGTGTTGACAGTTCTAAAAGTACTTGCGGTTTCTTTGGAAATATAAACTTTGACTGGTCTTTTTTTACGTCTTTAGATATTGGAATATTTCAATATTTATAACTCTTTGACACATAATTAATAATTAATTCAAAGCTGCGTTTACTGGCTTATAAACGACGCTGCGTATATCGAGAGATTGAGCATACAAAGATGTGAGATTAAGGTTGAAATCATGATTTCTCACGATTAATCGTGAGTCTTGTCACACTGATCATAGAACACTGCTATGCAAAAATCTATGAGCATTCCCCACTAGGTTGACCGTATATCCATCTCATTTTTATTCTTTATACTTTATACAGAAAATACACTACTTTAAGATATATCTCTAAGGACTCTCACCATTGTGCTCAACACAAAATAGCGAGTTTTAATTTTCTAGTCCATCGTCTATTAAGCATCCCCCTCAATAAGGAGAGGTTTGAAAAAGAAAAGACATTGATTAAGGACATAGCTGTGAGTAATAAATGTTCTGTAAGTTTAGTGTTGATAAAATAATTAGGAAACATAAATTTAAAGAGATATTTCGAAATTCCTGGACCTATCGAAATGAAAGAGAAAATGTGAAATTTGTGTAGATTCCATACGATCCTCGATTGACCCGTGAAATTGGTAAGATTTTTAAAGATATAGTCATAACAGTGGTTCATTCATCTGGAAATAAACTACAACAACTTTTAGGCAATCCAAAAGACAAAACTGAATCAAACGAAAAGTCGAAGATTTACGAAATTAGCTGTAAGGGCTGTAATCAAAAGTATATTGGCCAAACTAGACGATAAACTCAAACTAGATTCTAGGAGCATATGGCTATACTTAGAACAGATAAGTCTAGTGTTGCCCAACATGCGCTTAAGAACAACCATAAAACAAATAGTAGCAATTAAAGATTAATTAGGAATGTAACAAACACTAGACAGCTGGATGCATTTGAAAGCTTGGAAATTACAAAGTGTAAAAATAGTATGAATGGTGACACTATTGGTCAGTGAATCACGAGTCACCGAACCGTAACAATAGTTTGGGTGTAAATAGGATACATTGTTGGCATAAGGTCAGTTTTACTTATCTCCAGATGAGGTCAACTTGGTTGGCGAAACGTGCGTCTAGTGTAGTATATAGTGTTTTGGTGTTTTGTAGAATACTACGTCAGTGTTTTCAAATGTTTTATTTGCCGTTGTTATTTTACCTAAAGGTCTATTTACATTTTGATAAGGGATTTGTATTATGCGGATTATGGTGTGAGTATATATAGCAATGATTATAAGACTAGGAGGCCAATAACGTTCACATATTACAGACCAAATTATTTTCAAGAATATGACAAAAAATTATTTTAATTGGTTTAGACTCCGAAAACAGTAATAAATTTATTAGAGGAAATTAGAGAGATTATTATTCATATACAGATAGGTAGATACTAAAAATCGTTCAAGCTGTCACACTGTGATACTGCAGAAGATAATATTGCATTGTAGAGAATGAGAGGTTATCAGCAGTTAATGTTGACGAAGATGCTGTAATTAATTTGTTAATAATTTTAATATTCCAAATATTGAAAACAAAGATTAGGAATAAACAATGGGACAAGACAAAATTTAATGAGTCTCAATAACCAATTAATTGTTTTACTATGTTATAAATGTTTATAGTTACGTACGTTATTCAATAGTGATTATCAATTGTCCATAAAAGCTAAAAAATATTGAGTAGTGGTGAGAGGTATGTGAAACTTCTCATATGGTCCAAATGCTACTATCCAACCGACATCATAGATGTCTCTGTGACGGATAGCGACTTGCGAGGCAAGTACCGAGAGCGGCGACCTCTAGCCCAGGTGGGCCAAACTACTGTTATTAAATATGATTTAAACGAAACAACTACTCAGCGGGCAAATACCCCGACCTGCATTGGATTATACCTTCAAATCATAATAGATCGGTAGCCAATATCATTTGTCAATTCCTAACCAGACAGAGACCGGTTTCGAACTTATTAGTTCTCCTCAGTATGCCATAGGTTATGGAACAGACAAATCATAGTGGTGAGAGGTATGTGAAACTTCTCATATGGTCCAAATGCTACTATCCGACCGACATCATAGATGTCTCTGTGGCGGATGGCGACTTGCGAAGCAAGTACCGAGAGCGGCGACCTCTAGCCCAGGTGGACTAAACTACTGTTATTAAATATGATTTAAACGAAACAACTACTCAGCGGGCAAAGACCCCGACCTGCATTGGATTATACCTTCAAATCATGATAGATCGGTAGCCAATATCATTTGTCAATTCCTAACCAGACATAGACCGGTTTCGAATTTATTAGTTCTCCTCAGTATGCCATAGGTTATGGAACAGACAAATGATAGTGGCTAACCTGCTAGTCATATACTGACTAAGGTAAATCATATTTAGTTAAAGTTAAATCATATTTAATAACAGTAGTTTAGTCCACCTGGGCTAGAGGTCGCCGCTCTCGGTACTTGATTCGCAAGTCGCTATCCGCCACAGAGACATCTATGATGTCGGTCGGATAGTAGCATTTGGACCATATGAGAAGTTTCACATACCTCTCACCACTACTCAATTTACCTTAGTCAGTATATGACTAGCAGGTTGGCCACTATCATTTGTCTGTTCCATAACCTATGGCATTCTGGGGAAAACTAATAACGGGTATCAAAAAAAGGTAGTTTTTTGGTTTTTTAAAAAATACGATAATTTACCCCAAGATATTTTAGTTACCGTGTAGAAAAAACGTTCGTAGAATAGATGCAGCCTAACATACTGATATTTAATACCAAATATAAATAATAACTAATAATTTTTAGTTTCAGAAAAAAAAAGACAAATATTTTTCGACATCTTGTATCTCGGAAACAAAACCCCAAGGGAAATTTATACTCATACTATATACAAAATAACTTCAGTTTGTTGACATTTAACAGTTGTTAAAGATATTAGTAATGAAACTGAATCACCCTGTATATTAATGTTTATACATATGTTTTCTTAACCGCCTCTCAAGTCACCGAAGTAACTCCCAGAAAATCCTAGGATTTTGTGTTGAGTACAGAGAGACGAGGCCCTACAGTTTATAATGGAATCGGAACCACATCTAGGGCATCGATAGTTCTCTTCCATCTTAATCCGAAACAAATTACAAATAAAATTACTTGCTCCGGGATGGATTCGAACCATCGATATTCGGTACCGAGTAAATAGCTATAAGCGCTTTGCCCACTCGGCTACCATTATACATGGTGACTGGTAGATCGACGCATTCCTTTGAGGGTGTGTTAGTAAAGCTCATTTGCAATTGATTTAACCATTATATCCATCATGTAAAACTCAATAGTTTTTGAAATATTTTAATGCAGATAGTTTTTTACAACAAGTGAAGGTTTTAGCTCTTGTATTTTTATCTTTTCAAAGGATTTAACATAATTTTTGTTAAGTAATTTGTACTGTGTAAACTAATAATTAAAATATCTGTAACTATCGAGTTTTGCATAATGGATATTATGATTAAGCTCGCTACTAACACGCCTTTAAAGGAATACATCGATCTACCAATCACCCTCATATGTGTGCTCGCAGAATACTCTCTACGACTTGCAAGAATTCTTTCTATGGTAGCAATTTTTTTCTAATGGCAGGAATAAAATTCTGCTAGATCCAGTACATATTTATACAATGTTTACAAACTGAGATTACCAGACAAAAAGGAGTATTTGCTGTCATCACTAGGTATTTATTATTTATACAGTGTAAGCTGTATAGTGGTTACAAAGTCATTAGCGACAGGAAAAGCATTTTTCTCGTTGCAAAAAATACGAGCTTGTTAACTGTAACAAAAAACCTATTAAGGTTAAAGTAGGATTCTGACTCTTGATAGCAAAGTTATCAACCTACAGCAATAAATAAATATTTAGAAAAACTGTTTTTAACGGTAAATAAGTGTCAGCAAAATCGTTTTTGTTGCGATTACAAAGCAATCTATTTGGAGCCTATTTAATGCAGTTATTTTTTTGAGGCTAATCAATTTTATTTATGGTTAGTAGAAAATTCTTTCAGTGTAGAGGCAAAAAATATTGAGACTGAAAAAAATATTAAGTCACCAAAAAAAGGAAAATTTTTACCATCAAGAAATGATTTCCTCCAGTTGCAATACAAAAAACGGAAACCCCTAGTCCGATATATATCTACTTTCATTCTTCTGAACTCTTCAGGGGGTTAGACCGCGTAAAAATTATATAAAAAAGTATTTTCAAAATATGAATATTTTTCGTATTTATTTTGACATTTTAAATTGAAAGACAGTATCTAGATTAGATAGAGTAACTTCGGAAATCATAATGACATTCATCACATCCAACCTAACCTAAATAAGCCCATTCTTTTCGTACATTTCAAAAAATCTGTCATATTATTGCTTCGTATTTATGCATTTAAATATTTTTATAAATAATCCAAGATCACATTTATCACTGACAAGAAACTGTCACCAACACTGGATATCTTTTGACATTTGTAATTTACAATAAATAAAAACAGTCCTTGTAGTTTTCTCAATTTTCAAATAAAACGGATGTATCTCCTAAACCATATCAACTTTTTTGTTTAAAATTACGCACTCTAGCACCTCAATTTTCCCTTTTCTCTTGAAATACCCTGTATATTATGTACATATAAATACTAAAAAAAAAAATTAAAACTCGCCAATTATTGTTATAATATTTATTAGTTTCCAACTATTTTTCACTACTTTAGAATACAAATTATGAAACTAGTCAAATTCAAATTGTCATACCAACCAAACAAAATTTAATGTTAACCTTTTGATTACATTACCAGAGAGACAATTAATGTTGTGAAACGCATTTGTCAATTTAGCAATAGTTAACTTTCAGCTGCAGGTACCAAACCAAAGAGATGACCAACGATTCTGAAACCGGCTGTAAGCATGTTTTAGTATGATGAATGGTTTTGAAACTATATATACGAAAAGATACCTTCTCTTCTCACATCTGCACGAAATATCGGTTAGTGATTACGACACAACTTCGTCGTTTTACAGGGATTGTAAAAGCCAATTCACACCTGTGGGTGCTCACCCTGCATTTTTGAAATATTCAATATTCAACAAGCACGTGCTGTTTTAACACAGTTTTTAAATTGCACTCTCTGTCCCACCAACACTGGGGGGTTCTTAATAAAATATTGCACAATATACATATGTTGGTTATACAAATAACAGTCGGGAGTGTTGGTATATACTATTACTAGGTTTTATTAGTTTGATGTAAAATATGTAACCAAATAACAAATATTTTTGTTATTATATTATTTTAGGCGTGAGCACCTCACGTGTATAATAATGCGCATAGACATGTAAAAAATAGTTGCTGTGCCTCCCACATATACAAGTGTTCAAAAAATGTAAATAAAAATTATCAAATGAAATACTTCTTACCATACCTTCTTCATTTTGATTTTCAATTTTAAGGAACTCTTTTTACCACATTATTCGTAGGTATTGATAGACCTCCAAGTTGTAAATAATCGAAATATTGATTAGGTACCAAGATCACAAATAAATCTGTTCGATATTTGATGCATATCTAGAAATACAAATTTTAACCGGGTCATCTACATCACATTCGCCTATTGTGTACAGAAAAAGTCATTATTCTATTTACAAGCTCGGGCGCAGAACCTTTTATATTGCCAACTAATATCAAAAGCAGAGTTAAAAACAACACAAAAAAACAAACGCCACGCACTGTACACGCACCGGTAATAAAACAATGAATACTTGATATTAATTTACAAGAAACAACACCTCAAAACTATTATAACATAAAAAACAATGAAAAATTACATTAAGTCGCCCTGCAAACTACCGAAATAACATGATTTCTAATACATTCAACGAGAGTATTAGACCTCAGCAGTGTTGCCATTTTTCATTACTTCGCGGTTTATTTAGAGTCAGTTGTGTCTAACGGTAATTTTAACCTTATGGTAAAAAAAATATATTAGATTAGTCTGTTGACGGATAAATGTATATGAAAAACTGAAGAAATCATCCATTAGTCAGGCAGCTTCTTAGGAACGCCAGCAGTGATATGAGAATTACAAGAACCCGGAAGATTAGGATTGAAGGTGCACAAAATTCGATCAATCTGCTTACCACTTAAAGAACCGACTCCACAGAAACTGTTAAAGACCGTATTTTGCAGTTATACGAAAGCATATGCAAGTGTAAGAAAGCTGGGCTCTAATGTGCTGCGATTATTGGGTACAATCATGAACAAACATCAATCAAGTAGAAGATAACTTGAGCTTATGACCAAGAATTCCATTGCTTTTTCACTTAAAAGTAAATTGGCCTTACCTTTAATTTTGAAAAAAGTATTAAATATAAAATTGTTTCAAATTTTATATGTAACCAAAATCTGAAATTTCGATTGAATATTATCATTTTTATAAATTACGAGTTATAAGAATGTTTGAAGCGCGATACCATTTTATTGTTCAAAAAAAGTTATAGACAAAGGGTATTCAAGTGTTATTTGTTCAACTACAATTTTGGTGGGGTAATGACGGTAGCTGAGTGAGCTAGACCACTATCCTACATTTTTCTTTTTGTCACTACAGGAATGCACCCGACTGCGAAGATGCGCAGCATTAGTTGGTTTAGATATAATTACAAAAGATCCAAATTATTATCTGTTTTCGTCAAAAAAGGAACATACCGTTATTGAGGGACACACAACCATAAGATACGCATAAAGGCAGTATATTCCTTCTATGACAAAAAAAAAACGTACCTTCGGTGACATGGCGGATTTCACAACCTAACGCTAATATCTGACCAGTTTTACAGCCTAACGTGCATGTCTGCAGCTAGATGGATTCCTTCCTGAGAAAAATATCTGGGGCTGTTAGAATAGCACCGTTTTAGGCCGAATTTATTTTCAGTTGTTTACGGCCAAAAGAGATCGACTGAAAAAGGTGGTCGGTATATCACCATTTTCTACAGAAAATTAGTTGCGTTAGAAATTTCATGAGTGCAGTTTTGGTTTTTCAATTAATGTTTACACAAAAATATGTAACAAACTAGATATAGGAATTCTGGTTGACATCCCAGAAACGGGTTAAAACCAAATACTATATTCAAAAAAACACGCGATATAGTAATAAAGTAAATGGTAATTTCTGACGGCTTTTGCTTACTTACACATTAAACTTTTTGCATGTAAAACCCCTGCCGATAAGGGATTGTCGATCGCCGAGAATTATATACGTGGGAATGGAATCTTGGCGATAATGGCAACAGCGACCGCCTCGACCGTGTATTGTTTATGTGATTGTTCTGTTCAGTCTGCAAACAACTGCTGTTGAAAACTGTTGCATATACGGCGAGGGTAAAGACTCTCTATTTCTTTTATTGTTATTACATAGTTCCTATTGAGTGGGTTTAATAGACGTTAATAATGGCGAGGCAATCCGTGCCTGCAGAAACAGTGCAATCGTGGATTCGCAATTACATATGCTGTTAGTGGCGAGAGTTTCACAGTGCTGGTGAGTTAGTACGCTCCTTAAAACATTCAACTACTAAAACTGGTAGTATTATTACACCCACCAAACTTTCAGCCCTCTTCAAAGAGTATGGAATTATTTTATATCTACACCTTTCTGCGGTCTCTAATCCTCTTCAAACAAACCACAAATGAATTTACAAGACAATTCAGTTTGACTGTCATGATGTCACAAGACTATGACATGTCAGGTCGATAGCAGATAGATGGGAATTAGTAAACATGGAGCACTACAAGATAGAACAATGCGTCCTGATTGTTAAACATTATTATCAACATCGTGAAAGTTTGATTGCCACGATTTGTAAAGTGCGTCCAATTTTCGGTCGAAATAATGTTCCTTATTCATCTACTGTGAAAAGAATAATCGAAAACTTCAAAAGTACTGGTTCGGTTAGTGATGTGAAACACACGACACGAGCTCGTAGTGGTGGTTCAGAACAAAACATCACAGCAGTTCGTAAAAGCGTGGCCGAAAGTCCACGGACATCGATTCGTCATAGTGCACAAGAATTGGACGTTACAACAGCCACTCTTCAGCGTATTCTTATTAAAGATTTATATCTCTATACCTACAAAGTCCAATTGACTTAACAACTTCTGCCAACAGACCATGCACAGCGAAGAGAGTTCACCAAATGGATCCTTGTACAACAAGAAGTGAATGCCGATTTTGCGGACAAAATCATTTTCAGTGATGAGGCCCATTTTCACCTCGATGGCCTCATTAATAGACAAAACAAACAAAAATCCACGAATGATTCATGAGAAAGCAGTGCATCCAAAACGTGTCACTGTTTGGTGTGCATTGTGGTCTGGAGGAATCATTGGGCGGCTTTTCTTCGAAGACGAGGCAAGTAATGCAGTAACGGTGAATGGTGAACGTTATCGTGCTATGATAACCCAGTTTTTTGTGCCTCAATTGGAAGATATTGCTCTCGACTACATGCGGTTTCAACAAGACGGTGCCACTTGCCATACCGCCCGTAAACATTGACAGTCTTGCACGACCCTTTTCCTGGTCGTGTCATCTCCCGATTTGGTGACCAGAATTGACCGCCAAGCTCTTACGATTTAACACCATGGGACTTTTGGCTGTGGGGTTATCTAAAGTCACAGGTTTATGCCAACAAGCCCGCGACCACCGAAGTATTGAAGGCCGAAATTAGACGCTATATCAACGAAATACCGCCACATATATGCGTGTTGCATAGATGTGGCGGTATTTCGTTATTCAAAATTTCACCAAAAGAGTACGCATGTGCCAGCAAAGCCGTGGCGGCCATTTACCAAATGTGTAGTTCCATACATAACTCCCAAATGTCACATTATAACTCAATAAATATTTCAATACTTTGCTACAGAAAATCATGTTTTATTGAACCTTAAAATATTGCGCTCTTATTGAAACACCCTTTATTATTTACATCATGACGCCCAGAATTCCTATGTATAATAATAATTATATCCTTTGAAGTTAATAGAATGAATTTGCAAACACTATTATCTGCAAAACAAATGGCGTCTTAAACATATTATGTAAACGATATTTTCCGCTCCAGAAAAAGATTTGGTGAATATCACACTTGCTCACTTCAGTTATTGGAACAACATTGTCTCTTTAAAAAACCGAAAAAAAAAGTTAATTTAAATCGGTCTGAAACCAGATGTCTTCGGTCAAACTTATTGGTCTGAATCGGTCATACTGTGACCACGTTAATAGAATGCCATGAAATTAAAACGTTTGGAGATATTAGCCGCAAAAGCCCGAAAATAAATTCGGCAGAAAACGGTGGCACTCTGACCACGGCTTAATTCTAACTACTTACTTGGTACCGAATATCAGTGGTTCGATCTCACCACGCGTGGGCCAAATTTATTTGAAATTTGTTTTCGGCTAAGGTGATATGTAACCGTCAGATGCCCTAGATGTAATTCGGACTACAAACAAATAATTTTCGTGAAAATTTAATACAATGCAAATGTTTCATTTAGTAAAATTACTCTTTCTCCTATTTTTTCCAATTTCGTGTATAAACTGTTTCAAAAAAATTTCAAGTCGATTGTAAGAAAATTGAGGATGATATTTGCATTTGGATAATCAAATGTATTATCCGGCCGAGCACGCTAGTGATGTCGACAGATCCTATTAGTTAAGTTCGTGGAAGTAGTATATGATCGCCAACATATTTAGGTGACCACGCTATTTTTAAGTAGTTTACTAAGTGTGCGATTTACAGTATGTGATATTAATTATAATTATATCAAAGCATCTAATCATCTAATTTGATAGAAGTGAAAGAATCATCTATGAGTAATGCTGTTTGCTTTTGTCTTTTTAAAAACGCTATTCGAGGAATAGCACTATGCAACTACCGTTTTCGTTTTTCCTGCCAATCAAAATATATATGTATATATATATATATATATATATATATATATATATATATATATATATATATATATATATATATATATATATATATATATATATATATATATATATATATATATATATATATATATATATATGTTATATAAAATCTACGGCACTGTATATTAACTTATACACGACTTTGGCTTCATTTCATATCTCAGAGTATCATATTACACCTACGTTACAGATAACAAATTTTCTCCTAGAATTACAAATTGCTTATTTAGCACTTGCTTTGTTTCAAGTCTAGGAACTGTTGTAAATGCTTATCCAGCATGAACCAGCTAGATTATAAATGAGCTTCACATATTTGTCAAACCAGTCTTATACTCATCATGTCATAATAAACACATTTTATATTATTCAATTTATTCTTATTCTTCAGAGTCAACGTTGACTTAATCAAATACAAAGTTTTTAAAAAGTTATTCATGTAAATAAAAATATAAGAATTGGCGCAGTCGATAGGATCCTTTTTACATCGTAGAACAAGAAGCCTAACTGGTAGTGCAACGCATTAGAACAAGGAAAATATCTGCCGAAGGTACCTAACTAGTGAAAACGAGCCTACAAGAACGAGGAGCCCTTCTTCACTACGTTGGCGGATCCAAATCCGTTAACGGAAGAAACTTATGAAGAAAATATTTACCTAAGATATTTAAGAACCATCTCGTTTTCATTTTTAATTTTTTCAAGTAACGAACTATTTTATTTCATTTTTATTTTTATTTTTTTTTTTGATTTGGCTCTAAATTTTCTAACTGTATCTACTCGCTACATATATCTGTGTAGAGGTGAGCGTGAAGTACAGTTCGACTTAAAGACCAAACTAATTTTAATGTAAGTGCATATTTATTTCTATTATCCAAGTCCCATATTACATTGGAAATTAAATATCTACCACAATCTATATTAACACTACGAAAACATATTTTCACAGCAAGCTAAACACGATTTTTAATCTTTTTATTTTATTTTATTTTATTTTCAATAACATCTAAATATCGAGCAACATGTCTCTCACAACTGAAAGTACTAGTATTGAACCCTACAAATTAAGTGAAATTATCTCGATTGTACCAGAAATCGATGGTAATCCAATACTTTTACAAACCTTTATAAATGCCTGCATTCATGCCCAGGGCATGGCTGTACACTATCAACGTATCTTATTAACTTTGCACATAAAAAATAAACTTCTCGGTAAAGCCGCAGAATTAGTAAATTTATGCAACCCAAATACATGGGGCGAAATCAAGGCATTACTCGATGCTCATTTTGGTGACCCCCGCGATTTGATCGCCTTAATACAAGATTTACAGCGTGTTCACCAATTGCCGAATGAAACCGGTTTAACTTTCATTTCCAGATTACAAACTCACAACGCAAAAATGCACGCCGCTGTGCAAAAACAATCACTCACTATTGAGGAAAAAACCGCGCAATCTAAGTAATCGAAAACATGACGTTAACTACATTACTAACCGGATTAGAACCAAAAATAGGACAAATCGTAAGAGTCGGAATATTTAAATATGCTTGAAGTAATAAACCGTGTGAAACAAGAACTCCAGTTATTTTATTTTGAATCTCAAAAATTTACAAATAAAATGGTAAATAAACCAATACAAAATGTACCAAAGCCATCTAATTTTAAAAATCAAAAGTTCTGCTCTTATTGTAAGCGAAACGGACACTCCTATAATGAGTGCCGTACGAGGCACAAATTTTAGACCTACATACGTTAATCAACCAAGACCTAATTTTCAAAATGCTCAAAGAAATTTTACGCCACACAAAGGACATACAATGTAAATTTTAACGGTTATTATAATCAACCAAAATGCGAAACCACCGATTTATACAATCGGTATGATGATTGTATTCAACAGTTCAAAAATTATTGTCCTCAAGATTACCAATCAAATTTCGATATTTCTATTAAATAGCAAAATGTACAAGAGAATTACACTGTTAATTCTCAGGATTTGTATGAGAATTATACTGCTAATTCTCAAGATATGTATGAGAATTATACTGCTAATTGCAAAATGTATGCGAGGATTATACTTCTAATCCTCAGGATTTTCGGACAGGTCCGGAGTATCACACGGGTACTCCAACACAAATCGAGCAAATATCCCACTAAATACAAAATATGAATCTATGGGACACGGACGAAGAACAATGCTTCACACCGTAAATTTAAAAAACTTATATTATATTAAAGACTTTACCAACACTTTCAAAATTTTGATAGATACCGGTGCTGGAATATTCATTTTTAAACCAAATACTTGCAAATCAGAAAGGTACTCAGAAAATATTGTAATTCAAGGCATAACTGATCAAAAATTAAAAATTAATGAATCAATTTTAATTCCGTTTATACCCAGCGATCCACACAAAGGTTACATTTATAATTTAGACATAATTTGATGGACTTTATGGAACATTACGAGTGTGTCGTTGATTTTAAAATAAATAACTAGTAACCAATTTTAAAACTTATCTGCGTTTTAAAGTAACAGAAAACTCGCCAGAACCCGGAATTTACAAGTTATGTCAAAATAAATTTCAAAATTCTATCCGAAACGAAATTTCGATCGAACCTCGTACTGAGAAAATATGCAAATTAAAATGTGATTTAATTAACACTGACGCTATACTGTTAGCGCAGGAAATTGAAAAGGTACACTTACTTAATGCTCTAGTAAAAATAGACGAAAAGGCGAATTTGTAACAACAGTAATTAATGCAAACGCTATTATTAAAACTTTTAATTTTTGCAATTTAAACTTCGAACCAGTCAAAAATTTAAGACAATTTTTAATTCAAATAATTAAAATTTTGACCCACATATACAGACGGACAGAAATTTCCCAATAAATAATGAATTATGCTTGGATCATCTAAACGAAGAAGAGATCGAAATAATAACGGAGCTTTGCTTAGACTTCCAAGACATATTCTACTTAGAAGAAGATAATCTAACTTTTACCAACGAAATTAAACACGCGATTGACACTAATAACTCTAAACCTATTTTTACAAAATCTTATCGGTATCCCCAAATTCACAAAGAAGTAAAAAATCAAGTATCAAAAATGTTAAATCAGGGTACCATTCAACATTCAATTTCACCCTGATCCTCCCCTGTTTGGATAATTCCCAAAAAACTTGATGCTTCTGGTACACAACAATGTCGCGTTGTAGTTGACTATCGGAAATTCAACGAAGTAACAGCAAGCGATAAATATCCTCTGCCCAATATATCGGATCTTTTAGATCAGCTTGGAAAATGTCAGTATTTTACCACTTTAGATTTGGCATCGGGATTTCACCAAATTGAAATCAATTCCGAGGATATTTAAAAAAAACGGCTTTCACAGTTGAAAACGGCCAGTACGAGTTCTCGCGCATGCGTTTTGGACTAAAGAACGCTACATCAACTTTTCAAAGAGTGATGGATAATATTCTACTTGGAATTCAAAACGAAAGATGTCTTGTCTATATCGACATTATCATTTATTCACTTACCATCCACGAGCACATTACTCGCTTAATCGAGGTATTCAAACGCCTTCAAGAAGCTAATTTAAAAATACAACCCGACAAATGCGAATTTTTACGCGACGAAGTCGCATATTTAGGACATTTAATAACAAAGGACGGTGTAAAACCTCACCCTAGTAAAGTGTACGGTATTTTACACTTTCCACAACCTAAAGACCAAAAAGGAATTAAATCGTTTTTTTAAGACTTGCAGATTATTATGCTGTTATTATCTCAAGTTCATTCTAAATTTTTCTGAAATAACTAAACACATGACAAAACTTTTACAAAAAGACGTCCCCTATAACTTTGATAATGATTGCCAAAATTCATTTGCCGAACTCAAACAAACATTGACCACATCGCCCATTTTAATTTATTCAAATTTCGATGAACCTTTCGTGTTAACTACGGACGCAAGCGCGTTCGCGATCGGCTCAATACTCTCGCAGGGACCTATTGGTAAAGATTTGCCTATTGCTTATGCTTCTCGAATTTTATACAACGCCGAAACAAAGTATTCAACCATAGAAAGGGATCATTTAGCCATAGTCTGGTCAGTTACGCACTTTAGGCCATATCTATTCGGTAGAAAGTTCAAACTAATTACCGACCACCGACCACTCACTTGTTTATTTTCCATAAAAGATACAGGAAGTAGATTAGCACGGTGGAGACTATAACACGAAGAGTACGATTACGAAATCATTTATAAACCTGGCAAAATTAACAAAAATGCAGACGCTTTATCTAGAATAAAAATAAATCATTTTTCGGATTGTTCCAAATTTGATTCTAAAATCTTAGCCGCAAATGAGGACGACACGGATGACGATGAAAACACAAACAACGAAATTACAGACGAACAATTCGCTCACGAATTCGCCACCTTTATTAATTTATATAAGACAAAATCATTTAACGATTATTCCAAAATTCAATTTTCTAATAAGCAATTGCTAGACAGGAGAAATAAAAAATTATCACGTTCTTTCAACAAAGTGAATTACAAGATCTTCATTATAAAATAAGATATTTTCGAGGAACACCCCGATTTCCACAATATCCAAATTAACACTGTCTCAAGCAAAACTGTCAGGAAACGGAAGTACTTTATCATTCCCTTACCTTTCGACCCAAAATCTGTTAATGAAACCTTATTTTTCACACTATTTAAATATTAAAACGAATTTGACCTCACGCAAACGTATCATGTAGAAAATAACTTAGACCTGCCAATATTAGAAATGTTATCATACATTTTTATAGAAAAAGTTCTAAAATTAGTAATTTGTCAAAATATTGTACAAGTCTCTGATGAAAATCAAATTCCCATCATGTTAGATCAAAACCACTCAGGTAAAAATAATTTACATCGCAGTATGAATGAAACGATTAGAAGAATAAAAGTAAAATACAATTGTAACGGATTAGCTAAAGACGTCGAAAACTTCAAAAAAAATTGCGAAACCTGTCAAGTCAAAAGTTTATCGTAAGAATCTTAGCAATGCGCTAGTAATCACGGAAGCTCCGAGAACACCGTTCGAAAGAATTAATATCGATATATTTGAATCACCCACACGAAATCACGCCCTTACTATTAGCGACGAATTAACAAAATTTACTCAAGCTTATGCAATTCCAGATAAAACCGCCATTGTCAATACTTTGTTATTATATTTCCAACACTATGGCACACCTTTAAGGTTACATTGCGACTATGGTCGTGCATTTAACAATAGTTTATTAAAAGATCTTTGTACGTTATATGACATAAAATTAACATTTTCGAGTGTAGGACACTTACAGTCAAACGGCTCATTGGAACAATTTCATGCAACTCTAGCAGAAATGATACGGGTTCACAAAACCGAAAACAAGAACGAACATCCGTTTACCATTTTGCCATATGCAGTAATTTGTTACAATAATTCAGCAAACAAATCACATGGTTTTACTCCATACGAATTAGTCTTTGGTCACACATCAAATACACCTCCCTTATATAACCAAAAGGAATTAATAACTAAATACGTCTGAGATTTAAATAATAGAATATCGCATTATTACAAAATAGCGCGTAGCCGAATTCAGAATAATATAGAAAGAGCTAAAATACGGTTTGATAGATAACTTCCTGAAAATCGTTATCAATGCAATATCGGCGTTAAAGTATATGTAAAGGAGTCACAAATTAAAGAAAAAATTGCAGAATAAATTTAACGGCCCTTCCGAGATAACCGAGATTTTTCAGAATTCAGCAATCTTAGATAAACCTACTACTAATCAAACAACTAAAGCAAATTTTGACAGAATGAAACCTTATTCTGAAAATTAACTTTGGTTTCAGGTTAATTATGCTGCTTGGATCAGCTACATTAGCAGTCTCCCAATATAAGTTACACCCGTAAACAATACTATACGAATTTACTACCACGAAACATCAGACATAATAGTGACAAACGGCAAATGGACATTATTGGTACACAAAAACGTTTCTTCCTTAAAACGAGCTTTCGACAAAAATGACAAGATTTTAGACACCATCATAAACACCCTCAATCCCACTATTCATAATATGAACACCTTCCTAAGCGAAGTTAAAACTCACCTTAGTCTTCTAACACAAATTTTCAAAAGTATACAATCAAAATTTACCGAAGTTCATCTTGATAGAAAACGCTGCACACGTGGAATTTTAAACGGTATAGGTACAATTTTCAAATCAATTTCCGGGAAACATAGACGCCGAAAATAGTGAATATTACTCTAACTGCATCAATAAATTAAATAAAGACGAACGCGAATTAGAAAACTTGTTGAAAAACCAACTTTCATTAACAACGTCGGTCATTAGAAATTTAAATGACCATTCAGATATTACAGATTGACGAAGAAACATTTAACGACGATATCAAAGAAATTGAGGATGCTATCTTAAATACGCAACACGATATACAAATAGAACAAAATTAAAATTTCTAGAAATTTGCGAACAATTAATGGCTAGTTATTTGTACATTAGAAATGATTTGAACGATATTCTAAATTCAATAACATTTGCACTCCTAAAAATTATTCATACTTCTATCATTACCCCAGATCACTTAATAAATTCATGACAGGAAATTTCACAAAATTTGCAGAAAAATAATATACCGCTTCCGATAAAATTATCAGAAGTTGCTCAATACTTGGATATTATCGAACTCCGAGCATTTCAAACTGATTCTACTTTAATTTTTGTTTTAAACATACTATTGGTAGACCGCAAAACTATACAGCCTATCAATTATATCCCATTCCGATCCTGGATAATAGAACTGAGTTGCATCAAATTTTGTCAGTCTCTCAAAAATATATCGCGAGAGATGATGATTCTTTGATGTACATACCTATTCCGGACTTGAAAGAATATCGCCAACTTAACATTGGAACCAAATTATGTTCAAACTTGTTCGCCTACAGACAACACTGCCATCTGCGAAGCAGGCTTTTCAAAAATCTTAGGGTCCTACCTGAAAACTGCTAAACCTCTTTCATTATAAGTCAACGTTACAATGTCCAATAACTTCAGGAAACACCTGGTTAGTCATCGATGCAGAACCCCTGCATGTTACAATCAACTGTCCAAAGAAAAATTCAAAAACTGAAATCATTACCAAAAACTCCATTATAAAGTTACAACCCAATTGTTACGCCTTCGTTGATACAACCAAAATTCAAGCAAAATCTTCCTTAAACTTCTCAAAATAATTCTTTGCATATACTAGAAAGTAACATTCGAACTTCTAATTAGATAATTAATTCAAAAATAAGTTTAACCTCGGAGAACCAAATAATGCCTCAATTTAAATCAGAATATTTAAACTGTGTTCCGCAATTTTACGGAAACCCAAATAAATTAAATAGATTTTTGCGATAACATTATGACGGCATTTTATGATGCCACCAACTCGAATAATTTTTATAATGTGTATTCGCTCATAGGTAAATTAACAGGTAGTGCAAAACTAGTTGTTAATATACAAAGTGTTACCACTTGTAATGAGCTAAAAGATAATTTATATAGAAATTTCGCAGATCAACGCGATGAGGCTTGTCTTAATAGAGATTTAGTTTTGTTAAAACAACTTCCAAATGAAAAGCCAACAATTTTTCGATCGTCGTTTGCAAATATTAAATTTAATTTGTTTGTATATCCATATACACGAAGAACAAGCAAATACTAAAATATTAAAAACGATATCTGTACAATAAACTTAGCTTAAAAACATTATTATCAGGCTAAGAAAACCAAGGGACACAACCATTCGTTGTATGTGTCCCACGAATGTGAACTAGGCCTGGCAATGTCAGGAAGAGAAGAATCTTCAGGAAGAAAATATAAAATATCAAAACTTCGTAAGTAAAAATTTTTAAAATCAGCGCCTGTACAAAACAGACCAGTAAATAATTTTCCCAAATTGTAAATACTTTCCCAAAGCATGGGGTAACTTTCCCAGATATATTTTTAATAATCATAATCAATTTCCTTCGTTTAATTCATGAACACAAAATAATCAATTTCATCAACAGCATAACAATTTTCCATCCCAGGTCATTTAATTTCAACAAAAGAACTATTCGCCTCAAAAGTTCTTTAGAAATTCTCAAGTGTTCAAAAATCCCAATCAAAATGTTTTTAAACCAAATCCAAACGTAGTTCTTTCAAACGTCAAATAATTTTCAACAAGGACCTTCGACATCAACTCAATATCGGTCCACACAAAGAATTTTCACTCCCGAGGAACTTTATAATGCTGAAATAGAAGAAATCGATGAATCGATCCCAATTAATGACTATGATATTCAGAATTTTGAGGAATCTTATGACAACCCTAACCAAGTATATTACGAAGATGAGATAAATTTTCAACAGGACCCGTCGATCCAAGATCAAATATAAATGCTGAAATTATCTTAATTAATACAGTCGACTGTAGTGAATTACCATACGTTCCCTGAACACAATTTAAAATTTTTAATCGATTCTGGTTCAACAAAATCATTTGTTGACCCAAATCTTACTTATATATTGTACCCAAATTGTATTAAAAATGATCCATTTATAGTTTTTACGATTTTCAAAAATCTACCTATATTAAAAATATTTAATTTACCACAAACAGCAAAGTTAAAATTTTATTCATTTAAATGTCACAATAGTTTTCACGGCCTAATCGGGTTAGATAATCTAAAATTACTACAAGAAAATTTAAATTTCGACAAACAACTGTTAATAACACACAAATTAAACTGTATTATCATAAAACACAAAATGAGCTTAATTTAATTTCAATTTCACCAACAGAACAGGTTATAAATGTAAGAACATCGCTAATAAATGGAGAAATAATAATTCCTTATCAAAAAATTCATAACGTTTAACCACCGCGAAAAGTGGTAAACCAATAATAACAATATTAAATAACACGACCCAATCAATAACGCTAGACTTTTCTAAACCTCCAGTAGTCGATAGATTCGAGAAAAAAATGTATACAGGAAATTAATCTAAATAATTTTGACGAATCTGATAAATTATATTTGAACTTATCAAATATTCGTACTGACCATTTAAACCCGGAGGAAAAAACTAGAATTGAAAATTTTTGTAAAGACTGCGGGGATATATTTTATCAGGAAAACCCTAAATTAACTTTTTCCAATCAAATTAAACATCAGATAAAAACGACAGAAGAAATACAAAAACTTATCACCACCCATTTATTCATAACCAGGTAGTCGAAAAATAAATGAAAAAAATGCTGGAACAAAACATAATTAGGCCAAGCCATTCGCCCTGGTCATCCCCGATTTGGGTGGTACCAAAAAAAGTTTGTTGAGTCAGGTAAACAGAAATGGCGTGTAGTCATGGATTAGTGCAAACTAAATGAGAAGATTTAGTCGTATTTACTTCCCAATATCACTTATTTATTGAACAAGTTAGGTAAATGTCAATACTTTTCAACTCTGGATATGGATAAAAATGACATAGCCAAAACAGCATTTAACACCGAGAACGGGCATTATGAGTATATCAAATCCTTTTTAGGTTTATTAGGTTTTTATAGGAGGTTTATAAATAATTTTGCAAAAAATCACTACACTTCTCATAAAATGCTTAAAAAAGACTACAAAAATCATTCACGACGCTGAATTTATATCTTGTTTCGAAACTTGTAAAAATTTATTAGTTAGGAACCCATCTTGCAATACCCAGACTTCATCAAACCTTATGACTTAACAAGCGATGCTAGCAATGTGGCCGTAGGTGCCGTGTTATCGCAGGGCCCAATAGGAAAGGACGTACCGGTCGCGTACGCTTCTCGTACTTTGAACGAATCTGAGGAAAACTATAGCACTATAGAAAAAGAATTAATTGCTCTCGATTGTCTGGACCACCAAATACTTCAGACCCTACCTTTTCGGACGAAAATTTAATATTATAACTAACCAAAAACCACTCCAGTGGTTATTTTCACTAAAAGACCCAATTCGAAATTGGTAAGATAGCGCTTTACGTTAGAAGAATTTGACTACAATATAATGTATAAAAAGGGTTAATTAAACAACAATACCGATTCGCTATCCCGCATAGAATTACACGCCAAAAAAACTAATGATGTATTTAAATATATTGACGAATTCAATGAAGAACTTGCTACAACCTCTATTTAGCCCTTAAACTGACAAATTGATGATATTATTTACACCCAAGTGTTACCAGATGAATAAAGGTCGGAAAATAATATTCCTGAAAACGATAATATTACTGTACATACTAATGCCGAACATCATCCCATAACAGAATTACCAATTGCAGAAACACCTGTGAATTACGGACAAAATCAAATAATCATTCATTCAGTTTTGCACACTCCAGCTAAGCCAAAACAAATAATTATTGTTTGGAAAAAGTAACATTCTAACATGCAAATATTTGAAAATCAATTTGAACAAGACATAATCGACTTTTTCAAAATTTTTGTAACACGAAAAACTCCCTATCATTTATACTTCGAAAACCCTGTGAGCTTTTTTTTGCGATGTCATACGCAAAAATTTTAGATGGTCATATTTAAAATTAAAAAACAAAATTAAAATTGATTGACATCAGAAACAATGATAATCAGAAAATTATACCAAATTATCATGAAAGTAAAAGTAATCACCGCGGCATATTTGAAACGGAACAACAAATCAGGAAACGATATTGCTGGCCGGATTTAAAGAATTCAATACAGACTTATATAAATGATTGCCAAATTTGTCAACAAAGTATATACGAAAGGAACCATATAAAAATGAAAATCTATATCACCCCAACAGTAACGCATCCTTTTGAAATTTTTCATATAGATCCATTTACATTAGAACAAACTAAATTTTTGACTGTAATAGATACATTTTCTAAGTATGCACTGGCATATAAATTAACGTCATTAACTTCTAACGAAATTGTAAATAAGTTAATATTATTTTTCTCCCACCACGGCGTTCCAAAACAGATAATCGTTGAGAACGGAACAAAATGTAAACATTCAGTAATTTCTGAATTGCTCACTCTAGATAAAATAAAATCACACTTCTGTTCGTCAAATCATCCCCAATCTAATGGCCCTGTAGAGAGATTATACTCGACATTAATCGAAAACAGTCATTAAATACCCGAGGATTCTTAAAAACACCGATTCCAATAAAAATAACGTATGCAATACTAGCACCTTCCATTCAATTCATTCATCAAGAAAATTAAAACCAATAGACATTATTAACGGACACATTAATGACGAAAATCCATTTGACATTTATATCGAAAAAATATTAATTAACGATTATATTAACGAACATAAGAAAAAGACTAAAAAAATGTACTCGAAAGTTAATCAAGTTCTCGTAGAAAATAATGAAAACACAATCAATAAACTAAACAAACAATGCGACGACCCTGAACTACTCAAACCCGAATCAGCTGCTTACGTAAAAAACATATAAGATTCAGATTGTACTTGTACTCCAATTACAAGAAAAGGTAACAACAAAAAATTTAGGAAACAATCCAGGACTGATACCACTTAAACTTGGACTTGCAAAGGTACAGCCACACTTTAATACATTACTATGACTTAAACCCAGTTATTACTGAAGTTATTAAATTAAATGATCAATCGAAAAATCTTTTGGATATCATTAATTTAAGTAAAAATTACTCTGAAGATACATCAATTGACATGAAAATATTAAAGCTAACAAAAGATAAAGTTGAAATTAAGTTAAAGAAAAACCTACAAAAGGCTAGAGGAGATTTAATAAACGGTTTAGGTTCTAGATTCAAATCAATTACGGGAAATTTAGATGCCTCCGATGGAGAGCGATATGATAACATTATAAAAGAAATCCAAAATAATCAAAATAAATTGGTTACACATATTGCAAAACAAAATTCAATCTCTACTGGCATTGTAAACAAATTTAACTTAATCATACAGCCAATATGTATCTCATAATGAAATATTGTTACAATCAGAAATCGAACGGATTGCCTCTGTTGCTGAACAAATTTAAAGCGTAAAAATTCTAACTTCATTAAGGACATTTTAAATCATATCATAAATATGTATGAAATAATTAATTCTATTTTACAAGATATAGAGAATTCAATTATATTCACCAGATTAAATATCATGCATCCTAGTATAATAAAAACAATTCACCTCTTTAAAGAACTATTAAAATTAGAAAAAGACATAAAATCAGGACAATTATCTTTTGAAGTAACATTAGAAAACAATTTATTAATATAAAAATTAATAGAAATTGAATGTTTTATTCTAAATAATTAAATACATATCAAGTTTCTTTACCAATTATGTACCCAGAAACATTTAACTATTATCACCTATATCCGATTCCCGTATATCGTATTCAAGACCATAATTCCAAATAGTAAATATGTATTAAAAAACGAATTGTACTTTGTAATCAAAACTGATATATGCACCAAAATGGCACCACAATATTATGTTTGCAAAAAACTTGACATCAAAGAAATCACTGAAAATAGACCCTGTGCAATAACAACTATTAGAAATGAAGTACATCTCAAATTGCAAAAGTATCGAAATAAAAATAACAAGGCCATTAATGAGAAAACTCGAAAAATCAGCAGAATAGATTGGTATATTTTCTAACAAAGAAACAGTCACCATGAAATAATTGAGAATCAACCCCAAATAAAAACTGATGGAATTGAAATATCCCATATTCCTAATACATGGACATTAATTCTTCTCTTTTATTGATTTCAATAGTTACTTATTTTTGTTGCAAGAAATCAATACTAATAACCAAATGTATTAGAAGATTAGATGAAGTAAATCGACAAGAGGCGATGATCCTGTCAAACAGTCAACTTTCTCGTAATAAAATTTATAACTTTTTAAAGAGACTCGTTTATCGCAAATATTACTCATGTGAAGAGTAAGTTGCGGATGTTTTCAGTTTATGTACTACAAATGTTCTTCCAATCTCCTTTTCTTTTAATTTTCTATTCTAGATAACGAAACATGTTTGACTGTATGTCTTGAATTTAGATAAAAACTCACTCATGCAAAATTGTATAAAACATTCCTGATAAATCTATAATCCCTACCTTAACTTCAATATAGCTACATCCTTTTAGTGCTTTGTACTAATTTGGCAGGAATATTTATTTATGCCAATGAGAGCGATAGATTTGTCATGGTAAGATTCCAGGCAGAGCTCCCATTCTACACCTCGTTGATTTCTACTTATGACGTATGAAGTTCTTAAATCAATGATAAATAAATTTATAATAAGCATTAAACTAATATAACACATTTATTATCAGTAGTACAGTAAACTGTATTGTTGAACTGTGAGTTAAAAGTATATTTAGTGCCACCAAAATAATTATTACCTACATATATGATAGAATCAATAAAAGAAAAATAGTAGTGAATTAATGAATTTTACAATCGTCATTAGAAGACACTACGTTAAATTGTGGACAGTCTATTATTATTGACCACTGACCACTGTGTTAGATATCGTAATGGATACATAACTTAAAACCACACTGTGCAGAGACTAACATCGGCATAAAATAAAAAAGTGAAGGGTCACGTCGTGGGCGGTTATCTGTCCATATTTTACCTTTATACAAGTGCCGAATATATTTCTCTACGTCATCTATACTTGATCAAACAACCATTGTAGTGTACTGTGATTGATTCTTCTGACCGGCTATCAAAATATTTAAATGAAAGCGAAGATAACATTGAACTATAATATAGAAAAATGTTGCCGTTAATTTTATATTTATATTGATGTAACTAATAATAGTTAATTAACATTCTAATAAATAGGTATATTTTAAATAATTAATATAATTATTTATCTAATATAAATGACTACATTTGCTTTCTAACTATGTGTTTCATACTAGTACCTATTATACTGTGCTCAAATATTTCAGTTAAATTCCGTATATTTAACGGATCCAAAAGTAGCCAGTAATCGGGTAAAGTAATTCTACATTGACGACCTTGCCTGTGTTAAAATTTATCGCTCAATTTTTGTAGCCCAAATGTGGACCACGAGCTTCTCTGAGGCAGTAGTCATGTAATTATTGTTCAGTTGCAGGGGAATATATAAAAAAGCTGCATCTACTGCACAACGACAAAGCTGTTATTTTAATAAATCTTTAATAGTGGGAAAGTTAGCACAACAATTGTGCACTTTTGGAAGAAATCTATTATTTAAAAAACTGGTGCGTAAAGAACAAACTTTACCTTGCCGTAATGTGAATATGTAAATACAAGGTAATTTCCTTTAATAGAAAATCACGGCCAGTAATATTCAACTACCAACTAAATGATGTTATATTAAATACGTGTCCATTCGACTAAAGATTTGGGTATTATTTTTTACTTCAATCTTATCTTCATAGATATGTATTTGTACTGTTAAATCAGCATATTCTGTGCTACATTTGATTTTACGTAATACCAGATCATTATGGGTCTTTAATATGGTAAGTACCCTTTTTGTCAAATTCACAAAGATGCCCATCGAAAATTCCTTAAATTAATTAGTTTTAAAACAGGTGGAATATACAACAAGAAGTCAACTAACCAACAACACATACTACTGAATGAGTTTAATCTGCAATCACTAGAACAAAGATTAATTTTTAAATAGTTTAGTATTTATATTGATTCTTCAATCTTCATACTGAAATTGACATACCCGATATTTAGCCAAATTAAACATTAATGTAGGTAACAAGGAGAAGTTGAATCCCATTTACATTTTACTGTACCAGTCTAAAAAAGTTATTAATATAGTAATTTTAAGAAAATCAGTATGAACTCTGATATTAACATTTCTTCTTCTAATGAATTAAATAATTTAGCCACACAAAAATGTCATCGTTAATTAGTTTATTTTTTTACAAATTTTCGTTACTTATTATATGTATAACACGTTTTAGCTAAAATTATATATATATATATATATATATATATATATATATATATATATATATATATATATATATATATATATATATATATATATATATATATATATATATATATATATATATATAATTATAATATTAATAAATCTTAAAAGTTTGCAGATCTCTATCGAATAATTATATAAAAATTTTAAATACAGCAAAAGTTCGCAAGTCCACAAACCCGCAAGACTGAAAAAGATGTCGTTGGCAGAATGGTATCCACAAATGCAAAAAGGCAGTAATGGCAGCATACACATTTCCAGTATGTCATTGTTATACGGATATACAGTACATACCCTCTAGATATTCAGTAAAGGGTATTCATTTTAAGAATGCTTAAAGAATATCCCAAGGATATATAACATCCATTTATTGTCCATATGTCGACATCCATTTAATATTATTAAAGTGTGTGTGGATTTCCAGGACTTACTTTCGATATAAAATGGATATCTATAAAACATTTTGAGTTGTTTGAATATGATGGATGGAATACCATTCTTGATCCATCAGTCGCATTGGAAAATTGTTTTCTCTACTAACATTGAAATATTCATCAATATGCATAAGTATTAAATATTAGTATTAATGCTGTGAGGAATATTTCAACAGTAATGATTAAATATGTAGGCTCTAACGCATATGGGGACATGTATACTCGGAGTAATGTACAATTAGCAAAAGGGCGATGATGATGAGTATGTAAAAATGCAGAATTTCATATCTAGTCAATTTTAAACTTTTTGAGTGAGTTCTGTAGGTACCATTCATAAAATAATTATTGAGAATTTAAAATAATTATTTTGTTCATATTACTAAAGAATGATTGACATATTCATTGCCGTTCATATATTTATATATATATTTCCCTTTTTCTAGACTGAATACAGACAGTGTTCGGCGTGTCGAGAGCCTATAAGCGATAAATTTCTATTAGAGGTTTCTGGAAGAAGTTGGCATTCAAGATGCCTTAGATGTTGCATATGTCAAGTCCAACTGGATCGACAACCCTCCTGTTTTATTCGGGACAGAGCAATATATTGTAAAGCTGATTATGCAAAGTAAGTATAGTTAAGTGACGTTTTATTTGTATTTAGGGAATTAAATAACAACTAGGAATTTTTGCAAAAAAAATTCTCTCATATAGATTATGATTTGCCTACCATATTGCGTATCAAATTACTAAACATTTTAAATATTTTTTAAAACTATCTGTGCGGGTATAGAATAATCATCATTTATTTTTTAGATCTTGTCAAAATGTAAATATAAAAATGAGACAGAAAATACCAAAAGGTAATTAATTTATAAAACATAAGTTCCTAAAATTGTTACCTGTTATTTATGTTCATGGGTAGATGGTGTGTCAACTATCTGTAACAGAAATAACCATGTTAAGATTTTGTTTTCGTAATAGACAACTTGGTTGTGATTTGATTATTTGAAAGTGCAAAATCGACAACACGGACGCAGTTTTCCACGAAACATCAAAACACTATATACTGCACTCGACGTGCGTTTCGCCAACCAAGTTTGCATCGTCTGGGGATGATCAAAACTAACATTATGCTAAGAATGTCTCCTATTTATACCTAAACTATTGTCAACGATTTGGTGATCCCTGACCCACTAACGAATAAAGCGGGCTATTTGAGATAGGCCCTCTGTCACTATTCATACTATTTTTACACTTTGTGATTTCCAAGCTTTCAAATGCATCCAGCTGTCTAGTATTTGTTACATTCCTAATTAATCCTAAATTGCTAATATCTATTTTATGGTAGTTCTCAAACGCATGTTGGTCAATGCTAGACATCTGTTCTACCATATTTGAGATGAGCCATATGCTCTTTGAATCTAGTTTGAATTGATCGTCTAGTTTGTCCATCATACTTTTGACTAGAATTCTTACAGCTAATTTCGTAAATCCCTGACTTTTCATTTGTTTCAATTTTGTCTTTTGGATTGCTCAAAAGTTGTTGCAGTTTGTTTCCCGATCAATGAACCACTGTCATACCTACAATTTTACTTACCAATACCATGGGTGAATCGAGGATCGAATGGAATCGATACAAATTTCCGATTTTCTCTTTCATTTTGAAAGGTCAAGGAATTTCAAAGCGACTTTAAATTTTCGTTTCCTAATTATTTTATGAATTAAACTTACAGAATATCCATTAGTTGCAGCTATATCCTTTATCAATGCCTTTTCTTCTCCAAACCTCTTCTTATTGTGGGGGAAGCTTAATAGAAAATTAAAACTCGCCATTTTGTGTTGAGCACAATGGTGAGAGTCCTTAGAGTACTGGTATCGTTTCTGTATATGTCAAATTCTAACTTGTTTTCATTATTTCTAATTATTAAAACATCTAAAAATGGTAGTTGTCCAGAGTTTTCCATTTCATATGTGAATTTAACTAACGCAAAACGGTTGTTTAATTTAGAAACAAAGTTGTCAATATTAGCGACTTTTGTATCAAACACTGCAAAAATATCATCCACATACCTAAGCCAAACCCTGGGGAAATACTCGAATTCTTCTCTTGCTTCCGTCTCGAATCTGTTCATGAAGAGATTGGCAATGAATGATGGCATTGCTATTCCTTCATGTTGTTCGAAGAAATTATTGTTGAATTAAAAGCAATTTTGTTTCATGCAGAGTTTAGTGAGCTGAAGATATTTTTTTTACTACATCTTGACTGAGATTGTTTAATTCGAGTAGATCCTTAAGGTAGTCCAAGGTTTGTGGTATCGGAACATTTGGAAACAATGAACAAACATCAAAGGAGATCAAAATTTCACCTTCCTGCAACTGAATATGTTTCATCTTATTAGTGAAATCATTGGAATTAATCACAGAGCAAATGAGTGGTGCAATAGGTAGATTTTCACACCTCTCTCTTAACCATTTTGATAGGTGGTCAGTCGGCGATCCAATTGTTGAAACAATAATACGTACCGCCTTTTCTGGTTTATGTATCTTAGGCAAGCAGTACAATCTAGGTACACTTGGGTTAGATACATGTAATCTCCTATTTAAAGCTGGAGTCATAAGGTTTTTGCAGGATATGAATACATTTCTTACTTTAGTAATCATTTTTGATCATGGATTTCTAGAAAGTTTTTTATAATGGTCCTTATCATTATTAATTAAATTGTCTACCCTTTCATAATAGTTCTCTTTATCTAAAATAACAACATTACTGCCCTGATCAGCTTTTAAGTAAAAACAATATTTTTTCACGCATCGCTTGATAATTTTTCTATCTTTTATAAATTTTGATTTTCTATTTACTTTAGTGACAATATTTGTAGAGATTTGAATTCTGCAAGCTTCTCTAACAAATCCTTTAGAGGAATCGAGAAAGGATTCATTTGAACTTTCAACACTTGCAACAATCTCATCTAAAATCCATATGCTTGTAATTCAAACGTACTTCGTTTACTGTACAGATACTTAATTTCTAAATCTAGCCATTTCTGCTTTGCAAACATTATAACTTTATGATACAAATTCAGGTCCGTTGACCGTGAGACCATTGTAGTCCAGGAGTGGGTTGGAACCTTTGATATGAATATAACACTGATGTAGTTTTCCACGAAGCACCAAAACACTATATAGTGCAGTATATAGTATTTTACGTCAATGTTATCTTCAAAAAATAAACTTATAAAAACGAGACGGATACGAGAATTATGACTAATAATTAATAATAATAATACATTAATAATTTTAAATGTAAAAGTTGTATTGGAAATGGGTAGAAAACGTAAGGCAGATATATAAGAACGCGAGTAAAAAATTAAAGTAACAAAATAAAATAATCCAAGATAATAAATGAACATGAATATGGTACACACACAGCGATGGACATACTAAAACACAACGAACGGATCAATTGACAGGCATCACTAGGAAAATAGCATCATCATGAATTGATATATTGATAAAATCAATGTCTCGTAGCCGAAAAAAAAATAATTTAATTTACTATTTTCTTATACTATAAAAGTATAAAGTAAATATGCAGGGCACATAAGATTTAATTTGCAAATTTTAATTATTTCACCGTGTTTTTTTATATTCTGTAAAAAAACATTCAATTAAGTACCTAAATGAATCGAAACCACATGTCTAAATTCAATAAACGCCTACCAAAAAATGTAAAATGTTAATTAAATAATTACCAAATGCTGAAATAAAAGAGTAAACATTCTTTACGGGTTACTGGTGATCAAAAACAAGCTTTTAAAACATTCCAAATTGAAGTTTACTGTAAGCTCTGAAGTTGATGGCTTATAGGACATACATGTTTGCATGTCTACCTCAGCATGCATCGAATAAAAATCACTAAATTAGGGGAATTAGAACTCTCATTAAAAAGTACACGACGATTGCTCCAAGTAACGTAGGTCCTAATAAACGATCTTAATAAACCACCTACTGACCAATCTGCTCATGAATATTCATTTAAGACTATTTACTTAACCAACCAATGGTTTTACCTAAATCTGTATTAAATTTCAATGATCAATGTATGTAAAAAAATATATATATTAACATCTGAGCCATCCATAAATTGGTTGAATTAAAATATCGATATTTGTAAATACTGTTACAACTGTGGACAGGCGAATGAATAATTGTAATACTTTATTAATAATCTTAACGTTTTAAACTATATTATTCATAACACATATATATGTCAGTGTCAACATTACAATAATCATAATTATAGTTATATTTTTATTTCCACCTGCCAGGTGTTTTAATGTTCTTACTAGTCAGGTACAACACTATCCTCCCCTAAAGCTTGAATATCTCTTCAAGCAGTATCTTCATTTAAACCATGATATTTTGCTAATCTATCTAGATGAACAACCTTCATTTTAGTTCGTTCAGTTAATAGAATCCTGTATATTAAATCATTTATTCTCTTAATCGTACGATAAGGCTCTTCCCATTTCGATTGAAATTTTGGACACTTGCCTTTTGTTCTTTTAGAGTTATAGAGCCAAACTAAATCTTCTTGGTGAAACCCAGATGAGTTAGCTTTTAAGTCATATCTAGTTTTCATACGGTCAGCGGCCGTGTCAAGTTTTTCTCTCACAATTTCGTGAATGTAATTTATTTTTTCTTTTAATTTATCCACATATTCATTCGTTTCTTGCCTTTCTCCTAGAGGAATTCCAAATAATAAATCGCCCGGTAAACGAAGTTCTATGCCGAAAATAATTTCTGAAGGGGAACGTTTCGTAGTTTCATGCATAGATGCTCTGTATGACATTTAAAACAGAGCTAAATAACTATCCCAATCTCTTTGATTATCGCTTATTATTTTTGATAAATAAATTTCCATGGTACCATTAAATCTTTCTACTATTCCATCCGACTGTGGATGCAATGCTGTCGTTCTAGTTTTGTTGATTCCGAGTAACTTACACACTTCTTGAAATACTGTCGTTTCAAAATTCCTTCCTTGATGAGAATGTAATTCTAAAAGGACCCCAAATCTACATACAAGATTGTCAACTAAAATTTTGGCTACGGTAGTAGCCTCTTGGTTTAGAGTTGCGTAGGCTTCGGGCCATTTTAAAAAATATCCTGTGCTACTAGGATGTATCTGTTCCCACTATTTGTTTCTGGAAATAGTCCAGCTATATGAATTGCAATTCGCTCAACTGGAAAGACAATCGTATATTCTCCCCTACTTCTTAATTTAGGCCCTTTTATAGACGCATACTTTACACAACGTCTGCACCAAAAGTCAATATCCGAACGTGAACTGAGCCAATAATATCTTTCCCTAATCTTTTCTAAGGTTTTGTTAACGCCAAAATGACCTCCAGTTTTGCCTTCCTGAAATTCTTTTATAACCTCAGAGACACATGTATGTGGTAGTATTGGTTGAATTACAACAAATGTGTCATTTGTACTTTCGCATTTTCTTTTCAAAATTTTATTTTCTACCAATAAAAAATCCCATTGCGCCCAATAACTTTTCAAAGTTGGAGTCATTTTTGATATTTCTTCCCATTTTGGTCGTTCATTTGTTTCTTCATTCCATTTTAAAACTGGTCCTATATCCTTATAGGCCAATTGTCCTTGCCTAAGATTTTCCAAGATTCTTTAGGGTGTATAGTGGTTCTTTTGATTCCAACAAGCTGATTTTTGTTTTCAACATTATGGCAATGTTTACAATTTTCACGGCAAGGTCTCCTCGATAATGTATCTATATTTTATGTAATTTTCCAGGGCGGTGCTCTATCTTAAAATGATAAAATTGAAGATCTATCCACCGTGCTAATTGCCCTTCAGGATATTTGAAATTCAATAACCATTTCAGCGCTCTGTGATCAGTCCATATTTGGAATTCTTGCCCATATAAATATTTGTGAAAATGAGTAATTTATTTTACGATGGCCAGTAATTCTCTTCTAGTAACACAATAGTTTCTTTCTGATTTTTCGAGTACTAGACTATAATATCTTATCACTTTCTCATCTTGTAATTGAGATAATATACCTGAAACACCAGTATTACTTGCATCTGTGTCGATAATAAATTTTTTACCCACTTGTGGATAAGATAAAATCTAGACTAGAGCTAAGCGAAATTCTGAGAGTTTTAAAGGCAATATCATAGTCTTTTGACCATTTATATGGACGTTATCCTTCTCTAAGGTAGTATAGTGGTCTCGATATTATAGAGAAATTGTTTACAAAACGACGATAATATATACAAGTCCCAAGAAAACTTCTAAGTTCGTGGTTTTTACATGGTACTGGCTAATTACGGATAGTTTCTATCTTTTCTAGATCAGTAGATATTCTATCTTTTGAAACAATATTGCCTAAATAACGTACTTCCTTTTTAAACAAATGACAACTTTTGGAATTTAATTTCAAATTAGCATATGTCAGTGTCAACATTAACAATAATCATAATTATAATTCTGTTTTTATTTCCACCTACCAGGCGTTTTAATGTTCGTATTAGTCAGGTACAACAATACTGTCTTATTGGAAATTTCATTTTTAGTAGACACACTTCTGCTGATTTTATCTTGGATTTCTAGAGACTATTATTTGCTGGTT
The DNA here is from genome assembly GCA_029963845.1 of Rhamnusium bicolor. Taxonomy (NCBI): domain Eukaryota; kingdom Metazoa; phylum Arthropoda; class Insecta; order Coleoptera; family Cerambycidae; genus Rhamnusium; species Rhamnusium bicolor. Next base: position 1,360,509 of record JANEYF010001814.1, on the reverse strand, counting down.
GAAGAATCGCTTAGACATTGTTGGACTGCAACTGAAACATTTTGGGAGAAAATATAAACAAGCAACAAGTTGCAATAGTTATTTGAAATTATAAAGATTTTTTCGACGCTAGCGTATTGTACAGTAAAAAAATGTATTTCGTCGTATTTGTGAACAAAAACCCTTACAAACTTTTTGATCTAAAGTTGATATTAAATCTACTTTACCTAGAACTGGACGAAGGGAGGATCAATGAGGGTGCTGTTTGAGCGCAGTTTACAAGGGGGCGCACTAGGAATGTCAATCCTGGGATTTCTGGAATCAAATTGTTTGATCCCGAGATTGATTGGTATATAATAACGCTAAAAATTGTTTGCTAATTATTTTCCAACTTTTACAAAAACTTATCACAGATAAAGTATAACATATATCTTTTTAAACAATTATTTTCCTAGTTATTTGCCAAAACGCTGAAACTTGGATTATAAAAAAGATAGTATGTACATTATGTGCAGTACGGCTGACTCAATAATGTTATTTTTAATTCTAACTACTTTGTTCAGTAAAACCAAAAATAAACAAAACAGATGTATTCACCAGTTAAACAATCACTTCAAAACTTTAAAACATCGACCGACACGAGTTTCTGGCTCTTTGCTTCGTCAAGATAAGCCTCGAAAGTATTTACGAATCTTAGTAAATCCTAATGTAATAAATATTTAATCCGGTCAAAGTAGTCAAAAAAATAGTAGTAAATTTACAATAATTCGCATAAAGCTGAAAATTGGTACAGATCTTGGGAACAGTATTACAAATAAAATGTTAAAAATCTTCATCGATCCCACGTCTGCTAAAAGTTATTCAAGGTCAAATGTCAAAAATATTGGTTTTTTGCATTTTTTCTGGTAAACGGTAAGTTTTATCATAAAAAAAGTCAAACAAAAGTTGTAGATCATGAAATTATCTACAAAAAGTGTTCTCATACTTTTTTTCCTAATAATCACCATTCCTGAGATATCATCATCTGAAACATCGGAAACAATAATATGCACGCTTAACTGCCTAAATACATCATCGGATGTTTAATATAAGTAAAAATTTACTTGTTGACACCCGGGAAAGCTCAACAACCAACAGAAATATATTCATCGAAAAGTTTATCTGCTTGTCCAAAATGTCAAAATCATATCTTATTTTTACATGCAATAACTGGCAGCGATACTACATTAGCATTTTTCAAAAGGGGTAAAACAACAGTATTTAAATTGTTTAAAAAACATGATTTAATTGATTGCGCCAAAGTATTTAAAAAAGATTGACTCTTCTCCACAAAACATCATCACAAACGGGAATCGCTTTCTTCTTGCTCTAAATGGAGCTCCAAACAAATTTATTGTTCAGACAAGTATAGATATTTAAGTTTTGTAAAAAATACACGGAACGATAAAAGAGTACAACTATCTTGTTTTCCTCCAACATCTGCTTCTGCTTATCAACATTTATATCGAGTATACTATCAAGTTCAAGTGTGGCTAGGCAATCAACTGGACCTGGAAGACTGGGGTTGGAAATTAATAGATAATACTTTGGAGCCAATTCAAACTCCCACCTACTCCGGAAAGACTTCTTAACACTATTTCTTGCAATTGCAAAAATTGTTGTAGTGCAAAATGTGGCTGTAAAAATGTTGGATTATTTTGTTCACCAGTATGTACCAATTGTCAAGGCCAGTCTTGCTCCAATGTTGAATTAAAGCAACAGATGAAGATTTTTATGATATCAATGAGACAACTGATGTATCTTTTTTAGAACAATTTTCAGATATCCAGCAAGAAGAAGAAGAAGAAAGCGAACAAGACATTACTGTTGAAGTAGCAATTGAAAATTATCGGTCAGACTAACATTTTCCCGAAATCAACAATAATTCGAGCCACTTAAATCATTTCCAATAATACCATTTTTTAGTTAATAGAATATTTTTTAACAAAACTCATTCACAATAGATCGTGGAGTATGCCTACCGGGGACACCACGTTAAAAAAAATGCGCCAAGTCACTACCTCACAGGTGGTGCGGAAATGTGTGCATATTATATAGAATACGACTTCTTCAACTTTTAGACCGCGATTTCTCAGGAATGGTGATTCTTAGGAAAAAAAGTATAAGAACAATTTTTGTAGATAATTTCATGATCTACAACTTTTGTTTGACCTATTTTTATGATGAAACTTACCGTTTACCAGGAAAATGTAAAAAACCAATATTTTTGACCTTTGACCTTGAATAACTTTTTTAGCAGACGTGGGATCGATGGGGATTTTTGACATTTTATTTGTAATAGTATTCCCAAGATCTGTACCAATTTTCAGCTCTATGCGAATTATTGTAAATTTAAATGTCTACTTTGACCGGATAATTAGTGGCTTCAGAGAACAGAATAATTGAAATTATATAGTGGAAATTTCCCGTAGGGTTATAATAATATTTTAAAATTTTACCAAGAAGAGGATACCTAATTTGTTTTAAATCATATGATGATTGCTTGATATCCCCTTTAAAATGATATATGCCACTCAATATATAAAAATATTAGATCAATACCTCTAAGGCGCCGATAAAAGAGGAATACAAATGATGACTATTGAAAATTAACAATATTTTGTGTCATAAATTTCCATTTTCGACCGAAAATTAAATATGAATTTATTACATTATTCTCCATGCAGTTGAATCAATGTATCTTTTCGTTGAGGATAGTGACTGCATTGAACAAAATTCATGCATTGTCAGTGGCGGCTAGTGATAATTTTATTTGGGGGCTCTAGTTTCTTAAAAATATGAACAACATAATAAAGACTCACCCTCAGTCCCTCGGTAATTTCATCCGAGTAGAACTACGATTTTTGATAACAAAATAAAAGTTTTATGTACATATATACCAAAAAAAGTTCACAATATAATAGTCACTGAAAAAGGCAAGTAAAAATGTTATTGCTTATACACAAAATCAAGTCTTGTCTTTCTGGAAAATAAAATGTTCTATGATTTTTTTGTCAAAATTGCTTATGTTATGGATAAAGTTCTTATTCACTGATATCATTGCTAGGGCATTAAGGTGTTCTTCATTCATAATGTTTCTTAAAAATGTCTTTATTCTTTTAAGAGTTGAAAAACATCTTTCTGATTCAGCAGTAGACATCGGAGTTGTCACAGTAATTTTTAGTAACTCATTTAAACCATTTTCAGACAGCCGAGAAAGCATGATTAGCCACCTACAATATTTTTGAAATCCATTCTTGAATAAATGACTTCCAATTCAGTCCTTAATTTGTCTTGTAACACTGAATAAGATTCAACAACTGATTTGAAAATCGACGTCGGAAATTTCTTTGAATAATTAAGAAAATTGTCTACATTCACTAAGGATGCGACTTCTAAATGACCTCTATATGACAATATTTCTTTCATCTGAAAAATTATTGTATCACACTCCTTCTTAGCAATTACGGAATTTTTATTTTCAGGATTAATTTTTCTCCGTCTATTCTCATTCTCAATATTAGTAATTTCTTTTTCTATCTCATCAGTTGAATTTCTAATAGAGGATATAATTTTTTCAAACTCTCAACTTTTTTTTAATATGTTTGTATTTCTGACTTGAAATCGATTAAATAATATGTCTACAAGTGGAAAGATTTTGTGAAATAAGTTAAGAAAACATACAAAATTAGGATCTTCTAGATAAACCGTAGACCTCTTTGCAAGTAACAGATTTATTACATTTTTCCTTCAATTCCTCTAAACATTCGATTAACTTTTCTCTGTCCTGAAAAATGACGTTTACTATACGGATGTTATAATTCCAACGTGTAGCGGCAACTAGGCAATTTTCGATTTACAATTTCTTCTAATACATATCTGTGAGTAGAAGTAGAAAAAGAAACTAGTAATTTGAGAAAAAAATTTCATTTTGGCATTCTGACTGGTTGCTTTCTGCATAATTAAATTTAATTGATGTGCATAACAATGTATAAAATGAGCATGTTTATACATATTTTATTTTTGATTGAACTCCACCGGTAGCACCACTCATAACATTTGCACCATCGTAAGTTTCAGCAATTAGTTTAGATGGCGAGTTTGAAATTAATTTATCTAACTCATGTTCTATGCACTGTGTTAAACCCTCAGCTCCCTTATTAGTCACTCTTAGGAAACTCCAAAATCTTTCATAAATATTTACATTGTGGTAATATCTTACTATCATAACCATTTGACACTGATTTGAAATATCAGTTGTCTCATCACTCTGAATTGATAAAAATTCACTTTCATTAATTTGCTCTTTAATTTCTTGACGACATACTGCAAGCATACTTTCCAATATTTCATTTTGCACAGTTTTAGATGTATCTTTGAAAACCGTCGCCTTGTCTAAATGTTCTTTGGACATTACATTCAAGTCTGATGAAAAATCGATAAATTCTAGCAAAATCCCACGGTTTTGAGAACCGTCTTTTTCATCGTGCTCTCTTATTGCTAGTTCCAACTTTCCACAAAACTTGATAATATTTTGTCTTTTAACTGAATCTAACTAAACTGCAATATTTACCGTACTGCACTTTATATGATATGCAGAAATTTCGTGCTATTTTATTTTCTGATTTAAATGTTTTAGATCCGTAAATTCTGTTATCGACCATATCGTATCCATTCCGACAGAATCGGAATAAAATAGTATACATGGAAAACAAAACAGAGCAATTACCTTATCACATGCACAAATCCACTGAAGTGTTTTGTAAATTTCTTAGAAAAATGCCTCGTGAAAGTACGTGTCCCTACATTGTCTGGTTGGTTAAGAGTCAATTCTGGTGTTGGTCGTCCGAGTTTCTTGTTTTTACTTTTTCTGCTAACGCCAGAGTTTTAAAATTCACTTTCAGAATATTATCTATACTATCCTCAGTCATTTTGGCATCAATCAGCTTAAAATAACACAAAAACACTCAAAACAGTGAAATCACAAATAAATATCGAGAGCGAAACAATATAGGCACTACTACTCTACATAAACATTAAAATCGCACTTCGGCTCTGATAACTTGAGCCTTCTGTCGCGTTGTAAAAACCGTTCTCCGCGATCGGCGATTTCCGCGCTCGGTTCGTTTCTTCATATACTTCCTTATGCAAGGAATGGCTCATATGAGCTGAGCCTAAGCCCCCATACTCTCTGGATAGAGTTATAAGTTGACGGTCAGTACATTATGCGACTTTCTTGTACACATAGCCGTCGCGAACGGGTAATAACTATGTTAAAAAAGATATTAAATATAATAAAAACTGAAAAAAAAAATCATATATCATTTAATTACTGTTACATTTGTCTAATAGTAACTTGGGAGGCTCAAGCCCCTGAGCATCTATGGAGCAGCCGCCACTGTGCATTGTCGATATTAAACTACTGACTACCAGTGGTCGGAAATCTTCAAGGCTAAGAAACATTGTTTCGATTGCAAAGATACAGCATATAGTGTGTAAATCATACGACTAACGGTTTTTTACTTGCCTTTTTGCCTAAACTCACAGTAATCGCTGTACGATGTTAAATATTTAATATCAGCCATTTTTAATTTACTCGTGTTTAATTTGGATTTTTCAATTCATGTTACTACAGTTATCTCTTATCTCTGTTTGAACTTTGTCTGCTAAAATATCAACCAAAATAACTAGTTCGTTTGAAAACTAATTAATAATTTAATCACACGCAATATAGGAGCATAGTAGCTCTTATACTTATTTACTCGGTACCAAAGGTCGATGGTTCGATTCCGTCCTAAAGCAAGTTTATTTTATTTGTAATTTGTTTCAGCCTAAGATGGGAGAGGGAATTGTTGATGCCATAATTGTTCGGACTCGACAATAAACTGTAGGGTCTTGGGTTACTTCGATGATTTGTGAGGCGGTTAAAAAAACATTTAATACAAAAATTAACAATTGGAGGTTGGTTCTTGGCGAAACACATTTAAATAAAGTTAACTGAAAAATTAAAAATTAACAAGAGTTGCTCTTAGATCATTTTATACTGAGTCAATAAAAATTAACCCAAAATATGGTATAGGATAAATTGTGTAAAAAATCTTAGTAATCTAGTTTGTAACAAATCAGGTAGATAAGGCATAAATCAAATAAAAACAATTTGTCTTCGTTATTAGTATTAAGAATTATAAAAAAAAGAGATTTTGCAGAACATTATATTGATCAAGAGCATTTCGATATTGTACATTATAGAACGTCCGATTTTCGTTTTTTTTTTTCTTAACATACAAATGTTTGCCAGCTGAATACGAATTTCGAATAATAAAACCTCCCGCTCGGCTATATTTTTTAAAATATTGGGGCGCAAATTGCCAAATATCACATTTTTCCACTGTCCATTGCAATATTTATTCACACCTTTTTTGTTACATTAATATCAGTGGGATTCTTTGAATAGCTTTAAACAGTCCAACAAATTCACTTTAATAATATTTGCCTAAAATGTACTAATAAGCAGTGGGAAAATGTGACATTACGACCCAATATCTCGAAAAGCGGGAAATTTTTAGTTGAAATTTTTATTTAGTAGGCAAAAATGGACATGTTATGAAAAAAATTATGAATATCAGACGTACAACATTTTCAAAAATTCTAGCAAATTGAGAAACTCCTAAGGAATAATAAATATGCAACAAATGTCCAAACTGAATATTGTAATACCTATCTAATAGATATTGGAATTAATATGAAAACTAGATAATGAATTCATAATGAAAACAAATAGGCTAGGTTTAATTTTTAAGGCTCTTCTCATCAATACCTGAATAATTTAAAAACTCCGAAAGTTTGACTTTCGAAGCAAAATAGTTTAAAACTGTTTCCTATTTTAATAATTTTCCTTAATGCCAACGCCATAAATCAGGTAAATTATATTTCTTATATTTCTCACTTGATTAATCAAGACGTATTTTCAGCAAGTCGCTTATAATATGTTCAATTTATTATCTATGCCGTGGTAGTTGCCGCACCCGTAGCATTACGAAGAATAAGCAATCAGTATGTCAATTTATAAACTCCACAACCATTACGGTTCCTCATATTCCGCAAGTGGATGACGTTTTTTAATCTCGAACGGCAACAACAGCGGATTCAGCCATTGAAACTGTAGAATTTAAGTGGGCCCGTATACTTCAGTTATTTTGTACGGTTTTGACTGAACAGATAAAAACGCACGGGTTAAAACTTATAGCCGAAAATCTCCATAATGCCAGGAACGATTAAAAATAACTAGACTGAGCAGACGCATACATCGTCGGCTTTCACCGCACAGTTCTACCCGTTCGGTTAAAACCACATAAAATAACCGAAGTATATGGCGTTTAACACGTCGTTTGCATCCTCTCGTCGATTTTTGAAAAACCGAATGCAACGCCCGCCATACCGACACATACTAAATCTGTCATACGGACAAGTAGGGTTGCTAACTCCAATTTTGCGTTTGGTGGGACTTGTCTGTTAAAAATGAGGGATATTTGGAATGAAAGAGGAAATGTATTTTACGAACATTTATTAAAACGTTGAACATGACAAAAAAAAACACGAATAAAAAATAAATAAATTGATTCTAAAAAGATAAAACAGTTTGTAAAACAAAACATTATTTTGTTTTTTTTTTTTTAGTTTTGCAATTTCGCTGTTTGCAGAATTTGATTATTTCTTAAAACATCTGACTCGTAGAATTCTATATTTTCTATGTAGTTGTCATAGTGCTGTTTCTAACGCTCCTATCGAAAAATAAAAATATTTACGTTTAAATTAGACAGTTATTCCTGACTAGTTTTATTTAACTAGTTGGCAATCCTACTGACAGCAACCAACTAAGATTTTCCGGTATAAGTATTCCCAACCGCTTCGTATTTAATGCCCTCTCTCCTATGAGCTTCTAGCGCGTTACAAAATTAAATCAAAACATTTTTTATTTTTCCTGAAAATACAGGTCTGGCACCATAACCATCAATATCAATTGCTAAACCAATACCATAATGTAACACTTATTTAGCACCCTCCGAATATGTAAAAAAAACAGATATTGTTTTAACAAAATTATTAAAAATTTTATAATTTTGGTGCCAACTTCACACCAGCACCACAACCATCGGTGTTAATTACGAAACTTATAACATAATTTAGCACCCGTTTAGTACCCTCTGAATATGTAATAAACAGAGGTGCTAATTGTTTAAACAAAGTTATAACCATTTTATCATTTTAGTGGAGACTTCACATAGCACCATAACCATCGGTGCTAATTGCGAAACTTATATCATCATTTAGCATTCTTTGAATATATAAAAACAGAGGTGCTAATTGTTTTAACAAAGTTATTAACAGTTTCTCAATTTTGGTGATAGCTTCACACCAGCGTCACAACTATCGATGCTAATTGTGAAACTTATACCATCATTAATATCCCATTAATTTAATATCTTATTAGCTCTCTGTACGTATGTGATAGATACTGCGAGAATACTTATTATTGTGTTAAAATAGTTATAAACAATTTATTACTTTTGTGAAGATAAGTGTGATAATTTTGAAATTTCGTGTATTACTTTTGCACTTTATTGTCGGAATAAATATCTAGAGATAAAATAAACCAAATGGAAATAGGAACATAAGGCAACGAGAGAAAAATTTTAATACTTTTAAGGTACTTAATGGTATAATTAATAATTTCATATATAGTAAAATAGATCCAATAGAAAAATTACAATATTTCTTATTCAAAAATAAAATAAAAAAAGTGCAAACTTAAAATGATTTATCTTTAACAAAATAAAATATGAAAGTCATCCATTCAAAGCCAACTAATCCAGTTGGTGGAGTCGACTCCTCATGCACAAAAATCCGGTTGAAATATAATCTAACATTTAACTTTTAAGAACAGTTCTTGATAAAATGTAAAAAGATTTCTCAAAATGTTAGAAACTGAGTTAATATGTCATTAAATTGAAACAGTTTTATTACATCAAAATAGAATCGTTAAATTTTTGTTCATTTGCACGCAAGTAAAATAGCAGGAACCAAAAATTTTTTCCAAATTGCAGGTGTGAAATTGGCACCAAAATAAAATTGTTAATAACTTAGTTGAAACAATTAGCACTTTTTTTGTATATTGTGCTAAATGTGTGCTAAATGATAGTGTATGTTTCGAAATTAGCATAGATGGTTATGATGCTGGTGTGAAGTTTCCACTAAAATTATAAAATGGTTATAAAACTTTAAACAAGTAGCACCTCTGCTTCTTTACACACTTAAGGTATGCTAAATGGGATCTAAATTATGATATAGGTTTCACAGTTAGCGCCGATAGTTCACAAACCTGAAAAATACATTTATTTAGACAATTTAAAGTTTCAAAATCTACTATTTATATATATGAATTAGATTTTGAAACTAATTTACAGAAATTAGTGATGTGTGATTTCAGGAGACTGAATTTTGGAAAATATTATTCCTCAGCATATAGGTACAAAATAATATAAATATGTATAACGGTTTTTGCCGGTATGTTTCAGAATTATAAACATTACGAGGAAATTTACATTTGTTGTTGTTTTTGAGAAAAAATTAATAATAAAAAACGGTCTCACAATTGAAAGAAGGCACTTAATATCTATTTAGTAGAGATCTTAGTTCATGATCATGTCATGACTCTAATTATGTTGTTTTGATTTTCTGTAATGTTTTCTTAAACTAAATTTTGTTGAACCAAAAAATACAAAGACAAAATAAATAGTTAAATTTTATAGTTAATTAATAAATGAATGCAAGATCAAATATACCGTGACGACCAGCAGTAACGGTTTATAAATTACAAACTACTTCAACCTCAACTGCAACTTCAACTGCAATTGCTGCGGACTAGTTTATAAATCCTACTAATACGGTCAATACGAACTATTTCAAGTAGTAGAATTCACAGTGAGGGACATGAAATGCTAAGTTGCCATATAATTTCCGACCACGTAAAACGGCAGACAATTTAGATGCTCGAACAATGGATACAACGAAAAATTTTTCAATCATAGGAATTATTTAATTTAATTTATCATTAAAAAAATTTAAATTTTTTAAACTCTTAATCACATTTTGGAAAGGTAAAGAAGCAAATTAACTTAAAAATAGTTGTTTCGTCTTTTTTAAGTTGTGTTAAAATAATTTTAGATTGGATTGTGCCGATTTAATAAATTTTGTTTTATTTTAATCAATTAAAGATTAAATTTTACAAAATTTGGGTCCATTACAATTCTGCGCTCGACTTTCATATGATCAAAGAACTTCTGCGTTGTCTGTTTAATATATTGCACAATATGTATTTAAAAAATTTAGTTTTTGTCCAGAATTTAAAAAAAATTATAAATACTTGTCGGTGGTAATGGATTCGGAGGTTGTCTAATTTTTGTGATGTTTATATTATTACTATTATTTTTAATGAAGTTACGTTTGACAACAGTTAATATTTTCTTTTTGAGGTTCCTATTTTAAATCTTTTATATGTATATTAAAGTTGTTCAAAAGCTGAAATTAACATTACTAAATGAGTAATTACGATGGTGAAGCCAAGATGTATTGCCTACATATATTTTATAAAATTAAAACAGTTATTTCAAAGGTACATTTTATGACAAAAATTTTCACAGAAATGCATCCGGCATGGAAAACTGACAAAAAAGATGTGATGTGATAGATCTCTGTTTCATATTTGATTGTGATATTTCTGTTTTTCTACTTAAACATTGAATAAGTACCACTATTTTTATTTTAAATTTGTTTTAATATCACTGATCAGTGATCACTAGTGTTGGCAAGAATGCGCCGCAGGACATAGGCATACGCACCATAATAAGTGTAAGAAAAGAAATTAACTAGTAATAGAAACAATAAACTGTTACAATTTATAACAATGTATGCACAACTTACCCTCTTAACTATCTTGGTTATCACAAACTGGAAAAGATGTGTAAAAACTTTGCAGCATCATGTATGTTTCTATGGTTGTCTCCGAAAGTAATATTCGACGTGGTGAAAAAATATGCTTATATTTACAGCTATTCATGTAATACAAGCATACTTAAAACAGTCTTTGAACTCACTTAACGGATCTGCAGATGCACCATCAGTACCATCACAAATTTGTCTTAATCTGGTAAAACCGATATCTTGTGATTTATACAGTGATCACTGATCACTGTATAATTCACAATTCTATTTGAGTAAATAGATTTTTGAAAACTGACCACAAATTTTTCGATAATCGCAATTATTATTTTTTTGTTTTGTTTTTTATCGAATTGTACCTCACGAAGAGCAAGCCTGTTACATTCTAAGGATACCATGGGTACGGAATATTATTAATAAAATAAATAAACAATTTAATTGTACTAGTGCTGCTTCATTATATAAGGTGAAACAAAAGTCAGTACCTACCCTATAGGAAGACATCGTCATTTTGTTTGTAATTGGCATTATTCAGTCTTGTTGTGTCATTTGCGAAGTTTATATATGTACAACATTTATAGGAGAAGTATACACCAAAACGGCGTGTGTAAATCGTTAAATTGTAGTACCAAAACATTTCACCGATTATTTTGATTCATTGTATGGATGTGGCAATTATGCTGGAAATGTGATTGACCCATATTTTTTTCGAGGACGCACCGTTACCGTCACTGATCAGCGCTACAAATCATTACTACGCAATTTTTTGCAACCCATATTGAAAGAACTTAACTTTGAAAACATGTGGTTACAACAGCCACGGCACACATGGCACAAGAATAATAGATCATTTTGGAGGAAACGTTTTTTGCACGTTTCATTTCAAAAACGCTTTTAAATGGTCACCGAAGTCGACCGGTTTGACTATGCTGACTTCTTGTAGGGCTACTTGAGGAACGGTGTGTGCGTGAACCATCCCGATTTGGCAGCTTTGTGAGTAAACATACATGATGAAATACCCAACATAGTGACAGAGACTTTGGATAAAATGACGAAAAATGCCATAAAATGAGCCTGTCACTGCGTCACGTTTGAGTGGGTATTTGTTAAATACCATTTTCTGCTCATAATGTAATTAAATTTAAAGTTCTGAATAATTATTCAACATTAGACATTCAATAGTTTCATGCATATCTTCACTAATATAAACAAAGCAAATCTGGTACTGACTTTTGCGACATCTTTATACAGTACTAAGAATAATTCTATCTATGTCGACTATTTATGTACATTAGCCAATAGGATAAAGTTTTCTGTAATTCCAAGGTCATTGGAAATTTCCTTGGAAATGTCCAGTGGGAACGGTTACACAATCTCCCCAAAAATTAAGCTGCTCCACTAACTATATAGCGGCTAACATTTTAAAAAATTTGTATATTTACAATGATTCCTCAAAATAAAGTCAAGTTGCCTATGCAAGTGAAAACGTAGAACTTGATTGGTTTCTGTTAAACTGTCATACGATATGTCATTGTACGAATTAATAAAATTTCATTGAACTAGAACATTTTCTTTTAATAAAAATTCATTTTTAAAAAGGTGCTAAAAGTGTCTACCACCTTGCACCAGATCCTTCTGAACTCTCTTTTCAACGGAATCGAAAACATGTTGTAGAATAATGGGATTGTCGTTGTATCTTTCGATTCTTTGCAATTCTGATTTGAAGATGATCAATATCAGGAATATGAACTTGAAATTTTTTTTTTTTTTAAAGACCACAGAAAGAAATCGTATGTAGTAATATCAAATGATCTTGGAGAAACATTTACAGCATTAAGGTTAATAATAATTAGTCTTGCAAAATGTTGACTGTGGCGGCTGATATAGATGATCGGACCCCATCTTATTGGAAATAACCAAAATCCATTTCTTTGATCAAGCTGATTAATGAAGGGGACTAGAATCTCTTCACGGTATCTCTGCCCTCCATGAAAGGAAATTGAACCAATCTTAAAGACACACCAAAAATTAACTTACTGCAAGTAAAGATGAGCTTGAACAATGAAATTTTATGATTTTTCAGCATTCCAAATTCTCATGTTCTGAGAATTAACGTAACCACTGCGATGAAACCAGGCTTCGTCAGAGAAAAGTCTAGTCAGAGCTCATCAGAATTGTTCAAAAGCCACTGACAGAATGCTGTTCTACATGGATAGTCAACTTCATGGAGTTGATGGATGCAAATAAGGCGATATGGAAATAGGTCCAAGTCTCTCTTCAAAATGTGTATGTGCCAACTGACTCCCGTTACTTGAGCCAAAACACGTACCGTAGTTTCAGGGGCATTGTCGATGATTTCTGATATATTTTCAGTAAGTTCAGTTGTGCGGTTGTTTGACCGACAGCTACCTTCTTTTTATTTCAATTATGTCTAATTGGTTTGCTGTGAACGCTTCTCGGCGCATACGATTGCGACTGACGTGTGCGACTGACGTGTGCGTATGCGATTTGTCTGACAAGGAAGCAGTATAGACACGAACGTGCTTGTATACATTGTTTTTTTGTATCCTAGTTGGTGTATGATTTTTACGAGATGCATAACTGTTCGACTCCATTCACACCCCCTAGAAGATGAAAAACTCATTGAATGTGTAAGTAAACACTAAATAATTGTGAAAACACATTGAAAAAGATTTACAGCAAAATCAGAAGAAAAGAAAAGCACAAGTAAAGTATATTACTCTCAGGAAGATAATAGTGGAAAAATATTGAAAATTTTACGACATAGAGAACACATTTTAAAAGATATATGTAATCGAATAATAATATTTACTAATTACATTCAGTTTTTTTTTTTGTTGTTGTTAAAATGCTCACCTTATTGTCAAATAAAGTTTTCTTCTTATAATATAGGGCTTTTAATTCTTCAGATGACCAATGATTTTATCACCAATAAATTGATTTGTTACCGATTCAACCTAAAGAAGTCTCTAAATGTCATATCATCTTAATGGAAATGTTTTTTTTGTAAATAAATGTCCACGTCCCTCAATATTTCTTTTATACGGTTCTCTTTCCGTTTTCCTTTTACTCTCTCTTTTTAGAACTGAGAATAAAATTTCTTCATCCTCTTGTTCTAGTAATAAGAATTTCACCAAAGGCTCAAAATATTCATCTATATGTGTATAATATGTTACGTACCGAAATTTCAACAATTTCAATAATGATCTATTTATGAATGATCTGGACAAAATAGATTGGATGCCATTTTATTATTTAACATCTATAAATTTTAAATCGACAATTTTAATGCAGTATTAATAAATTTGTTCCACAAACAGAGTTAAAGTTACGAAAAAACAGCACCATGGTTAACGACGGCTTTAAAATTGTTGATGAAGCGAAGAGATGAAGTCCTGTTTGTTTATAAGAGAACATTATCAGACATAGATTGGGAATATTACAGAACCCTAAGGAATTATACTAATCAGTAATTACACAATTACACGGGAGAAACATGCCTATGCACAACATTGTTTAAAAACCTCTAAAAACACTAAAAGTACGCAGGATGCTATTAATAAATTTGGAATAAATTTTAAAAATAGGTAGTAGTGAAATTAATCCTCATGTCTCTAATGTTAATCTAATAAATATTTACTTTGTTAATCAGTGTGCTAATAATATCTCCGACTGCAGTGATCAAATTATATATTATAGTGATCATTATAATCGAATGCTCTCAAATAATTTGTTTAGTTTTAAGACAGCTCCCACTGAAGAGGTTATAAAAGTATTAAATTCTATAAAAACAAACGCGACAGGAGCTGATGACCTTAATATAAGACTAATTCGACTTTGATTGCCAAATAAATTATAACAAATTGTGCATTTGGTTAACATATGTACAGAAAATATTTTTTTTCCTAGCGGTTGGAAGGAGGCGTTTGTTCGTCCACTTGCAAAAAGTAATAAGCCTGATAAATATTCTGACCTACGCTCTATTAGTATATTGACCGTTCTTTCAAAGGTGCTGGAAAAATTTTTAAATGAACAAATCAGACTATATAAAAGGAAAATATATTACCTGAAACTCAATCTGGATTTTTAAAGGAAAGTCCACAACATCAGTATTAGCCAAAGTTTATGATGACATCGTAATTGAAATTGATAACAATAAAGTCTCAATACTAGTTCTACTGGATTTTAGCAAAGTCTTCGATAATATTAATCACAAACTTCTATGCACCAAATTTTATCCCATTGAATTTGATAAAAATTATGTAGATCTGTAAATAATTATTTAACAGGTTTAAATTAGAAAACATGACAAAAACTATTAATATTAAAGATATTCCACTTACAAAAAAAGAATGTGACAAAAAATTTGGGCCTGATAACTAAAATTTGCCGAGCATATTAATAATTTAATACGTATCTCCTTTGCCAGGCTCAAATTTTTTTATAACTACAGAGACGTTTTTCAGTAAAACTAAAAGCCTTATTATGCTGTAGTTTGATACTTAGTAGGTTCAACTATGCTTATGTTGTGTATGGGCCAGCACTGAACAAACATTTACTCAATAAAAAGTAGAAAAAGTACAGAAAGCTTGTGTTCGTATTATTTATAAAGTTAGAAAAATTACCCGGTATCCTATAAATTAAATATATTAAACTGCTTGACAATAGAACAAAGACGTAAATTTCATATGGTAACATTTGTTCATAAAATAATTACAACATCTGATCCTAATTATTTAAAAGAAAAATTATTGCCACGATCGCACTTTCACTCCCTAAACATAAGATCTGACAATATATTAAATATACCTAAATTTAAAACAATTTATTTTAAAAAATTATTTACCTACCCAACATGCCACCTTTATAATAATATATCTGTAAATGTTAAGATCATGCCTAATTTAGGTTTTAAAAAAGCAATACGTCATCCTCTATCTCAAAATTCCTAGAAAATTTTTCTCCTTGATACATATTCATATGAATGTATCTATTTAATATGTGCAGATACTATTTTTTATGTATACATTTCTACATTTCCTTTGTTTTGTGTGTGTGGTGTGCGTGCGTGCGTGCGTGTGTGCGTGTGCGTATGCGTGTGTGCGTGTGTGTGAGCGCGAGTGCGCGCGCACGAATGTATTCATGTAAACCTGCAATTATTGCAATATTTTGTATTTAATATAAGTTTAGTCCACGGTTAAGTGTTGGAGAACCATATCTGTAAGGTTAACTTCACTTAATAAACACGTTTTATTATTATTATTATTTTTATTTGATATCAGATATCATGTTCGCTCACACTGGTATAGTTGCATGAACTACGACAGTGATTACGATCAGTATTTGCCTCAGGCTCATAGATAAAAATATTGTATTTTTCTATGCTCAGGCTGCTCAGATTAATCCGCATCGTTGGTTTGTTGCAGCCGGAGGTAGGGGAAATAAATCTGGATTTTTCGGACATAGAAATCGGATCCATCTAGGGAAGATCTATTTGCTCGAAGCATTTTGACCGATGATAGCTGCGATACAATCTTATTTTGTGAGGTTATCAAGTTGCTTGTTTTTGCACTTTTTGTTTTTAGAAAGGCATAAAATGAAAGAAATAGAACTCTTCGAATCTGAGCAACAAAAAGTCTTTAAATTAATGGTTATTGAGGACAATTATGATGAAATTGTCTTATATGGAAGTAAGTAAAATTGTTTTAATTTAATTTTATTGTAGAAAATTTCACATCCACTAGCTGCAAATAGATTTATATTTTAGATCTAACTGTTGCTGCGAGTATTAATCTTATAAAAATCAGAAGAACATGTTTTAAAAAATCAATAAAAAGTTAGGTTATTTTACCAAAGAACTATAACATCAGTTTCGTTCGCTTATTTGCTATCCGTCTCATCTATAGTCACGTGATCAAAATCTCCACGCATCCGCGAGCATAATACCGAACTAAACTTGTCTACAGGGTGGGCAAATTTCGATGTTTGTATAGGGTAACTCGGTAACTGTAAGAGATACGAAAATGGAAGACACTTTCTTGATCTCTTTTTTGAGACAAATTCACTGGGGAGAACAAAAATTTGCTATCGTCTTTTGTTTTCGAGTTATAGTTTGATTTTTCGACTTTTAGACACATGTCAATATCTTGGTTGTTTGTGAAGTTATGAAAAAACAACTTTTACGTTTTTCAGTCACTTTTTTTCAGTATAATACAGTGGCGTCGAGAAAATTAAAAAAGGCGCTATTTCGAGTTATGGCATAAAGTTGTATTTTTTTAAATGGGAATCATAGTTGGCTATGGTTTAGTTAAAAAGTAAATTTTTTTCTCTTTCAAACTATATGTCATTTATGGATAATCTACCCTTAATTGAGGTAATGAATCAGTTCCTCCTGCACCACCTCAAAATATCAGGACCGTTTCAGAATCATTAAATACCAATTTTTGAAAATACCGACAAAATTTTATAGACTGTGTGAATTCCATTTCAAATCATCATATTTATAATGCACTTCAGAGTGTTATGAAGAGGTGTAATTTATGTATCGAACATAACGGACATCAGTTTGAACATTTAGGTACTTTAATTTAAAGTTTTATTTTGTAATTGTAATGTATTATAAAATTAGATATAAATATCTGATTTTTTGGTCTTGACTTGTTGGAAGGACCCACAATTAATGAGATTTTCTTTTAAGCGCTTAAAAATAGCTTCATTAGGTTGTCTTCTTTCTGGATAGCGATTGAAATATATTTCGGATGCAATATCACAATTGTTATTACTTTGAATAAAGCATGCATATCATATTTCTCGTAATTTTCGTAAGACATCTTCACTTTTACGATTAAATGGGGTGTAATTATGATGGGAACAAAATTATTAATATGCAATTTACTAACAAACGGATAAACACTGTGATAAATGACACACGCCTACTTGGAATAAATATAAAAAAAACGCAAAAAGTAATCTACTAAAAGATTATTTTCATTATTAAATACTTACACATCAAAAGCGACCCCACATATGATGTATAGTTTGAAAGAGAAAAAATTCCTTTTTTCAGTAAATCATAGCCAACTATAATTCCCATTTAAAAAAATACAACTTTATGCCATAACTTGAAATTCCACCTTTTTTTAATTTTCTCGACGCCACTCTATTATAAAGAAAAAAGTGCCTCAAGAATGTTAAAGTTGTTTTTTCATAACTTTACAAACAACCAAGATATTGATGTGTTTAAAAGTTGAAAATCGAACTTTTGTTTATAACTAGAAAACAAAAGACGATAGCAAATTTTTGTTTTCGCCAGTGATTTTGTCTCAAAAAAAGAAATCGAGAAATTGTCTTCCATTTTTTTGTATCTCTTACAATTACCAATTTACCCTATACAAACATCGAAATTTGCTCACTCTGTAAACTGCATTTAAACGTTTCGTCCCGCTGCATCCATTTGACGAAAGCGATAGATGCCCTATACGAAATACCACCCTAACGCATCATAGTGTACACTGCATTTAAACAGTTTGTCCCTCCGCCGCATCCATTTGACGCATGATGGCAGGAAATGTCACCTTAACGCACGGATATGACGGATAGTCAGACGCAGAGACGCAATTATGTTATCATTAATCTGTGATGGTTTACCTCGAAAGTAAGATTGTTTACCTCGCAGGTATTGACTTAAACCGGGGTCTCTGTGTTTTAAGAAAATTTACCTTTAAATGCAAATGTAATTTTTTGTACAATTAATTTTTTGTCACATCAGATTTTACGTTTTTTGTGTTTAGATTGCGACGTCTCATCTGTTTTATTACATAATCATATCCAAAACATATATTTGACAACATGACTGACATTTTACTAATAAATTAAACTATAAAATGTTCTCTTCATGGAGGTCCTTACAGATTTTGCAAGTCATCATATCTTCTGCAATAACTATCGTCCTATTGTTAAATGCTAAATGAAAGATCTGTTCACTGATATAGACAGATAGATGTAAATTTTAATACCGCTTGTTTACCTATCTTAAGACCGAAGTAAATGAAAATTATATCAATAGGGTATAGTAATACATCTGAGGTATCTCTGTCACTGTGCCTAAGAAAATGAATAAACAGAAATATAATAAAAAACCGCTGCCAATTACTTGGGGATGAGAACTTCCTCACCGTAGTAAAACTCGACGTGTGGTGGAGTTTATAATAAGAGTAATTTTTGAAGTTTCAAAAAAGTCACATTGGTGGAATGTCATTAATATTTTTTTTAGACATTTTAAATTTTAAGAACTGTCAATCAAAATTCAAACTTTATGGTGTTGCCAAAATGTTTACAAAATTTTAATTTATAGCTTTATTTAAACATTTGAACACAACTGTAGCTGCCATCGAGAACCACACACACACACACACACAGACAATTTTTTCTGTCTGAAATTTTGTGTCTCGTCATAATTCGTCGAGATTCGTCCAGAAATGCAATAAAAATTTTCAAAATTTTTTTCACGAATACACCTTCCTCACTTTGAGGGGTGAGCAAGTAATAAAAGATCAACCACTCAATATTCGGTGCGATTAAAAAAAGCTTCTATTTCTCAAATTATCTGCTCTCATTTCATCAAACTTTTCTGTTTGTGTTTCAGTCATATTCATATGTGACTATTTCACTTATTCATGCATGTTTTATACATTCGAACGAATTGTAAAATATGTTACAAAATATTATAAAAGAAATAATTTTGAAAATTAATGCAAATAATGTAATTGTGTTCGATAAAGAAAATAAGGAAAATTGTATAAACTCATCTAGAGCAATAATAGAGAATTAATCGGTATACCTTGGTTATACACTGAGTTCCAAATTGGGGGTGCATGCATTGCTATCTCAGTTATTATTACAGATAGAGAAACGGTTAAATAGAGATTTTTTTGAAGAATTTTATGACCCTTTCGATGCCGTTTTTAAATTTGATATTTGATATTTTCAAAAAACTGTATAGGTGCATTTTAACAATCTTCCCGTATCTGCCTTAATTTGATGACTGGTGATATTTTAATAAGTACATTGTCAGGACACTTTTTTAAGGTGCTTTCGTTACGTTACCAAAAAATTTCTATCGTTATTTGTTTTTGAGTTAATGCTATTAACTTTATTTTTTGTTATTGGCACCATATTAGATTTTTTGATAGTTCAATAGTGCTCTTAATTTTCTTTTCAACGATGTATCACAATATCAGGAAAAAATTAGTTACTGGTGTAAAATATAAAAAAAATCAGTTTTTTAAGTAGGCCATGAAGAAAATTTATTTTAAAATAATCCAATTTTATTAGCTTCAGCTTAAAATTCCAACAAATTAATTAAACACTTTAAAAATTGTTCAATATGTCGTCCTTGCTCATCAATGAACTTTTGACATCGCTTTAATATTGAACTACATGCTCTCCTTAAAGTATTTCTGTTAACAGCAGCCAAAGTATTTCTTACACGTTCTTCTAAAATTTGAATATTTTCTGGTGGATAAACTTCGTTTTTTGTATGCCCCCGAAGAAAATAGTACAACAGAGTGAGATGAGGAGACCTAGTTGGCCAAAGAACGTTGCCATTATTTGCAATAATTTTATTATCAAAAGTTGTTCTTAGGAATTGTGTTACTATGCCGCTATTATGTGGTGGACAACCATCATGATGAAACCAATCTGGTTAATATCTTCTACAGCAAGTCTAAGAGCTGGTATTATTTGTTTTTGCAACATTCACAAATAATTTGCGCCGTTCGTTATCATGATAAATAAATGGTCCAATAATACGATTATCTGGAAAGAATTTTTTATATGAATAATTATCAATGACCGATATAAAAAATTATTTTAAAATAAATTTTCTTCATGGCCTACTTAGAAAACTAAACTTTTTTATATTTTACACCAGTAACTAATTTTTTCCTGGCATTGTGATACATTGTTGAAAAGGAAATTAAAAGCACTATTGAACTATCAAAAAATTCAATATGGCGCCCATAAAAAAACAAAGTTAGTGGCATTAACTCAAAAACAAATGACGATAGAAATTTTTTGGTAACGTCAATGAAAGCACCTTAAAAAAGTGTCTTAACAATGTAATTATTAAAATATCACCAGTCATCAAATTAGGCAGATACGGGAAGTTTTTTAAAATACACCTCTACAGTTTTTTGAAAATATCTGGAAAACGGACAGAGCTACGCCAAATTTAAAAACGGCATCGAAACGGTCATAAAAAAGTCCCCATTTAACTGTTTCTCTATCTCTAATAATAACCGAGATAGCAATGCATACACCCCCAATTGGGGATACTGTATATGCCAAGAATAATATAAATGCAATAGTAAGTAACAAGTAGCAGGAAACGTATGTATATGTTGAAATTTTGATTGTCGGGAAAAACTCACAATTATGATTGTATGTGTGTTACCTAGTAAGGTGCGGAGTAGTCGAATGTTGAGTGACTGAAAATGGACAAATTTGCATCGGTAAGAGAGGAAAATGTACAACGAATTAGCGGGAGTCAAATCCTAAACAAATTTGTAATAGGAAATGGTAGATTATGAAAGACTTTGCTGCATATTTTTGATGAAATTAATTTTGACAAAATTTCGTAAATATATTTGTGCAACTTTCGTGAACTACATATGAAAACAGTTTAACACAATGAACACAATTAGAAATAATTTTTTTACTGTGTTCTGGTTCTCATGGATTCTCATGTTTAAATGCCCAAATTCTCTAGCACTATTCTGCTGAGACTACATACGTAACAAAATAATTATATAATATTAATAACGGGTCTTCATAGGTGATGGAAAAACATTTGACATTTCAAATCAAATAGCAATTCCGCGCTTTGACTGACATGTCATGGCCTGTTCGATGAAATTTTAAAAAAAATCAGAACCATCAGTGGATAAAGGATAGCATTATCCTTGACTAAACACATACATAATGAATACATTATTTAACAGTCGTGGATAAATAAAATTGATTAATCTACATAGTGACATATATAACAAAATAATGAAAAATTTAAGTTGTTACAGATGATGATGACATTTATACAAACGGTAGTGGTCAAATCGGTTTATGAATCCGTTAGTCATATTTTCTTAGCCAGGAATTCTGGCAATTTTCAGGAGAACGAGCGCCATTCAATCAAAGCTCTTCATTCCAGGCCCAAACTGAAACTATAAAGGTCCATCAGGTTAAATTACATTTAATAGCAACATAAATATTACATAGATACCAGTAAATTAAAATAAATATTATATGAATTAAATACTTGTAGATTCATAATTTTTTTAAAAGATCTACTTATTCGCTCATTATTAGGCCAGTCGGTAGAGAACTAAAAGGAATGAATTGATCGCATTCATTGTAAAAAAGCTGAATTTTTGTATACACAGATTTTAGGGTCGTAATCAACATCAAATATTGTTCTAACAAAAATGAGCGTAGTGTTCGTCGCCGTTTTTTTAAAAATGACGCCAAAAACTGAATTTGCCCTTATATCTCGCTTACCGCAAGTCTTTCGTTAAAAATAGTTATTGGCAAATATGCAAAGAAAATTTCCTATAAAAAGCATATATCGGATGACAATTTGAAAACTTGCACTCGCTATATCTCCGGAACTAATGAAGACATTAAAAATCGCTCGGAAATATTTCGGTGATATGAATGGGGAACTCGAATACTGTAATAAGTGACGCACCACCATCCATCCCCTCAACCCCAGCTACCCTAACTCAAAAACCTTAAATGGCAACCCCCTGCTTGTGATACCTCATTGGAAGGAAATTGAGAAGTGCTTTCCAATGATACCAAAAAAAGTTTAATTTGGTGTAGCAGTTAATGTAGCAATTAATTTATGGATAAGTGATTTAAACTTACTATTCAAAATGATATTACCGTTTTGGTGATATGAAGGAGGAACTCGAATACTCTAATAAGTGATGCATCTCCACCTATCGCAGCAATCCCAACTCAAAAATCTTAAATGGCAAATCCTTGCTTGTGATATATTATTGAAAAGTACTTGAAAAGTGCTTTCCAATTACCAAAGAAGGTTTTTTTTTTTTGGTTCATTAGTTTTCGATTTAATTCATGAACAAGTGATTTAAATTTTAAAAATGACTGCTGTTTGTTTAGTGAACCCGTGAATAGCGAAATAAACACCAGACTTCGGCCGCACAGCCACGCTACTTGTAGCGCTGGCCTAATTGTTTTGCCCAGGAGCAAAAACTGCCACGCGCCAATACAACTTTTTGTCGCAATTAAAGAAATGTAAACAAAAAATTCTTTACAGAATGCGACAAAAAACTGAAATAGCGGAATAACATTGTAACGTACATTGTACTGGTGATTGACGTCAATGAGTCCACCACCATTTAACTAGTTTCATACCATTGATTTGATTATACACACATAAATTCGTCTGAATTTGGTGTATGTTCCTAGTTTCTTACCGCATTCTGTATGTGTGTTCTTCAGTTGATTAATTTATATTAGATATTCTTTCTGTAGGCAATTTTTTGTGATTTTTTTTGTAAAAAGTTACAATTTCTTTCTGAGCTGTAATTATTGTTGTGACCGATTTGCCTATTCAATCCTAATAATGGTTTACACCACGGCTGAACGTGTTGGAATAATATTAATTTATGGTTTTGAGAATCGGTCTGCCTTCAGAACCGCTAGATCATTCAACCAGAGATATCCTGATAGAAACGTAAGCCACGCTTATATCCAGCAACTAATAACTAAATTTGAAGAAACTGAATCTGCCGCCAATAAGAAAAGAACCTAACCAAGATTACTTGATGAAGAAATCCAAATTGAGGACCTTGGACAATTTGTCATAGATCCAACAATGTCTACTCGTCAAGCAGCTACAATAACAAGGATATCACGTCAGTCGCACACAGGCGAAAATTCAATTTACTTAAAAATAGCTAGAAGAAATACAGTTCATAACATATTTTCCCCCAAAACATTTTTAAAATCGTTATATTAGTGAACATTTGTAATAATCGTAGTTGAGATACAAGTTTTTCAAACATAAACGAAAGAATATTTCGTGGACTTACTGCAAAAAGTGACCAAGTCGATATTTGTAAGATTTGAGATAATGTGACCAAGTCACTAGTAAAGTTATTTAACATTACTGGAAAAATTGACCAAGTCATACTGATTAAGACTGTTGAAATATATACCTGCTTATAATGACCATTCAAGATAAAGCACCACTTAATACAAGCAAAACTGCCCAAGTCGACTTGGGCACTTTTTAATGTCAGCGAAAAGACAAATTTCTGATGTTACTGAAAACGATCAAGTCGACTTGGTCATTTCTTGCTGTCATCATACCGTATCCAGCAATTTATTTACTGTGTAGTTAGTCAGATAGTGTGGTTTGTTTTGGTTTTTTTTTATATACAAATAGAAAATTAGAACTAGAATGGGTAGTAGAGGAAAGTTGTTAGTGTCGTTATGTGCCAAAGATAAAGGACATGTGACTGCAGACAGTAAGTACTATTTTATATTATTATAATATTTAAAAAAGTGAGGTTATATTTTACGAAATATATGCTACTTTAATACTTTAAGTACTTGTTTTACGAATATGTTGTTATACAATGGGGGACGGGGTGCGAGGAAGGGTGGTATTTTTTTACACATAACTCAGTTACGGGTTGTTGGGGGGGCTTAAAGTGGAAAGTATCTGGAGTATACCGTTTTAGTATTTTTACTGTAAAAAATTTAATTTGATATTTATTTGCCTCGTAAAATGCAGAAATAATTTTTGGCGTTTTCCAGTTGTTTTGCTTGGGTTTTTTTTATTTCGTACGTCTTTTTATTTAATTTTAGGTGAAACGGATCTGAATTTTCACCATGTAGAAAACAGTCTAGAAGATGCAGGTAACGGTCTTCCAGCAACAAGTGGTGTTCAAATAGACGAAAATGAGAATGCAGATGGCCATGAAACCAAAAATGAGTCTGATAGTGGCCACGAATATGTTCCGGAAAATGAAGAAAGTTCAGATAGTGATGAGCCTTTATCAAAAATAAGACGTCGTTGGACAAAATCGAAGCCTGAAACTTGGAAGAGAAATATAACTAAGGAGAAAAGAAAGTCGTGTATGCCATACATTAGTAAAAAGAAAATAAATCCAGCAAAATCTCCAAAAGATGTAAATTGTACCGAATGTAAATTTAGATGTTCTTCAAAATTTACACAAGAACAAAGAAGCTCTATTTGTTCAAATTATTGGAAGCTTGACTATTTACGAAAAAAAGACTTTATTTTGTCATGTGTTTTTAATTCCTTGCCTAAAGTTCATAGAATTCGTAGTGGTACAGGTGTCAGAAAAAAATCTAGCCGTAAATACCATCTTAAAAAGGAGAAACTATTCAGGTATGCAAAAACTTTTTTTTGAGAACTTTATGTATCAGCCATGGCCCAGTAGATCATGCTTTAAAAGGTATTAATGAAAATGGAGTATTTGATTTGCCCGATAAAAGAGGTAAGAAGACTCCAATTAATATAACTCCAGACATAATATTACAAAAAGTTAAAGCTCATATTGAAAGCTTTCCAACTATGGAGTCTAAGCAGCAAGAGATTATACTTGGACCCAAACTTATCTATAAGCAAAATGTATCAACTATACGTGGAACAATGTCAGGAAAGGAAAGAGAAACATGTTTCTGAAATAACATATCGGAGAACATTCTGTAATAATTACAACATGGCATTCTTCACTCCCAAAAAAGATCAATGCGAAATTTGTTCACAATTTAAAAATTACACTATCACTGAAGATGATTACAAAGAACATCTAAGACGAAGGAATGAAGCCAATGCCGCAAAAGTTGCTGACAAAATTAGAGCAACTGAAGATAAAACTTTTCTTAGCGTCACCTTTGACTTACAATGCATTCTTCAAATACCTTCATCTGGTGTGTCCCAAATGTATTACTCACTAAAATTATGCGCATATAATTTCACAATTTATGAAGCAGCACCTCCGAATAACGCATTCTGTTACGCATGGACGGAGATTAATGGTCAGAGAGGTAGCTCAGAAATTGGAACAGCATTGCTTAAGTGGATTCAGAATGTTCCGGAAGGTATAAAAGAAATCAGTTTATACTCTGATACATGTAGCGGGCAAAACCGCAATCAGTTTATTGCTGCTTTATTCATGTATATCGTCCAGTATACTAACATTCAGGTGTTACAGCACAACTTTTTAGAGAAGGGTCACTCCTATATGGAGGTCGACTCTATGCATAGTGCCATAGAGATGGCTAAGAAGAATGTTGATATTTATACTATGAACGATTTGCTAAATATTTTTAAACTGGCTCGTTCTAAAAGAATGCGCAACAAGAAGAGTAGCCCCTACTATGTCAAGGAACTACGGTTTCAAGATTTCCTCGATTTAAAGTCTTTAGCATCAGTTTTTCTGAAAAATAGAATTAAGGATGATGCTGGAAATAAAGTATCGTGGCTTAAGATAAAGGTTATGCGTTACGAAAAAAACCAACCCGGTTGTATACTTTTTAAATACAACTACAGTGAACTAGAGTATAATGTTCTAATAGTTTATGGCAGAGGTAGACCAGCTGATATTCCTCAAAATATTTTGTCATTGTATAACAATATTTTGTCTATTCCTGAGAAGAAAAAAATAGCCTTCTCAAGTTATGCAAGAACAACATTATTCCTCCGGAGTATCATGCTTGGTATAGGTCAATTCCTGTGGACAAGAAAAAAAATGTAACATTACCAGAACCGGATAGTTTAGAGAGCGATGAGGAAGTAGATTCGGAAGAACTTTAATTTTATGTAGAAATATTTTATTATTATAAAAGAATAAATAATTTTTTCAAAGTATTTTTCCTGCATATCTTTGACCAAGTTAATTTTTCGTTATTTTTTCAACAACGAAAAGTGTCCAAGTCACATTTCTTCAAAAATTTTTATAAATGCACATATTTCAGTAATTTGATTCAAATTGACATTTCTTCATACATTTAATACCAAAATTGTGCTTGCTTATGAGTAAAACTAGATTTTATGTAAGACTCTAAACTTTAAAGGTAGTTTATGCAAAACCAATTTTTTTGACTTGGTCACTTTTTGCAGTAAGCCCACGATTTTATTAATTAAAAATACAAAGTAATGCTACAATAATTTTCATTCATTGTCAGAATCAAGGCCATATGCCACATCTTCATAGTCATCAGATACAACATTATGTTCTTTAAAAAAGTTAAATACCTCTGTCGGGCATTTTTCATTTTTTTTGGAATTTAATTTTCTCATTCTGGAAATGAGCGGATCTGAAGATTCTGTAAAATCCCTGTCTATATGTCTTAATGTCCTTATTACACGGTTCTTGTACTCCTTCGCCAAGCTCTCCTATAACATACAAAATCAATGAAAAAAAATTAACTCTCAATGCGTGTCCGGAGTCCACCAAATTAATTTTTTTACGAAAACCCTCATGCTACTGCAAAAATTCTGCAAAAAACCTTTAGGGTACACCCTATGGCTCATTAAAACTTTAGAATCGTCACTCGACCTCGATCAATAAATTAGTTTTTAACTATTGTAGTGTATGTATGTGTTTAAAAGAACAAGCACGTTAAATTTTAGAAATTTTTATTAAAAGTTAATTAGATACTAACAAAAAAAAATTTTATATCTTACATTTACTTATTATTTGACTATGTTGCAAAACTATTTTAATTTTAATTTGACTACCCTGGTTTTTTATTTATAAAAATTCCTGTGTCTGATGATGTGAAGTAATTACTTGTTCACGAAACCGGTCACATTAATAAAGGAATTTTATGAGAATTTTTCTATTTGATTTATCATGAAATTAGTTTTTGTTTAGAGGTAAATGAAAATTGTGTTTTTTAAATAATTAAATATTATATGTAAGTTCAATACATACCTCCAGCTATAGGCTCCATATCTTCTGACTTCAGTAAATTTATTTAGTAATTTACAAATTGTCACCAAAAAAAGTATTATAAAAATTCGAACATTTGTCACTGAAAACAACTTCTCACTAGCGTGAACTTAACAATAACCGTAACCTTGGAACTGTCGCACATAGTAAAGTGGGGATACCGAACAATTAAACTCAAGTATTCCACTAATACATTAGACTAGATAATTTCGGGGAAATACCTAATCCTTTATTTTACATTTTCTGCACGATTTTCGAATTTCTCGCCTGTGTGAGTCTGTTCGAAAAGTATTGAAACGTCACAAATTTCATCCGTAGAAAATGCAGATTCATTAAGAGCTTTGTAATGATAACCCTGATCGGTGAATTGAGTTCTGTGAATTAATGACAAACAGAATATTATCGCTACGGCTCAACTTTAAAAACATTTGTTTTAGTGATAAATGTACCTTCTATTTGAATGGGCGAGTTAATAAACATAACTGCCTTTATTGGAGTGATAGAAATCCGCACGTTTTCAGAGAACATACGCAGTATCCTGAAAAAATAAATATATGGGCAGGTATATTAGAGGATGCAATCATCGGCCCATTATTCAATGATGGGATTTTAAATGTCAATATTTATGCAGAGATGCTGGAAGGAACCATCGAACTAATAATAGTACATGAGGTGGAAAACCAGAAAGACGCTCACGGGAATCTTGCATTAACTGAGAATTTGCTGCATTTTCAACAAGACGGTGCACCTCTCATTACGTACTTCCAGTTAGGCTGTGGTTGCAGGATCACTACCCAAATAAATGGATTGGTAGAAGAGGGCCAATAGAATGGCCTCCAAGATCACCAGACCTAACTGCTCTGGGCTTCTTTCTATGGGGCTAAAGTCAGTTATTTATAAAACCAAACCTCATTCGATTAACGAACTACGGCAAATAATTATTCAAGAAATCATTTTGAACAGTTGTTATAAAGTAGATTAAATAAAAAAAAAAAATTAAGTTTAAATCACTTATTCATGAATTAATTGAAAACTACTACACCAAACTAAACTTTCTTTGGTATCGTTTGAAAGCACTATTCAATTGCTTTTCAATGAGGTATCACAAGTAGGAGGTTGCCACTTAAGATTTTTGAGTTGGGTAGCTGGGGTTGAGGGGGTAGTTGGTGGTGTGTCACTTATTATAGTATTGGAGTTCCCCCATCATATCACCGAAACGGTTCCGGGCGATTTTTGATATCTTCATAACTTTCAAAGATAAGCGACTGCAACTTTTCAATTTGTCACCCGGTATGTGTTTTTCCCTCAACGTAGCTGTCGAATATGCCAAGAAGCGGATAATTTGTTTTCTTCACGATTTTTTTTATTCTAAAATATAGAATATATGCCCAACAAATTCAGAAATATTATTTCAGCATTAAAATTAATTAGTTTATTGTATGTCTATAAATTTATAGGTAAAGTTTTTACGCATTTGTACTCGTGATTGTGGAAACAGCAATTAATTTATGCCAGGAATATCATTCGGTAATTATTATGAGAATATCGACCACCTATTAATAGTTTTGGCCACTGCGTCGTCTTCTATTTCAAATATCTACTTTCTCAAGCCTGGCAAAAGCAAAGTTAAAAGAAAATTGTATTGCTCGAATCGCTTGAACGTCAACCAAATCATTTTAGAGAACATTCTATTATTACACTGTTTTGGTGGCTGTGACAGAACATCGGCTCTGTTTAGACAAAGGCAAGTCGTGAAATTTCTTGAAAAACACAAGAATGCATACGACAGGACATGGATTTTTAAAACAAAAAACGCGGGACACATAACAGATCTCATGTAGGCAATTGGTTCCTCCTTCTTCTATACGGAACGAAACTCATGGAAACGTCTTTAAAACATCGATATTGCTGCTGCGTGACATTAGTTACTAAGATAAATTCAATGTAGCCGCACCAACGGAACCTTCTGCCAAACAGCATTATTTAAGATCGTACTACCAAATACAGCAGTGGTTGGGCAACCCTAAGCTGTCTGAGAAATGGGGCTGAAGGCAAACAAAAAACTGGCTCGCACCGATTACTAATCTTCAAGATGCGATTACAGACAGCTTATTCCCTTTTTTTATATCTTGCAAATGTGTGAAGAGCTGTCTACCAGTTTGCCAATACAGAAAAGTAGGGCTGAAATGTTCAGTTATTTGTGCAAAATACAGCAGACAGTCGTGTTTAAACAGTTTTCAGCAAGACTTTAACAACAACGATGAAGTATAAATTAAGCTGTGAATGTTTATTTCCCAAACTTATCCAAGTCAAAGGCAAGATGAAGAGAAAGCGGTTGTAGATACCCTCGAAAGTATCGAAGTAGACATTCTATAAATGGACGAATTTCTAAGTGACCTGGCAGAGGCTTCAACTTGTACATCAATTAAAAAAGGAAAATCATGTAAAATAATTAGTTTTGTGGAGTAGAAACTAGGTATACCACTAAAAAAAACGTGCCGCTTACTTTACCGCATGGTGGTGGGAAAATGAGTACAAGAGCTTAAAAAATTGACCTATAATCTATAGACATACAATAAACTAATTAGTTTTAATATTGAAATGATATTTCAGAACTTGTTACGTAGATATTTAGAATTTACATTTTAGACGAGCCAAATGAAGGAAACAAATAAATTATACGCCTCTTGACATATTTGACAGCTAACAGTTTTAATGATCTCCAGATGATACCAACTTGGTTGGCGAAACGTGCGTCAAGTACAGTATATGGTATTTTGTGGAAAACTACGTCAATGTTATCTTACATCAAAGGTTCCAACCCACTTCAGGAGCTAATCGTTGAGTTGGAGGGAAAATAATTATTTTTTTATAGGATTTTTTTTCTCCACATATTTGCTAATAACTGTTTTTTACGCCATACTTGTGGTAAGCGAGGTATAAGGGAGAGATATATTTGAAAAAAAATGTAAGTTAATTCTTGAAAAATTGCATTATAAAGAAATGCAAATAATCAAATGCTAGAGGACCGAAAAAATAAAATAATTTATTAAGAGAAGATTTAACAACACAACTGATAAATAAATATGGTAAATCTAATGTATAGACTATTGGGAGAAATATGTTTATAAAATTTAATGGTAAAAACAACAACAAAAAACTGAAGATGTTGGATTTTTCAAGCAAGATGTAATCGATCAGATATGAGTATAAATGCAAAACAATTATGCAATCAGCAAAAAAAAGTGAAAGTGCTTACATGAGGATACGTAACTTTTGTATTCAACTCCTTTTTTTGTTAGTTTATTTAATAATAATAAATAATTATATTTAAATGGCGACGGCCAATAATTTATTTTCCAGGTTTCTGTATTATAGATACCTACTATTTAAAGGGGGATAAATAGTAATTAAAATTGTAAATACCTAATGAATTTAATTCCTTGATACGGTTTATTTATAAGATGCGCAATGATGTACCTAAATTTATACATATCAATATCATATTATGCAAAAATTAAATTAGAATTACAAAACAAATTTTACTTTATTTATTTTCTTAAAAACGTATTTTTTTCTTTAACAATAATTAGCTCATTAAACATTGTTAAATTACAAAAATTTGCAGCAATGTCTGTTCAATTGATATTTTGTAATCCTGAAGTAGGTTGGAACCCTTGATGTGAAGCTAACACTGACGTAGTTTTCCATAAAACACCATTTGCTTCACTCGATGCACATTACGCCAGCCAAGTTGGCATCATCTGGAGATGATTAAATTTACGGTTCCTAATTGTTTTATCAATTAAACAGAATATTCATTACTCGCAACTATATCCTTAATCAACGTATTTTTTTTTCAAACCTTTCTTTATTGAGGAGCAAGGTTAATGGCGATGAACTAGAAAATTAAAACTCGCCATTTTGTGTTGAGCACAATGCTGAGAGAACGTAGGATATTTAAAGTATTGGTATCTTTTCTGTGTCAAATTCTAACTTATTTTCACTACTTACAATTATTAATACATCTAAATATGGCAGTGGTCCGGAGTTTTCAATTTCATATGTGAATTTAACTGACGCAAAACGACTGTTTCATTTAGAAATAAAGTTGTCAATATCAATGACTTTTGTATCACACACTGCATTGGTGTTTTGGTGTTTTGTGGAAAACCACGTCAGTGTTAGCATCACATCAAAAGTTCCAACCTATTTCAGAATTACGATGGCTTCACGGTCAACGGAACTGAATCTGTTTCATAAAGTTGGTGCTAAAATTAGATTAATAGGGTCAGATATTTGGTTTCTAAAAACTTGCAAACATCGTTCAGTATTTCCAAATTTTTTTCAAGTTAAAATTCCAAATTCTTCACACATTTCAGATAAAGTTAAAATGTTTGCAAAACAGAAATGGCTGAATTTAGAAATTAAATATCTGCACAATAAACGAAGTATGCTTGAATTACAAGCATATGGACTTTACAAAAAGTTTACTTATAAGTTAAATAATTTAGAACATGAACAATGGTGTGACTTTCAAAGGAACAAGTTTTTATCAATTAACACTAAATTTATTAAGAAAATGTCACAAAATAAAAGCTCAAAAGATTAATCAATTGTACGTTAAAAAAAGTGCTCCCCAAGAAGTTCTCACCATTGTAATTTAATAAAGAA
Source organism: Rhamnusium bicolor (assembly GCA_029963845.1). Lineage (NCBI taxonomy): Eukaryota > Metazoa > Arthropoda > Insecta > Coleoptera > Cerambycidae > Rhamnusium > Rhamnusium bicolor. The sequence goes on along the minus strand of JANEYF010001814.1, from coordinate 1,327,783 downwards.
GAAAGTGATCCCCTTAACAAGATATTAAATTTTGCATTACCTACCTCTGAAGGCATTCTAGATGAAGTTGTTGCAAGTGTTGAAAGTTCAATTCAATACCTTCTTGATTCCTCTAAAGAATTTGCCAGAGAAGCTTGCAGAAATCAAGTCTGGACAAATATTGTCACTAAAGTAAATAGAACGTCAGAATCCACAAAGGATAGAAATAATCAAACAGTTGCGTGAAAAAGATTGTTTTTAATTAAAAGCCGATAAGGATAATATGGTTGTTATTTTTGATAAAGAGGATTATAATAAATAGAGACAATATCATTAGTAACGATCCTAATAAAAAACTTTCTAGAAATCCATTACCAAAAATGATTACTAGAGTAAGAAATGTAACAATTTTATTACTTCAGCTTTAAATAGGAAGGTTACATGTATCTAATTCATGTGGACCTATATTGTACTGCTTACCTAAGATACATAAACCAGGAAAGTCTGTGCGTCCTATTAGGCTTGTTCCAACAACAGTCCCGGACTAGTTTGAAACCATCAGAAATATTCGCCCAGTTAAGTATTAATGTAAATAGAGTGAGCTTAGCGTATAAGAGGCAGCTGAGTGAATATTTCTGACGGTTTCAAACTGGTCCAAGACTGTTGTTGGAACAAACCTATTGTTTCAAGCAATTGGATCGCTGACTTACCATCTATTAAAATGGTTAACAGAAGAATTCACTATTGCACCATTGCACTACCTAGTCTCTCTGTGATTAATTCCAATGATTTTATTAATAAGGTGAAAATTATCCAGTTGCAAGAAAGTGGAATTTTGACCTCCTTTGACGTTTGTTAATTGTTTCCAAGTGTTCCGATACCATAAACCTTGTACTATCTTGAGGATCTACTTGAATCAAACAGTCTCAGGTAAGATGTATTAAAAGTATAAGCGATTTGGGGTGACATAAATGTGATTTATGTTATGTTATGCCGGATTTCATCCCCACCCAACGACTCTCAAGATAATGAGATTATGTCGCGAAAATGCGCAAATTTTCATATATCTCTTATGTCACGGCAACTTCGGTTGAGCCTAGATTATTCGCATATTCGCAATTTATTACCGGTTTTAAGGTTAACAGAGATTATAAAATCTGTTTCCCCTACATTGATTTCAATATCTCTGCGTTCCTGTCGTGGGCCCGGTTGTGGGTTGAGCAAAATTTTGCTCCTCGCATTCCTCGTAATCAGTAATCACTCATTGCTTCCTAATTGGAAGTTAGGTTTATTATATATTACAATATTACGCGCCATAAACAACTCGCATAATTGACACAAACTACTCTGGAACTGGTTATGTTGATTATTTCAAATGACATTTAGCATTTGACGTCATAATCACTTCTTACATACCCATTTTCGAGACAACGTTTATCAAGATAAACATAAAATATTTATGTTAATTTATGTTCGCCCCAAATCGCTTTACATCTTCAACTCACTAAACTTTGCATGAAATAAAATTGCCTTTGAATCAATGATAATTTCTTCGAAATACGTGAAGAAAAGCAATGGATTACTCATTGTCTCCGTTCATTGCCTGTCTCTTCATGAACAGATTCGAGACAGACGCAAAAGAAGAATTCGAGTATTTCCTCAGGGTTTGGCTTGGGTCTGTGGATGATATTTTTGCAGTGTTTGATAGAAAAGTCACTGATATTGACAACACTGTTTTTAAATTAAACAGTTCGAAGTTGGTAGAATTTCCAAATCGGTTTTCTTATTTTAATGTTAGGAGATTCAATCTGTTCAGTCCATTTTAAATGTTGGTCAATGATTATTCCCACATATTTGATACTTCTTGTTGACTGAATTACCTCTATGCACTAGTCTACTTTGTTTCTCAATAAGCAGCAGTGTAAGTTTTTTTAATCATTTATTGAACTTCGACCTATTTCCGCTACCAGGGCCAATCACCGACGTCAGGAAACGAGCTACCTCCAACATGAAAATTTTGCAGAGCCTCTTCTCTGTCGAAAAGTAGGGATTTTACTTAACATATCTAGTAGACAACGAAAAGACTGCTTTACATCCCCTCCGAAGGATGGTATATCACTAGAGATCGAGAGTTAGTATAAATGACGTCAATTCCATGGTTGATGCTAAGTGAAGTTTCACTGCGTAAATATGTTCATGCATATATGACAAAACATCTTACCTTGTGGTTATTTTTACTAGTTCGGTAACATCAAAACCTATTACGAAGAGCACCCACTAAAACATTTACCACCTTCCAGCCTCAAGCATTGGTGGTTCCATTCACGCTAATCCAGACATTCAATTCAAAACAGTTTTTTTTTGTTTAATAGTCACATCTCTGTGATAAAGATTTTTTAGTGTCGTTTCCGATGGCACCTGAACATTGTTATACCGTCTGAGGAAATGTGTCTTTTAATGTTTGCTCTGATGTTGCACAAAAGCACTTATTTACAGCTTGTGAAATACAATTCTGTGTCGTTAAATTGCAACTCCAGAAATCACTAGCCCACAATATCACTTCTCCTCTAAAGGAATTGATTAAGAGATTTTAAAAAAAGTTAACCTCCGTTGTCTTTAATTTCGCACTGTTTACGTATCTGTTATTCACATAGACGTTTTATAAATACTACGTATTTAGAGTGTATTACATGAGGGGCAGACGGCGTAAACGTGATAGCCAAGGCGATTCCGCCTATATCTATCCATGCATTCTCATTGCTATTGGACACTTGACAATAACGACCATCCTCGTCAAGATAATGGTCAGTAAGTAATTTTCTTTATAGTTTCAAGCCATCCAATTACCTGATGAAAACCTTTAATTTTTTGTGCCCGTTTTTATAAAGAAAACAGATTTATTTCATAGTACATAAGAATATTATTATTATTTATAATTTCATGTTGTCTGGAAATGTTTCATTAGGTGTGTGTACAATATAATATTATATTTACGTAAATTGTCTCTGGGATTTTTCGCTACCTCCCAATTTCTATATATCACCTACAGAGCCCACGCCTAAGATTGCATAGTTTCTGCGTGATATACAAGCCGTTGGAAGATGGGACGAAGTTGTCGAGTTTCACTTGGGTTACCATATTAAATTACTGACTGCGACTACTGTTGCTTAACTTTTCGTATCGAAATACGAGTATGTTAAGTTGGATCTACGCTCACCCTATGTAAAAATATTACATTGTGAATGTATTTGTCGTATAAACTAAAACACATGAATTTAGTTTTACTAATATTTAAAATTAATAAATTTTCTAAAAACCATTGCTGTAGGTCACTGCACCCCGGGTATCTATATCATTTATCAAAAGAACGGTATCATCAGCATAAGCAACTATTTTACCGTCAATGTTTAAATGTGGTAATTTGTTTACGTATACATTAAATAATACAGGTCCAAGGACGTTACCATGTTGTACTCTAAATGATGAATTCTTAAAGACACTTTTTGTTTTACGGCTTTGACACACCATTCTCGATCTGCCAGATAATTTCTGAATATATTCTTTGTTATACCTGGTATTTCATAGTTTCAAGTTGAGTTAACGAGTTAATATATCACGGGACACTGTATCAAATGCTTTGGCTAATTTTAAGAATATTGTTTTTTACCACTATTCACGAAATTATATAACACCTTTGTAACTTAAAACATTGCTTCGTCAGTATTTATATTTTTCCTAAAATAATATTGGTTGCTAAACAGTTTAAATAATTATCTAGGTTGATTTTTATCCACATTTATAAGATTTTTGCAATATTACTAATTACATGAATCGTCGATAGTTGCTTACTACTATGGTTCTATCTCCATTTTTATATACCTGTAGGTATTACAACCGAGATCTTTAATGCAGCTGAGCAGTTTGTCTACCGCTTTAGTAAAATAGATTTCAACTATTCTTTGATTACTATTCTTTGACTATAGTAACTAAAGATTAGTAGTATTTTCTAATTAAAAGCAACAGTTTTGTAAAGTAAATTTAATATATATATATATATATATATATATATATATATATATATATATATATATATATATATATATATATATATATATATATATATATATATATATATATATATATATATATATATATATATATATATATATATATATATATATATATATATATATATATATATATATATATTTTACGTATATTTTATTTTTTTAATGATACAAAAATATTTTTATTGTTTATTTTTTCATATATTTATAAGAATACATTTTCATTCATTGTGTAAATATTTTAGAGGAATGCGTTGTTTATATGATTGACAGATAAGGAAAATATCCCAGGTTGTATAAGAATTTACCACACACACACGAACAATAAACGTGAGCATATTGTATCTGAATGACTCGCATTTCTAATATTTTCATTTGTCATCCACCAGAGACAACAGTGACATTTGACCACCTCATCACGCATATTATTCCAATCCAAGCTTCAGTTCAAATCAAATAATCATTCCCATAATAAATCGTATTAGATACCATACCAAAGAAAAAACATAATTAGGTAACATAGATGAATTTTCATAAAGTTTAAATTCAATATGTTGTCATTTATTGTTAAATTTAATACGGGGATATAAAATTTTTTTAATTGTTCATTCAAATCTTAAATCTCGTGAAAGAACTATATAAAGGCCTTGTTAGGAACTGATTTTTTTTTAAATTTTCAGGTAGATTTATGTTAAAAACTGGCTTATATTTCATAGTAAAAAAAATATATGTAAGAATCATAAGGACGTCTGACCAAACTTGGTTATATAATTGAATTCGTAGCATTAAATTTCTTCGACCACACTGCTGTGAGGAAATTCGCCATGTTAAAAATCCATTGCGGTCTTCGATTGAATTTTGGAATGACACTTGAGGACTTAGTCCTGGTTGATCCAAAACTAATATGTCTCAAAAATGAATTGAATTGGTGTTTACAGGGTGTTCTATAAGCAGATTTTTAAAAATCCTCAATATTAAACTACCTTCGTTTTTAATGATATGAGAAAATTTCACGATTGTTCAGTTTGCAATTTTATGCCTCCTTACCAAGAATCAATATTATGTCTTTACTTTGTTAAAACTGCCTTATTTTCCATTATCAGTTTTTTGTTGAAAATAAGACTTTATAAAGATAATTATTCATAGTGCAAAGCTATGTTAATTTACGAAGTTTTAGACAGATCAGCATATGCATATAAGATTAGTGCCTTTGCTTCATTTCCAACATGACGGTTGCCCTACCCACTCTGCAGAAAGGGTTGCTTAGTGGATGAATTTGAATCTGGAAAAAACTGGATTGCTATGAATGGATTGATCAAGTGGTCCTCGAGGTCCCCAGACCTAACATTAAACTTCTTTTTATGGCGTGGTCTCAAGCAGTTGATTTATTTTAAGTCAATGCCAAACATTGAAATAGTGAAACTAAGGATCACATATGCCGTAAACTCAATACCTTTAGGAGACATTCAGTACAGTTTTAGGGAATTCTGATGTCGGATCCTAAAGTGTGCGAATGTGGGTAGTACTTACATTGAATAATAAAAAAATATTAAACACATTTGCCTTTTTACTTTCTTATACCTAATATAAGGAAGTATAGTAATTGTGATTTTTTTCAACCTCGAGATTTTGATTGATATATACGTTTTGAACCCTCCTAAATCCATTCTGACCTTTTTCCGAATGATGTCTGTCGGTGCGTGTGTGTAGATGTGTGTGTGTAGATGTGTGTGTGTAGATGTGTGTGTGTGTGTAGATGTGTGTGTGTGTATGTGTGTATCCGCGATAATTCAAAAAATACTAATGGGAGAATTCCCAAATTTGGCAATTAAGATTTTCAACAAAATTTTTGGTGACATTAATTTTGGTGAGACATAATGAATGAAAGAAGAAGAAAGGTATAATTTCTGGAAAGAAAAATGTATTGCATTTCTGTATGACAAATGTCGACGAATTATAATGAAAAAACATAACTTTATGGAAAAAAATCTGTCCGCATGTCTGTAGTATCGTGATAGCAAGCACAGTTTTTGAGATAAAGGTTTCAAATTTGGTACACTTGTTCTAAAGGCCAAAGACAATGAAAAATTCGGTGATGAGCAAAATTGGCCAGCTGAAAGGGACTCAAACTTTTTTGTATTTGTTTACAAAAAAATTATATTCTTGTTCAAAGATTATAAATCATGTACCTATATCAAGCCAATAAAATATATTTTCCAAGTACTTAAATAAAGCTGAACTGAAATTTTTTACACATTTGACCTCATAAAATGGGGTTAGGATAAATTTGGCAGTTTAACATTTCAAATGTCTAATTTAGTTACAAAAATGTCAATGTCAAAAATAAGAAATTATTAAAATATATGACATAAATTATTATTGAGAGTATCGAACGACGCTGATAATTATTTATTTAAAAATTTTAATGAAACATTTCGAGGTACACTATTAAAATTTAATTGAAGTAAGTGAAAAATAAAATAGAATGATTTTTTTAGATCAGGATGATATATACTGGTATAAGAAAGTTATGTGCTGGCCACATCAGATATTTTTACGTATTATCGCTTATTAAATTATTTGTTTGTGAATCTTTCTATTCGACAAATCAAGTACGAAATGCGGCGAGAACCATCACTTCAAGGAGTGCGCTAAGATGAGGAAGATATCGCGAAATACGCTGATTACCAGGGATCAAACTAATTTGAGTCATTATAGTTTCCGATTCTAGATCTATAATAATAAAATCGACAAGTTGATCCCTCTTTAGAAGATATGGCTAAAGAGATTCTAAAATATATGTAGATATAACTGATCTCTCAAATAATATAATAAAGGATACTGCGGTGTTGTTTGATGAACATATGAAATGACAACAAAAAGTAAGAGATTTGGGACTGATAAAATAAACAATTAGTCTGTTGTCTCGTTGTCTGCTCCTCTCAGAACTCGGGCAAGCGCTCAGACTGTGATGCGCAATCGTTAACTTTCGTTCGGACTTCGTATTCAGCCTACATTCATCGCCTCATCGTGCTGACAACAGACGGGCGACTGTAAACTGCGCATACCGTGTAGTATTCTTAGCGGTCTGGCTCAATCTGTATAACACAATAGTTCAAACTGTCTTGTAGGTTATCAGCTGGACCTAAGAATTATTTACCTTCATGTTAATAGCTTGGACAAAGAAGAAGTATTTTCGTTGTGAGTACATGCCATAAAAGTAGTACGTTCCTTCTTTTACATAAAATACGGACATATCTGCCGGTAGCGGAAGGAATGTGCTGCGTTTACGGCCCTAATTCACGTAATGCGTACGGGTCGTAAATTATTTCAATGAAATTTAAATATCTAGTTAACTACTCCAGTATTGCCAACTGTCCAAAGTTACTACCTAGAATTCGATTAACGGTTTCATATTTCATAGCTTGCTTGTTTGTTCAAGTTAAAAGAGCCATACTTTTAATACTGCTTCGATTCATAGAAATTACCATAAAAAATAACTGTTTTCAAAATGCCTGTATTTTTTATGACACGATATTTCTGGTATTTCTTTTTAAGGTATTTTTTTAATATTTGTATTAAGTGTCCCCCCCTTAGGGAGCTCCTGGATCCGCCCTTGTTTCAGTTATGATAGGTAAAAGAAATATATTTTAAATTGATTACAATAAACCGAAGTTTTAAATAATGCACTAGTGCTGTCCTTACATAATATAAATGGCTATAGATTTACGAGCAGTTTAGCAGAAAGGTTGAAATAGATGTGCAACTGGGAATGTTAGAGAAAATAATAATTATAAATAAACATATAAAATGTACAGACACAGTATTTTAAACAGTTCGTCTGTATAGTCCTTCTTCTCTAACAAATAATTCTAAATCTATTTCGATTTAGGTGATGTTTTGTTTTTCGCAGCTAAAAAAATTTCTCTCTCGCAGAGTTCTTCTTCATTTCTTTCTACTTATTTGTGGACCATCTTAATGCTTTTTAGTGCACTTTTGTTTAAGATGGGTATTTCCCTGCTGAAATAGAACAAATTAACTTATGGTCTGATTGCATTTCTGTTGTCTTCATCTATAATTAAATATTTTCTCCACGAGATAGTAACTTCATTTTCTTTTATTTAAGAGCCTGTATATGGTCAATTTTCAACCGCGATCATGTTTGAACACATTTCAATTAGGTACACTATTAACACTCCTTATCGGATTCTTGTGTTTAAGAGCGTCGTGTACGTTGAGGATAGTCTTTTTGTTCACCAACGTGAGAGTTACACTTATGATAAAACGCTGACACAGAACCATTCCCACCGACACTGTCAGCACCAATGGCGGGATTCGAACCCGCACGATGATGGAGTCACATTTGTCATCTCGTGCTCTAGTCAACTACTCCACCGCGCCGGTGTGGACCTGGAATGTACTATTTACTCGCGTATTTCATAGTACCGCGTTTGTAAGCTATTGTTTTACTGGATATATTTTTCCTACCTCGTTCTCTGGTTCTCCTTTACTTTCATCTCGAGTAAATTATAAAAATGTACCAGTACCGTAAAAATTTTTTCGAAGGACCGAGATAAAATTGATCACCTGGAGAAAGAAAAAATATGCACTCACCACTTTCTTCACCAAATATTTCTAGGCTAGCCTTCCGTTCAGCTGATGTATTTCCATATATTATTACACAGTACATAATTAAATCAAGCGAAAATTTTATTTATAATCGAAATTAACATTGTAGAGAAAATTGTTAGAGGTATATATGAGATGTACACCTGCGGGTTATTCAAATTCAAGTCGCAGTTATTCTTCTCGCTCATGCGTGGTACTCAATCTCACTCCAAGTTCACGAGAGAAACGCGTACATGTATGAGTTTAAAGTAATTACAGAGCTAAGATCTGAACTTAAATTTTAATTACTAATATTGCTAAAATTATATTATACAAAAATAGAAAATAATGATGAAACTAAACAAGAAAGAATACAGCAATAGTAGTGGTAGTAGTAGCTACTTATTTTACTAGGCAAGTAGGCCACAATGGGCCCTTTTTACCTAGGGACCTACAGTTTAGCGTGGACTCCGAACCACGGTCTTCGACTGTCAACTAACCCACCGCCTGGACCTGCCCGCCTGTACCGCTAACAGAGTGGCAAACCTCCTGGGTAGGTCTCTTCGACCCTCCACCCGGGCTCGCCTCTCCGCCTACATCAGGCTAGCGGCCTTCCCGGGATTGTCTGTTGACAGCCTACCGACTGTTAGACGAGCTATCGTTCATCCATCCAATTGCCGGACTCGATCAGTGCTGCTTAACTTCACTGATCGGATATCGGAAATTAAACGGATATCCATACCTCATCCCAATACAGCAATAAGTTCTTAAGATAAATGTTTGGTTTTATTTTGTTTCTTTTTGCATTAATGCATGTTACTCCATTTTTATTGTATTATAACCTATTGTTATTTTCTTTTCATTCGGCATTCCTGCCTGTTTGTAAATAAATAAATAATTTTACAATGGATATCAAGTAATTTGAGATTAATGGATAACCAACCCATTAAGTTTTCTTCACTTCCAAGTACTATTAAATTATTGTTAACAAAATCCCTAATTCGAAAAACCCATTAAGTTTTCTATTTACAGGAATTATATATCTTTAACAAGAAAAAAGGATAATTAATAATACATAACACAATACTTAAGAGTTGTTAATGTAGGTCAAAGTTTTGAAGTTCAGTATGATTCATATGTAATTATAGTATAATTTAATATTTACAATATAATACCAAAAAAAGTTTAATTTTATGTTTTAACGTTTTTCATGATATATGATATAGAAAACAATTAATTTGTAAAGTTACGCTCATGGAATGGTTCTCATACAATTATTTATTACTTTCTTCTTTCTCAATACGAAATAGACTATAGATCGTGAGTAATATTCTGGTAGAAACATTATTGATAAAAATAAAGGTGTATACTGTGTATACTGACACTGATAAAATTTCTCTTGATGTCTTTACTCGTATCCTCAATTTAACAATTGGTTTAAATCATACCTCTAAAACCGTCAAATATTAGTAGAAGTTCGTTTGCATAATAATATTTCATGCACAAAATATTACTCCCATCCAGAGAATATCAAATATGGAGTACCCCATGGTTCCATTCTGGGACCAATATTATTTCTAGTATATATTAATGATCCAGTTTATAATTTCTTTAGACTTAGTGGGATTAAGGCCAATAATTAAAACAACAAATTGTTTTAAAAAAAAAGTCGACATTTCGAAATAAATTTATTTCATCTTCAGGACACTGAAATAAATCACAATGGTATTTTTATGAAGAAAACTATGTACATATAAAAATAAAATATACACTTTTAACGAGTTATTATCACAGAATAGAGATTTAAAAATATAAATATTTACACAACATTCATTAAAAAGTGTCAATTGACATAACAGTAAAAATTAAATTAAAATGGGAAAAAGTAATGTAATATTTACATATACATATTTTTTTATTTTATTAGTAATATTGAAATATGCAGTGCTTAAATCATCAGTATCTGTTCTTTTGTTCAGATCCAGATCAGTTTATTTGCTAGTGTGTTTTTGAAAATAATTTAAGAAGGTTATCGTGTTGCAGTGAGTTGTGTTAATTTATGGCAAGTGTAATATTATAAGTAAGAATTATTTTATATCTGTTTATTTGCTGGTTATGTTTTTGAAAATAATTTAAGATGGTTATCATGTTTAACGTAAAAATGTTTCGACCGCGGGAGGACTCTTCGTCTACATCTTATTGTGTTTGTGAAAATGAAAGTGATAGTGATTACATTGATAAAGAAAATCAAAGTTCATCAGTGTTTTCAGTAAGAAAAAATCGACTACATTTGAACGAACAAGCAAAACAAATTTGCTCTAATGTTTACAATAATCTTTTTGAAGCGACGAGCTAATGACCCTAATTTGTATGATTTAGATGTACTAGGTGAAACAGCATCTCTGACTAACATTGCCCGGCCCACAATACACAAAATGGTGAAAGAAGTTGCTCTCCCAATAAAACAACGATCCGACGCCGGTCAATCGAAAACTCTGGACCCATCGTTAGCAAAATTTTTAAGAACTTTAGTTTATAACCCGTATCAGAAAAATGAAATATCAACTATTGGCGTGATAGACAGAAACCTAAAAGAAATCTAGAAAAAAAGAACTCAGAAGGGAAAATATACCAATTTTTTATCTGGATAAAACTTGTGATGATACTCATAACGTATGATGATACTTATGACACCGTAAAAAAAGGATGGACTGATGGATCTAGGAAATGTCAACCAATCTCATTGCCCCCTAATAAAGGGATTCGGTTGATTATATTACACTGTCGATCAGTTGATGGATGGGTTGATAATGCATGGAAACTGTGCGGAAAATCATGGAGGACTGTAACGTGGATTACCACAAGAACATGGAGGAGAAATATTTGAGGAATGGTTTGAAAATACCCTAATTCCAAAATTAAAACCGAATAGCATTATTGTCTCTGAAATGGCCACAAAGTGTTGAGATTACCGCCATATTTCTGTATATTCAACCCGATTGAATTAATTTGGTGTAAATTGAAGGAAAATGTCACTTTCCCGAAATTCGATAAAAAAAGTCGTAGAGTTAATTCAAAATGAAGTGTCGAAAATTAATAAGGAAAATTGAGAAAAAGAATTAGGAAAGTGATTACGATTGAGGATAATTATTTAAAAATTACTGAATGTCATATAAATGGTGGAAATAAATTTATTATAAATTTGAACGAGGATAGTAGTTCATCTGAAAATGAAAAAGCGGGTGAGAAGGGCGAGAACTCAGAGGAAGAAGCGATGTGAGGTGAGGTAAAGTGAAGTGAAGTGAAGAAGTGAATTTTGTGATATCAACTGTATTATTTATTTCCGTTTTTGTGCTTTCGTAGTTCAGTGCTTGCGCAATATTCTTTTTCAGCATGTTATTATTTATTAATATAATTTTTTTCATTTTGACAAAAATACGTTTTTCCATTTTTATTATAGTAAGTAGTTTATTTTGTTTCTAAAAGTTTCTTGTTACTTTTTAAATAATTTTATTATTCTATAACAATATTCCATACCCATCCTTTCCTGGCAAGAAATTCTCATACCTCCTCGCGATTCTTGCTAGGTAGTAACAATTTATATTAAGCGAACTTGAATACTACAACTACTGTCGAAACTTTAAATTCAATATTTTTATTTCAAATTAATACTTCTTTCTACAATTGTTACATTGTTGCTAGCTAAACTGAGCATTGAAAAAGTAAACGAGCGAGCAATACAAATAAATTCGGCTCTGCGTTCTGTGACGTCCCGTGACTAAAGTGATTTCTCCTCCTATAGCAAAGGTATTTTTTTTTTTATAATTTTAATGATAATATAGAACAAGTTTGGAATAAAATAAAATACTAATAAAAAGCTGTTTTTGTTGATGTTTTTTACAGGCCAAGGCTAATATTGAAAACTTAATTATATTGTCGTAGGAACTATTTCAGATGTGGTGCCCTCTAGATGAAATCATTTGTTTGCAAATATTAATTTACATTTTCTAAATGATATAGAAGTTGGTAAATTCTCAATGAATCCACCAGAAATTCTAATTTATATAATCCTTTGATCGAGTTCTAATTTGTAATTTTTAATTTTTAGATGGATGAAATATATTAACACTAATCTTAAGAATTGTTTTTGTCATCATAATTGATCCACGCTCAAAATTAAACTACTGTGGTACATCAAACCCTTTTAAATGTATAACCTCCTCCCGCATAGCTTCTGCTTATGGATTTGGGCGGCATATAATTTATGCGATGTGTTTTATGTTAATGATGATCTTTGATGTTGATAGTAGAAGTATAAATATACTCTAAAAGTGATTAATTAATTTATCGATTCATTTCCAAGAAGTGTTGGTTTTATTTGGAATCTTCTCATTTTTATTGATATTAACTATATTTTTTGCTATATACAATGTTTGTTTCAGAAGTTTTGGAGCTAAGTGTTCAATATGTGCCAGGGGAATATCATCTAGTGATTGGGTGCGAAAAGCTAGAGATCACGTTTATCATCTTGCTTGCTTTGCTTGTGCAGCTTGTCATCGACAGCTTTCTACAGGAGAAGAATTCGCCTTACATGAAGATCGAGTTCTCTGTAAGGCACATTACTTAGAAACGCTTGATGGTGGAGCAACTTCTTCAGATGGTACGAGTATTTACTTTAATTTTAAAATGTTTACTGAAGACAGGTTAAGTTCAAATAAATTACAATTTAAATAAATTATTAAGTATTTTACAAATTGTTACAATTTAAATATTGTTTTGAGAATATTACAACATATAGAATTATACGTATATCGTCGATAATTTTAAGTGGCTCGTTCGATTTTATAACTTTATTTTTGAGCTAGGATAATAATTCAAAAATGTAGGTTATACACACGCAAAAAAGTATTCCTGTTTTGAATATACGAGTAAAAATTTGTTCAGGAATTTGATGCATCATTTACTCAAAGGGAGAGGTTGAGAAGAATTTATATAAATAAAAACAATCAGATTTTAAACATAAAACTATAGCATAATTTCAACTTAAACATGCTTTAATTATAGAACAAATATTATAACCTAAATGTATTTTCCATGGGCAAAGATATGCTATGGGTAAAAATAAGATGAATTTCAAGGATACTGAAATTTCGAAAAATGAACCTTACAGACTTTCAAATTTGAGGAAAACATCGTTGTATTTGAATTTTAAGACGGTAGGACATAGAACTCTCAAGGATGACACACAGAATATTACTTCAGGGCGGTAATAGTTTGACTGGTTTAAAATCATATATTTTTATTTTATCATCCGTAAAATAAATTGATACCAACAATACATACATATATTTTAGAAAATGTTTTTGATTAATTTTTTTTGTAATCTATCTATTAAAAACTATTAATAAAACAGTTATTAGGCTAAGATCAACTTTTTTCACAAATAATGTTAAACTCTCGAATACATTGTAATAATCAGCTTAAAAAATTTAGAACGTAATTATTAGTTTTATCGAATTTTCAAAATTCTTACAATATTCTCGGATAAAATAATAATACATAAAAAATAAAAATGGAATATTTTACCAAAAAAAAAAAAAAAGGAATAAATTCAGTATAAAACTAAAAAACAAGTTTTTCGTTTAATATACAAACATACTACAACTTATTTTGTTTTTGTGTCTTTTGGGAACTATGCCAGCGTGATTTTTACACACTGGCAATAGACTGGAATCCAGAGTAAACCCCTGCAACATGATCAGGAACTCGAGTCCTACGGGTAGTGTTAGTAAGAGATCATAAAACCACAGAAATAAGTAAAGGACGGTATAATGCAATTAAAGAGGTGTACATGGTGTCGTTTTCGACCTCACGTGGGAGTCTGGCTGACGCAGTTACTGAGTTGCTGACTTACTGAACTTGTAGCAAATCGCCGAAGGCCTTATTTAATTAATATTTACTTACTGAACAGGTAAAATTCTTCAAACAGAACTTCGATAAGAACCTACACGGTGCGAAAGTAGAAGTGCTGGACTTATCGACAAAATTGTCTTTCGTCTTCCTAAGATCTTCCACACTAAAGTATGAGATTGACGGGTTAATGGTGGTCTGCCGAAATTAATATGCTGGTATACCCTTATTGCGTAATAGGTGTAAAAGTAGACTGTCTTCACAATGTGAATGTTTTTGTACAACTATGCACAACTATGTCATAGTTGTGCAAAAACTCGTGTAGGTACGTTCGGTTAGCCAGTGTAAAAGCACATTAAACGTAATAGCATCTATGCATCTAATAAGTAAACCGCTTTTCCGACTCCATAGAGATAATAGTTTCACTATGGTCGACTTGTATTTACCTAAAGTTGAAGACAACCACCACACACAGCACTTTAAAGTACAAAATCACTCGCACTCAGTGACATAAATGTCATTGACTATTTGATACTGACTACAAGGCCTTTCGTCAAGCACGAGAATCTTTCATGTGTCCTCCTTGTTCAACAGACCAAGATAATGTCGACATCGAAATCCCGACACCTGCTCAATACCTCTGACATGACATCAGGGTGTCTATCTGGTTTACATTAATATATGATTATCAAGCTTGTAATACAACACGTGTAATACTGCGTTATATCAGAAGATGTAGGATGTATTGAGCAAATAAAAAATCCACTCCTAACGGCAGGACATGCAACTGGTGTCAGGAACCTCTACAGTATACACCAAATAGGATAGAATTGGACGGACTGAAATTTACTAAGGAAGAAATAGTCAGAAATGATCTAGTTTCGATAGTACAAACCGAATTCCATTAGTCCGATAAAGCCAAATTTATCAAATATAGAAAATAATGAATTAAATTAGCAACCCTTAGAAGTACAGTACTTGTACAAATACCGGGTATTTTATTTTCTCCAGATGATGCGAATATGAATGGAAGAGCACGCGTTGATTATAGCAATGATTATAGTACTAGGTCTGTGATTAAGTGCGTATGTAATGTTTTGGTGTTTGTGAAAGCCACTTGAGTGTTACTGTCACATCACATATCCAAACCTCTTCAGGTAGGCAATTCTTCTATCCACGCAATTTAAAAAGCATTGCGCATTGAAGAGGAGAATTGATGTAAAGTAAAAAACCTGCTTTTTAGGGTTCGCTTCGCCATGAAATAAGTGTTATTAGCAGCGTCTTAGAAGATTTGATATTAAAAAAGTGAATTAAGTTACGATAAAAATTGTAAGATACATTTTTAAGGAAACAAGGCCACATTTGGAAACATGGTTTTCTTATTATGCTATCGTGTTCAGAATACAACACTTGTCAAATACACCATAGAACGAAACCACCGATTTAACTTTAATAACATACAAATTCCAGAAAAGGAACCGAATTACAACCAAAGACATATACATAAAATGTTACAAATAAAAGGACGAGTGATTAATTAATAATTAATAAAATTAATAAAAAAGCTTGTTCCCAAAGGTGGCATTATGTTTTCTTAAACTGTATCTAAAAATGTTTAACATAACTTAAATATTTACTTTATAATTCTTAAAAAGAAATACACTGCTTTTAGATGAATCAAATAAACTGTATTTAGATACACTCTACATATGTTTCGGCTTTTTTAGGCCTTTCTCAAGAGCATTACAGACCGACAAATTAGAGAAACAATAAAAGAAAAAATACAACATATGTATTGGAGATTACTAAATAAGCTCAATAGTCTAATAAGGGCAAAAAATGCTACGGTGACTAGTGCAACCAGTGTTGATCCCCCAATGAGTCATAATTTTGTGTTTTATGCTAGAGTAAGTAATTTAACTAATGTCACATTCTCGGACCAAGAGTTAAAGTTCCTACAAAAAGGTTTAAAATATTCTCCACATAATGTCAATAAAAAAGATCTTGAACTTCTCGCTGTAAATACAGAATTAGCTACTACCTCAATAGATAACATTTCAGACTTTGAAAAACATAGTATAGGTAACCTATTCAACCTAATAAAATGTAACACTAACAAAGGAGAAATTAGCTTATTAAAAAAACATAAAGCAAAAACTGGATGACAACAATTTGGTACTATGTAAAGCGGATAAAGGTAACACAATTACAATTCTAACTAGACTAGAATACAATGAAAAGTTACAAGCATTGTTAGATAGTGACGACTTTGAAAAAATTAACAAGAATCCTACCAGTAAATACCAATCAGAAATTGTCTCTAACATCAAAAAATGTAACACAATATTTCATAATAAAGAGTTGTATAAACTAAAAATTATGAACCCGTCACCACCTCTACTATATGGCCTTCCAAAAATACATAAAGAGAATGTTCCGATCCGACCAGTAGTATCATATATTAATGCACCTTCCTATAAGGTTTGCAAAGAACTAAATTATATCTTACCGAGTCTAACCAATTTCAAATCGATACACTCGATAAAAAACTCCTTTGAATTCATTGAAAACACAAAAAATTTAATTCTACCGAACAATGCAAAACTAGTCTCGTTTCACATCTATCCCGCTTATGGAACTAAAACTAATTGTATATAATTTAATAGACAATGCACAAATTGATGTAACTGAAAAAACAGAATTAAAAAAACATTCTAAAGATTTGCATTGAACAGAACTATTTTCAGTTCAATGGTGAATTTTACAAACAAAAAAGACGGCTTACCAATGGGTTCGCCTATTTCTCCTTTGTTAGCTGAGATATTTATGGTGAATTTTGAAGGTTTAATTTTTAATTGTAATAGCAGCCTAAAATCACATGTTTTTTATTGGACTCGATATGTAGACGATATTTTTTGCATATGGACCGGTACTGAAAGGAATCTAAGTAGTTTCCTTAATTTATTGAATTCCTTTAATAGCAAAATTCAGTTCACTATGGAAACTGAAGAAAATGGTCAATTAAACTTTTTGGATGTTAACGTTAAAAAACATAGTAATCATTTAAAATATAGTATATATCGAAAACCCACTACCACAGACACGGTCATTCATTATAGCTCACAACAATCTTGGCAAATTAAACTTTCCCCCTTCCATAGCTTATTACATAGACTCACACATTTTCCTCTAGATGAGGATGATTTCAACAAGAAACTGAATATAATTAAACAAATTGCAAAAAATAATGGATATAACGAGTCATTAATAGACAATATGTTGAAAAACAAACAGCAAAAAATGCTTCAAAAACAATTTTTTATTGTACCCAAAAGAACAACTAAATACAATTTCATTAATTACATTCCGAAGTATAGTGATAAGATCAGTAATAAACTAAATAATTTAGGCATTTCCACAATTAGTGTAAATAAAACAAATTTAGGAAGTATTTTAGTCAATAATAAAGAAAAAAATAAGTAAACTCAATAAATCAGGTGTATACGAAATTAAATGTAAAGATTGTAATGCTGTATATATTGGTCAAAGTGGTAGAAGTATAGCTGATAGGGTTAAAGAACATAAAAAAGCCATTCTAAATAACAATAAGAATACAGGAATGGCAACACATTGCATTGATAAAAATCATTTTATAGACACAGAGAATATAAATTTAATCCACACAGAAAGAAAAGGAAAACGCCTAAACCTTTTAGAACAATTAGAAATAAAAAAATCCCTTAAAAGCAACCCTTGTACCACCAATGACCAGCAAAACTACATCAACACGCCTATAATAGATAAGGTTTTAAGAATCGCCCAGTAGATTATACTCCGAGTAGGTAGACATTTAGTTTTATTACCCAGGGGATTTCCCGTAATTTTTAACCAGATTAGTGAAAGTTTTATATATTAGGTAAATTGTGCTCATAACTTTAGTATTTATCTGTAATGCTCTTGAGAAAGGCCTAAAAAGCCGAAACATATGTAGAGTGTATCTAAATACAGTTTATTTGATTCATCTAAAAGCAGTGTATTTCTTTTTAAGAATTATTTACAAGATGTTTCAGAAGGAACCGACCACTTACTCAATCCAGTGTATTTACTTTATAATATCGAATCTTCTAATACGCTACTAATAACACTTATTTCATGGCGAAGCGGACCCTTAAGAAAAGAACTAAGGACGCAAGTTATAAACTTGGAGTGCCGAGGTAAGTTGATCATCTTTTCTGCTATAATAGTATTCACATGAATCTAACTTATAACTGATAATATAGTTTTAATAGGTATGAATATAAAATATTGTGTTTGTTAATTACTTACACTATAATTCATTTAATTATCTTTCCTTCAACAGAGAAATAGAGGTTCAACAAATGCCTGACAATAACTGCTAGAAGATTCATGGTGGAGAAGGGCGGACGAACGTTATGCTGCAGTATATGGAACGCAAATACCAGCACCAATAACTATTGCCATTTTTAAACTGCTAATCAGGTATTTTATATGCAATACATTTTATATTTTTCTGTTCATTATTTATTTTTGGATTGACTTCAATAGTAAAAAGAAAACAGAAAAACGCCAAAATGTATGATATAATATGACATTAATTAATATTAAGATTAATAGCTATATACATTTCTAACTGTCGCTTATTTATTTATATAATTTTATTAGCAAAACTATCGAAAAAAAATTAATTTATTGTTTTTAATTTCATATGGAAGTTATATACACAGTGTTTTTTTTTGAGGCAAACTATATACCACTGATACTATAGTTTGCATATTATCATACATTTTGGCCTCTTCTTTCTTTTTATTTTTAGATTTGATGCCTCCAAGAAATTAGTGATAACTTTCTGCCACAATTAATTTGTTATTAAACAATATCTGTTGCAGGAAAATTATGTTTCTGCAGAAAAAATGCAATTAAACGTTTAATCCAATCCGGAACATAGTACATCGATATAGTTATACACCAACACAGAAGCGGATTATTCAATAATGAAGAAAAATATTTTTGCTGAATAATATATTAAGCACTAATAATTTGTGCTTGTTTGTGTCATTTCTATTAATGTTATATTATATATCTTAGTATTAATTAGTGTCATTTTATATTTTAGTATTAATATGTTTGTAAAATAATATATATAACATAAAAAATTACATTAATATGTCAGTATTACATTCATTAAATAATCAATACAATCGGAGAGCCTAACGATCATAACATTCATAATTTTCGTTTTTATTTAATAGTTGATGATTTTTCTTGTACTAAAAAACAGTTTTTCCTCTTATAAACTTAATACGAGGGCTTACTGTATACAGAGTGTTTCAGAATTTCGTGTCAATAATTCAGAAGCGTGCAAAAGGGGCCAAAATGATACCAGTAATTCATAAACAAAATATTCGTACGACCCTCCTTTACCGAGTTACGGGCCCTTAAAGTTAGGGACTGAAAATGATTTCTTACTACTAATCACTATATCACAATATATATAATAAATGTAGAGTATAATTATAAAATAATAATAATATGAATTTATTTTTTATAAATTATTGTAAATTGTTTTGAAAAACTAATAAATTTTTATTAGTATACTAAATAATGTCAAATTGTTACCAAATTTGTATAACTTAGTAAAAAATATTGTTGGTTTTAGATGGTTGTGATGCAGAAGGGTATCATAAAAATAAAGCCAAACGTGTCAGAACCACCTTTACGGAGGAACAGCTACAAGTTCTACAAGCTAACTTTCAGCTCGACTCGAACCCCGATGGACAAGATTTAGAGAGAATTGCACAAATAACAGGACTCAGCAAACGAGTCACACAAGTATGGTTTCAAAATTCACGAGCACGTCAGAAGAAACATATGCACACTGGAAAAGTAAAAACTCAAAGTAATATTTTCGATATTTAATTATTTTTGTATATTTCTCATGCTTTTCTATATATTTTTATTTAGGCTAGAAATTTGCAATTTACATCTGTATAATGAGTATACAGGGTGGTCCGAATTTAAATCGGGAAACCTCGCCGGCGGATGCTACGCCTAAAAATAATAACTTTTTGTCATATAAACATATATCGAAAACGAATGGATTTCAAGATACAAGGTGTTGAAGTTAGGGGAAAAAAATTAAACAAAGAAAAATTGACATTTTCTACAACGATGCATTTCCGCAGCATTAAATTTGAAAGTGGAAATTTTGTATCTACTTCAAAATTGCATCATAATTTTGTTTTCCTTTTTTAAATGATGTGGTTTTAAGTCATTATAAAATGCTATTTATCTGAGATAATTCTTTTATCTACTGTTCCTGGAATTTATTAAACACATAATGTTTGGAATAACAATTGTAGCATTTAAATATTAAAATTTTTTATTTATAACTAATGAAATTTTATTAACAGTAATTTCAATTAAAGGAGTTGCTCAAAATGCATACCATTCACTTCGACACATTTTTTAACCCAAACTCTCGAAAACGACGATGTGTGAATAAAAACTTGAGGATTTGGTTGTCTTCTATTTGGAAATCTTATTTTGTATTCTTTCGAAGCTTCTTCTGCATTTCCATCACAATAACCATACATAAAATGTATATCAGCATACTCTTCATTAGTAAATAAATTCGGCATGATAATATAAAAGAAAAGATTTAAAGATTTAAAGTAAATCACAAATTAAAAAGAAATACGACGCTAATATAAAAAGATAAATAACAAGTTTATAACTGACAGTTTTGTCACAACGCATGTTTGCACAGCCAACCCTTTTTGATTTCCACTTTCAAATTTAATGCTGCGGAAATGCATCGTTGTAGAGAATGTCAATTTTATCAAAAACCATAAGAATTTCGAAAAGGAGCCAAAAATACTTTTTTGCTTTAAAAGGAACATAGATTAAAATGTTTCTATTAAATTTGACCAGTGGCGTACAAACAAAAAGTTGTTGTGGTTTGAGTGGTAATCGATCAGAAATAAATAATCACCCAGTGTAATATTTTGGACAAAATTTATTTCAACTGGTGTGCTTGCCTTAATTATACCTGTGTATCAAATTTCAATGAAAAATCTTCATTCGTTATTGAGATATTGGGAAAAAAAAAATTTTCCCCTAACTTCAACACCTTGTATCTTGAAATTCATTCGTTTTTCGATATATGTTTATATGACAAAAAGTTATTATTTTTAGGCGTAGTATCCGCCGGCGAAGTTTCCCGATTTAAATTCGGACCACCCTGTATAGTTCGGCGAGAGGAAGGTGCAGGTAGGCCCAGTTTGGCTCCCGTACTATAAGCAAAGTTTTCTAAATAAGTATGTAGTAAATTTTGCTGTAAGTATTGTCGAGCTGAGTGTAATACTAGCACAGTGGATTTACGCGTGTGACAGTCTAAAGTCGCTTATGCATCACGGTTTCGGAAAATTTATAGTGCCTCGTCATTTTTTACATCCACTAACGCAACACTAAACAGAAATTATTTTTTACAATCTATTTTTGCTGGAATCTGTAAACCTTATAAAGCCATATCTAGTCAATTGAAACATACTTTTTAATTTAATCTTTCATTAAAATTTAAAAAGGATAGAAAGTACTAACCTAATGTCATTTAATGAAATTAACAGATGAAAATATGTGTGTGCATATAACAAAAATGGTGCAGTAGTGACGATTTAAAAAAACATCCAATAAAAAACTTAAAATAGTGAAACGGAATTAGAACAGCAGACATATCAATGAAATGTCCAAGTAGTCAAATCAAAAAAAGTGACCCAAAAAAATACCAGTCTTCGATAAACATATTTAAGTAAGAATCACATATTTGAAATATATAGTCATACAAATTATATACAAACAGAGAAACAAATAAACTTCGTGAAAGGAAAGTCGTAGAACTTGTTAACATATAACCTAAACATTTTGGTTGAAATTAAAAGTTTTTTCGAGGGGTAAACCTGTCGACAAAAATCTGTACACCAAACTTCTATTTCTGGAGTACTTCCACGGAATTCCACTATTTTGGCTAAGAATTTCAGAGAATTCCAAAGAAATCCACGGAATTCCAAGGGAATTCCAAAGATACATGTATTTTTCTCAGACGGAAATGAACGGATATTTTTTATCATTTATTGTAATAAAAACATATTATAAGAACATTTGTAAAAACATTATATAAACTTAAAAAATTGATTCTAAAGATAAAATCGGATAAAATAAAAACAATATTTTCAATACTTTATTATCATGTTAGGATGGAAATAGTTACAATACAACAGAAGACAGGAGAAGAAGTTTAAAGCAGATTTATAAAGAATTCAAAAAACAGATTCTAAAAATAAAATCAACTTTTCTGATAAATAAAACGGGATCCATGAATACTTTCAAAGAAGGCCTTCAAAATCGTATTCAAATTGGAATAACCTCTTTTTCGGCGATCTTGTGTGAATATTGGTTCTACTAAAACTCGAATGTCACAAAATATATCTAGTAATGAAAATGTTTTCTCTGGTAGTGCACATGTTCTATCAAGTGATGAAGAAGGAAATAGTGATAAATGTGAAATTCCTGAGAAAATTTTTGAAAAATTCGTAAACGAAATGTTACCAGACATAATGGATGGTTACCTAGAAGATAAATTATCTGTTATGGCTGAAAATGAATTAGTTTTAGATGGCCGCAATAATGTTATTTAAAAAAAAAGGCCAACATTAGAAAGAAAATTTTTTATCTAAGAGAAAAAAGTTTCTAGAAAACGACTACGATATCCAAACCAATGGAAAAAAGATCAGCAATTGCAAGAGACAGAGGAGAAGAACATCTTTCCTAAAATGGAAATCTTATGCTGAAGAAGAAGATAGAACAAAGGTTATCTTGCAAGAAAAAAATACAGATTAAAGTGCAGTGAAAAGTTAAACCTGGAAGCCAAAAGGGCTATTCTGAACAATTGTTATTATTTGGACATTGATTTCAAAAATTGTCTCTTATTTAACAGTACTGCTTTAACACCAGTTGCACGTCGCGTCGTCGGCTTCATAAAATTAATGTAAAGACGCCGAAACAATATTCGTTCACGTTATAAAGAATTCAGTTACTTGTGATAGACAAACAATTCTGATATTTTGTTCATTAAATAATTTTAGCAGAAAAATGTTGTTCATTAAAAAAAACTGAAAACTGGACAATCTACTACTTCACTTGATAAAACAGAAAGCACCACTCAAGCAGACCACATCGACTAAGAACATATAAAAACATTTCCAGCCGCACTATTCACGAAATAAAAATCACCATAATATGTTTTTGTACCTCTTCTCAATATACCTCAAAGATACAAAATGTACATTAAATAATACGAGGACAAACATGTTTGCTAAAAATTTTTTGGTGAAACATGTTAATATTTTTTCTACAAAGTAATCCTTTTCTTTTGGGCATCCGAAATATGATACTGGACAAAATATTAATGAACATACAGAAAATTACAAAGCAAGTTTTGAGTCTCAACGACGATATAGAGAAAAGCCTTTTGTTGATAAAAAGAAGTGTTACATAACTTCGGATTTACAGCAAACATTGCCACTTTCGAAACTCAAGGCTTTTCATTTGAGGCAAACGTTGATACATAATTTCGATGTGCACATGATAATTAATGTGGCAAATAGAGGAAGCTGTAAAATAGCAAATTGTTTGCATAGGTTTCGCCTTTGCTCAATGATATCAATCATGTTGTAATTTGATTGGAATCATGTGCCGGCGAAAACAAAAATTTTAATATTCTTTGTCTCTACCAACTTCTAATTTTGAATGGATTGTTTAAGGTTATTGATCACAAATTACGGGAGGTTGGTCATAGTTACCTAGATTACAACAGAGATTTTGGTCGGACTGAAAATATAATCTGAAAAGTGGAAAATGTTTACGCGCCTGAGCAACACCCCGACCTAATAAAATTTGCAAACTCAAAAAACAACTTTGTGTGTGTTGATATAAAAATAAATACTTTTATAATTTTGAAGCATTTTCAGTAAGATTAAACTTGTTCAATAAAAGAAAAAGAATAGTCTGGACGAAAAAGTAAATTTCAGAGATTATATTAAATGAATTAGAGTTGAGTAGTACAGACAGACACTATTTATACAAAGAAAGTCTCGATGAGTATGCACCATTTCTGGGATGGACTTATTGAATAAATGAAGCTGGGAAGGTCAGAAGGAAGAAATTACTCCTAACAGATTTAGAGAAAAAATAGGACTAACAGCTGAAAACTTGGACAATTTACCCGAACAAATGAAATTGATAAATGAAGAATATAATCTTTGAACAAAATAAAGAAAATCCAAAGAAAAAAAGAGAAATTAATTAGTTTTAAGAATAAAGTAGTTTAATATTAATTTTTAATATTAAAATAAAATATATTTGGAACCGTAACACCTTCTCAATCTTGCTGGTTTCCTTTTATAAGAATTTCATGTATATTTCAATATTAATTTTTTGTCCATAGTGCTAACCAAGAGTACAAGATTCAACCTAGTGAACTATTAGTTGCTTTTTGATAAAACAAAATAAATAAACAAACTCTAAATCAATGTTTTTAATTCAAGTTTATGCAAAATAATGATTTTGATACATGACACCCATTTGTGTCTAAAACTTGTATATATAACTACATATTAATTCTATTAAAAAATAGAATACAAGGATAATGTAAAATAAATAATGCTATCATAGAAATCATAACAAATAACTAAATTTTGACTAGAATAATAATTGTAAAAAATTTGAGGAATGTCAAAAACTTCTAAGGAATTTCAAGGGAATTCCATAGAATTTCAAAGAATTCCAAAGAATTCTATGAAATTTCAAGGGAGTTCCACGAAATTCCATATGTTTGTACACCAAACTTCCAAACAGGTTTACGCTTCAGTTTTTTAACTTCCCGCTAAGAAAATTGAAAATTTTCAGAAATCGGGAAGTTATTGGTTTCACCCCGATTTTCGAAAATCGAATTTTTGTCAGATCTCGACGTTTTGAGGTCCTAAGAAGCTATTCTGACTATTCCCACGATGGTGCTTGTATGGCTGTATGTATGTATGTGTGTATGTGTGTATGTGTGTATGTGTGTATGTGTGTATGTGTGTGTGTGTGTATGTGTGTATGTGTGTATGTGTGTGTGTGTGTGCGTGCGTGCGTGCGTGCGTATGTGCGTGCGTGCGTGCGTGCGTGCGTGCGTGTGTGTGTGTGTGTGAGTGAGTGTGAGTGTGTGTGCGTGTGAGTGTGTGAGCGCGTGAGTGTGTGAGCGCGCGCGTGTGTGTGTGTGTGTGTGTGTGTGTGTGTGTGTGTGTGTGTGTGTGTGTGTGTGTGTGTGTGTGTGTGTGTGTGTGTGTGTGTGCGTGAGTGTGCGTGAGTGTGCGTGAGTGTGCGTGAGTGTGCGTGTGTGTGCGTGTGTGTGCGTGTGTGTGCGTGTGTGTGCGTGTGTATGTGTACGGTGTAAGTAAACCTCTTATAACTTTTGAACGGCTTGACCGATCGAAACGCGGTTTGCGGCATTTTAAAGGGGTTGACTGAACTTAGATTTTCTGACTGATTCGGCCTGGTAGATTTTGAGAAATCTCAAAAAATAAAATTTTCAAAAATTTGTTTTTTTGAAATATCTTTTAGACTACTGAACCAATCAATTTCAAAATCTAATCAGCTCTTCTGCTTATAGAACAACGTCGATCGTCGCAAACCGCATCAAAATCGGTTGATTCGTTCGAGAGATATCGATTACGAAAAATTCGCAAAAAAGTGTTTTTTTTGAAATAGTATTCAAAATTCCTGTCAGATCGATTTTTGGTACTACGTTAACTATTTGTACTTAAAAAACTGCGTTGAGTGCCGTAAACCGCATCAAAATTGGTTAATTCGTTCAAGAGATATCGATTACGAAAAATTCGAAAAAAAGTGTTTTTTTGAAATAACATTCAAAATTTTTGTAGGATCGAACATAACTTTTTGAACTTGAAAAACTGTGTTGAATGCTGCAAACTGCATCTCGATTGGTTAATTTGTTCAAAAGATATCGCAGTTCAAAAATTACAAAAAAAAGTGTTTTTTTTAATATAACTTCGAGATTTTTCACCTAATCGTAGAGCTCAAAAATGTATGTGTATAATATTTTGAGTTCAGAGAGCTCAAAAATTAACTAATACGTATATTTTTTGAGCGCTTTAAGCTCGAAAATAGCGGGAAGTTTCAGGAATGGCCTGCAGGGTCAACCGATTTTCAGATTTTTTTATTTACATTTTTGGAGATTCACATCTAACGGGCTATACGAATCTACAATTACAAGATGAAACAGCTGTAAACTCATAATGTAGAAATGCAAGCTATTGTACAAAGTTCTTTCCTGTTTATGCAAAGAAACTTAACCCTGCTGGTAAATTAAAATTGTTAGTGGCTGATTTGCTGAAAACATTACACTGATAATAAACACCTTCCTAATATTTTTGACCTGTTAGACCAACTTGACTAGAGCCAATATATTAAAACTCTAAATTTGGCCTCCAACAAATTGAAATTAATCACGATCTGAAAGTCTGAGTTTATAGTTGAAAACGGTCATTATAATTCCTTGCAAGTGTTTTTGCATAAGTATGTGGGTTATTAATAACATTTCGCTATAAACATTCATAAAATGCCTCATCGACAATGAACGATATCATTAACTTCCCTACCATCAAGGAGCACATGCTTTACAAAAGTGTTTCAATACTTACACAATGCTAGTTAAGATACGACCAGGCAAATCAAATCCTGTAAAAATTGACGCAATTTAAAATTTTCCTTGAGCAAGAAATCAATCAATGTTTTAAATTGGATTTTTTTTCTATGCTTAGTAAACTCTTACAAATGAATCATTCAGAATTTTATAAAAATCTTTAAGTCATTTAATTTTGACAATGTGTACAAATTCTTTAAAAAATCGAAAAAACAACTAATAACACACATTCTAATTTAACCAAACGATACTCATTTTCTCATCAGGGATGCGATTATATTTGCAATAGACCCAGCCCTTCCATAAAAACCTATAGGCAAAAATTCATCCCAAACTATATACGCCGCCAATATCCAATTGGCTTGATGACGATCTTGGATGCTAGGGCCAGGCAGGACTATTGCCTTTTTACCCTAGTCATCGCTGTAGACCTGGACCGGCCTCGTGCAGGGCACTGGTCGGCTTACTGACCGGTGCCCGCAAGGTCTGTGGGAAGGTGGTTGGTTATGTCATGTCTTTTCCGTGGTTTGGTCCATCTGTAAGGAAAGGATTAGTTATACTCACCCGTTATCCAGTAACTGTACTTTCGGCCTCTTGTGCCTCGGTGCGTCGGCCGGATCATAGGAGGTGGCCTCCCTGATCAGCGGGTTCCTGTGCTCCTCAGCTAAGCTGTACAGTTTCTTCGCTCTATCCTGGATGATTTCGGTGACTGGTGTGTACTCCAGATCCCTGAAGATGTCAGCGTTTCTAACGTACCATGGTGCGCTCACCGCCGTCCTGATGGCCACGTTTTCCACGGCTTGGATCTTCTTCAGATAAGTCTTCGCTTGGTATCCCCATGCTACGGAGGCGTAGGTCAGCTGTGGTCTGATGAGGGCTTTGACTAGCAGAAGCTTGTTCCTCAGACTGAGCCTGCTCTGGTTCCCTACCATTGGGTAGATCAGAGTTCTCGTCCGCTTGGCCTTTACCACGATGGCTTCGGTGTTCTGTCTCCATGTGAGGCCTTTGTCCATGATTACGCCAAGGTATTTGACGGAATCGTGCCATTGGATGTCTTCACCAAACATGGAAACGTGTCCTGTGGGGGTTTCCTTGCGTCCTTTCCTGAAGAGAATCGTCTGGCTTTTCTCCGCGTTGACTGCGACTTTCCACTTGATACACCATTCTTCCAGAAGAGAGGCTGCCTCTTGGAGTCTTCTAGTGGCTATTCTCGCTCTCCATGATCTGGCCGTGAGGGCCGTGTCGTCCGCGTAGAGTGCCATAGCGGTGCCTTTGGCTCTTGGGAGATCAGAGGTGAAGACAGCGAACAGATGGGGTGACAGCACAGAGCCTGGGGGGACTCCGGCTTCCATCGGTCGATAAGTGGACACACAGTCCCTGATCTTCACTCGCATCTGTCTCCCGTGCAGGTACGATCTAACTAGTTTGACGAGTGCAATACTCATCATTTTAGCTAGTAGACCATCGTGCCAGACCCTGTCGAAAGCCTTCGCAACGTCCAGGAGTAGTGTCGCCGTGACCTATCTTTGGTTAAAACCTTTGGTGACTTCTTCGGTGATCCTGAGCACTTGGAGTTCCGTACTGTGTCCTGTCCTGTACGCGAACTGTTCATCCGGGATGATTTGGAGCTCTTCGGTTTCCTCTTCTATTCTTCTTAAGATGACGCGCTCGGCTACCTTGCTCACAGCTGAGAGTAGGCTGATGGGCCTGTAAGAGGAAGGAAAGATTAGATTCTTACCTGGCTTCGGGATGACTATGACGTCGGCCTTCTTCCACCTGTCCGGAAAGTATCTGAGCCTCAAGATCCCGTTGATGACATTCACCAGGGCTGCTACGCCTTTCCTGGGTAGCTTCTTGAGGGCGATGTTTCCGATCTTGTCACATCCGGGAGCTTTCCTCGGCTTTAAGCTCCTTAGAATCCCCCTTAACCTCCTCTGGAGTGGTCGGGCGAATGTGATCCTCGTCTGGCAGGCGGAGTATCCGACGCACTCTGCGTTCCACGCCGTCAACCCATTCCTCGTCCTCATTATCGAGTTGGTTTTCCCTACACTGCAGTTCCAAGCTGTCCGCCAATGCT
This sequence comes from Rhamnusium bicolor, assembly GCA_029963845.1. Lineage (NCBI taxonomy): Eukaryota > Metazoa > Arthropoda > Insecta > Coleoptera > Cerambycidae > Rhamnusium > Rhamnusium bicolor. Next base: position 1,298,361 of record JANEYF010001814.1, on the reverse strand, counting down.
TCGGCTTTTTTCCTGGCGAGTGTAGACAATCCCATTCTCTCCGTGGATCGGGGGGCATCGGCTTCGGCCTGTTCCGCAGAGCGCGCTGGGTTTTCCAGATGCTCCTGTCCTGTGGGTCCAGCGCTTCCAGGTGACGCTGCCATCCTTCTTGACGGTGTTCCTTGAGGGCAGCTCTGACTCTCCTGTTCAGCGTATTATACGCGTGTCTATCCGCTGGGAGTCTAGTTCTCTGGGCCATTTTCTTCGTCCTACGTCTATCCCGAATCAGCTGCCTGAGGTCCTCCGTGAGGTTTGCCATCGGCGTTGGTGCCCTTCTGGTTTCCATCTCTGTGGTGCTTTCCTCCATCGCTTCCTGGATCTGGTTTTCCAGGGAGGTGATGGCCCTCTCCACATCTTCTTCGGATTCGATCCTGGGAATATGTGCAATGTTCCTTTGCAATGCTGCACGGAACAATAGGTCCAAAAAGATCGATACAGTGACGAAACCAAGTATTTCATCATTGAACGAAAGCATTTGGTCATCGTTCAATGATGGTTTAACACATTTTATTACATTTATTCATAAAAAAATTCAGTGCATTAACTCGCCTAGTTTTTTCCTATAAAAAGACGGACATAAAATTAATAGAACCCAGATATTTTATCTAAAGTGAAAATTAAACAAGTCTTGGAATGTTTAAAATGTTATTAAACAATTTCAACAGCAACAGAGTGAAGAGTGTCTCGACCAAAACTGTCAGAATGCGAAAATACTTTCTAATTCATCTCATTACTCTCTTTTAATTAAAAGAATTTCACAAAGTATTATGTCCGCATTGGTAACCTGGAAATTTTGCCGAACCTTCAGTTTCTCATAAGGTAGGGATATCTAATGTGCTCACATCGCAAATTCACTGAACCCTCAGTTTTACATTTCTTTCGAAAGAAAGTGACAAGCAAGTCTGTTCATCCACCATACCTCAACGAATTAGTCCAGCCTGGTTTTAATTCGAGGTCGTTTGTGTGGATAGCAAACACGTAACAACATCTAAACTCTATTCACTTAAACTTTATAGTGTTGGGTTGGAATTAAGTGAGTGAAACGTCCAACTACGACCAATGCTTAGAAATAAAATAAACATGAAAACTGCGATAGGAACTTTGAACTTGTGTACATCTGTTTGCCGTCTGCACCAAGAATCAGCGTGTATTTTGTTTTCTATCTTAGCTAACGCTGCAAAGTTTAAGTGAACAGAGTATATAATGTTCATGCGAATACACACAACAAAGAAATGAACGACGTGAATGTAAGTGACGAATCACCTACGTTTGCTTTCTTGTTCAAGAACTCCGCTCGCATCCAACTCAACACAATTCTCCGCCTCGCCCCTGGACCAGGGGATGAAAGTACTACAATCGAAACATAGGGACCGGCACACCAGGAGATGGTAAGAGAAAATGTTTCACAAGATGAGAGTTTCTTTTTGAGAGTGCTGATTTTTTGACACACGTTCACCATGCGAGCTACTTTTTACTACTATTTAATTTCTTATGGCAGGAAGATGATCTTTTCACTGCCCTCTGCTAGGCGGGCACAAACTGACTGCGAAATTTAAATAAACAACCCAACATAAATATTTAGAAATATTAACTAGTTACGTTACATATTTACTTCTGCAAAACTTAAAAACTAGTCTGTAGCCAGAACCTTAGCAATCCGTTAGTAATTATGTTTGAAAACATATAGTAGATATTGCATAAGCGAGGATTATAAATAAAATAATGAGCAATGTACTTGATGCAGAAAAACATGACTCAAAGGAGAATATTTTATGGGGATAACAAATCCTTGCTATCCTCATTTGTTCTTAGTAAAAGTTGTGTAGAGATATCGTCAACTATGAAAAATCCGGATCATGGCTTTAGCGGGTCCAACAAAAACTACCTCTGGCGTAACAAGAAAAGAGTAGACGCAATTGAAAATATCCTCAATACGATAGATTCTTTGGCTAGCTATGTTTCCAGTTTGCATCTCAACTTTTTATATTACTTCTATGGCCAATAAATTATTTCTCTACTTGTCACATGACTTCTATGACCTGCAAATTAATTAACAATAATTGCATAAACATTAATATGTTACGTTGTTAATTTCAATTAAATTATGGCTTATGTTTTAGATGGCTGTAGCTTTGCAATTCTATGATCCTGCAAGCTATCAACAAATTGCTAGCATAAACTTTCTAACAGATTTACTAGAAACGTTTAGATAATTTTTAATTCTTATCAGTGTAAGCATTTGTTTTTTCATATTCACTTTTAGATTTTGTCAAAAAATTTGTATATGTAGGTATGTCTCCAAAATCAGTAAATAATTAGATACACTCCAAGTACTTCGATAATGAATTCTGCTTCTTAGGAATGACAGTATTGCATGTAAGTTGTTCATTTCAGAGATTAAACACTGTAGTTGAGAACTATACCCCGAGATGTACACAGACCAACTTAACCAATTCTAAAACATAATATCATAGAATGGAGCTGAAATAATCTAATCGACTTTAATCCATCTAAAACACAGTCGTAAATGGTCTCCTAAAAATTTAACAAAAATGAACTACATATCACCATATCAGGTCAAGCTTTACTAAGAATTCCCTGATATTCTCTCGGATTTGACCATCAGTGACTATTTACCTCACATTATAAGAACCAATGAAATAGCAAGATTTTGAAACTTTGGACCAATAAGAATAAACTTTCAGTGAAAATTGCATTCCGAATGAAAATTTTACATAAAATTGCAGCGAAAATTACACTGGGCTTGACAGTTGAATCAATATAAAAATCGAAGATTTTTTCTTTCTTTTTTATTTTCCTGTGAAGATAGCAGGCTTATAAAAGCAAAAGGAACATAATTAATTACCTACTTTTTAAATATTTTGGGTTATTCTATAAAAAATAATAATTTTAAAATTAGATTTTTAAATAAATCCGCTTAGAAATTGTGACACGGGAATAAAAATATACCCAGTCGTGATTGTAATAATTTGAATTGTTAATTCAGTTAATAATAAAAAATATTTCTTGTTCTATATCTTGTTCTGGAAATAGTTTAATAAATATATTTCGTGCATTAAAAATAATCCGAAAATTCAGCATTCAAAGCGACTGAAAAAGTACCCTCGACTGCGTCTCGAGCACTTTTTGTCAAATCACATCAAAATGACCTCAAGCAGTTTCTAGGCAAAACGTTTTCATGTGCTGAATTTTCGATAATTTTTAATGTACTTAACATATTACTACAGATAATTTTTCTATACACATACCTTATAATATAGCAAAGTCAGATGTGAAGAATCTTTCGTGTAGGGAACAAAGTAACAACTTCACCCCTCAGCAACTATATAAACTATAACTAGATATTATTGTTTTTTCGGGCTTGATTCCAAATAATCGATTTACCAACCATACGAATGGTTGGTCAATCAACTGACCTCGTATCAACGGTGATCTGTCATTTTTATTGTTATTTTCACGAGATCATTCAATACAAGTTGCATCGTTTAAACATCAATGGACTTATCTATCCATACATCTATGCTATCTATCCAGTCTATACAGGGTGGTCCGAATTTAAATCGGAAAACTTTGCCAGCGGATACTACGCCAAAAAATAATAACTTTTTGTCATATAAACATATATCGAAAAACCAATGGATTTCAAGATACAAGGTAAGTTAGGGGAAATTTTTATATGTCAATAACGAATGAAGATTTTTCATTGAAATTTGAAATACAGGTATAATTAAGGCAAGCACACCAGTTGAAATAAATTTTGTCTAAAATATTACACCGGGTAATTATTTTTTTCTGATCGATTACCACTCAAACCACAACAACTTTTTGTTTGTACGCCACTGGTCAAATTTAATAGAAATATTTTAATCTACGTTCCTTTTAAAGCAAAAAAGTATTTTTGGCTCCTTTTCGATATTCTTATGGTTTTTGATAAAATTGACATTTTCTACAACGATGCATTTCCGCAGCATTAAATTTGAAAGTGGAAATCAAAAAGAGTTGGCTGTGCAAAAATGTGTTGTGACAAAACTGTCAGTTATAAACTTGTTATTTATATTTTTATATTAGCGTCGTATTTCTTTTTAATTTGTGATTTACTTTAAATCTTCTCTTTTATATTATCATGCCGAATTTATTTCCTAATGAAGAGTATGCTGATATACATTTTTTTGTATGGTTATTGTGATGGAAATGCAAAAGAAGCTTCGAGATAATACGAAATAAGATTTACAAATAGAAGACAACCAAATCCTCAAGTTTTTATTAACACGCATCGTCGTTTTCGAGAGTTTGGGTTAAAAAATAACCATAGGGAAGTAGATGTGAGAAACGAAAGACATAAAAATGAAATATTAAATGTTTTCGATAATGAAAACCGTTTAAGTTCTCGTAGAGCTAGCAAGCAGCTCCGGGCACAAAATTTACGAATATCTAAAACTAAAATTCTACGCACACTGCATAAAAATCATAGAAAACCATACCATTTACAGCCTGTACAAAATCTGAGACCCGAAGATGAACCTAGACGAAAAATTTTTGTAATTGGTTAATAGGCTCGACCCGTAGAGATGCAATGTTTTTGCGAAAAATTTTGTAGACAGATGAGGCTACGTTTACACGAAGAGGTGTGGTAAACTATCACAACTTACATGTATGGGCACAAGAAAATCCCCATGCTATTCGTCCTAAATCATTTCAGACTAAATTTAACTTGAATGTTTGGATAGGAATCATAGATGACAACCTTTGTGGTCCATATTTTTTGCCACATAGGCAAAAATCTGCTTTATTTTTGAACTTCATGGAAAATCATTTCTTAGATATTTTCGATGATGTACCCCCTATTATAAGACATGAATGTTGGTTCCAAATGGATGGAGCTCCAGCTCACTATGGAATTAATGTGCGTGAATGGTGTAACGCTCATTTTTCAGGACGTTGGATATGCCGATCAGGATCAATCAATTGGCCACCTAGATCCCCAGATCTCACTGTTTTAGACTTTTTTATATGAGGATACTTAAAAGACCAAGTATATGCTACGCCAGTGAACACAATAGAAGAATTGAGATTGAGGATTCAAGAGGCTTGCAATAATTTGCTTAATAATCGCCACAGCTGCCGTAAATTCAATGCTTCGAAGATGTCAAAAATGTGTCGAAGTAAATTGTATGCATTTTGAGCAACTCCTTTTAATTAAAATTACCGATAATAAAATTTCATTAGTTATAAATAAAAAATGTTAATATTTAAATGCTACAATCGTTATTCCAAACATTTTTTGTTTAATAAATTTCAGGAATAGTAGATAAAAGAATTATATCAGATAAATAGCATTTTATAGTGATTTAAAACCACATCATTTAAAAAAGAAAAATAAAATTATGACGCAACTTTGAAGTAGATACAAAATTTCCACTTTCAAATTTAATGCTGCGGAAATGCATCGTTGTAGAAAATGTCATTTTTTTTCCCCTAACTTCAACACTTTGTATCTTGAAATCCATTTGTTTTTCGATATATATTTATATGACAAAAAGTTATTATTTTTAGGCGTAGTATCCGCTGGCCAAGTTTCCCGATTTAAATTCGGACCACCCTGTCCATCCATGTTACTAGACAGAGCATAGCAACTCTCCCGTTTCCCATAAATCTCCACAACTGACGTTTGTCGCTTTACGATATCATTTGTCAACAAAAAAGTTATGGAATTCATCGTTTAGTCGTGCTTGAATCATATTTTCCTCAGGTTTATAGGTTAGGGATAATATGTATCTCCTTCAATTTTTCCGCACTCTTGTTGCCGTGCGATAAGTGTCCTTTATAAAGATGTTCAATAAAAAAAGTTTTGGCTCGAAATTACCAATTTTAATGAAAACAAAACATGGAACACACAATGTTTCATAACATAAAAACAAACGTATCGGATAGTGGACGTGGGTAAGTGGCCTCACTACCATAGCAATTACCTACGCGATAAGAAATGTTGAAATTCGGATTCTTCTAGAAAAAATATATAAAATAATTATTGAGTATTACAAAAGCATTCTTTCAAACCTAACATGATAATAATAATAATAAATGCCTATAGATTTTTTTATATTTTATACTGTCATTTTTATCTGAATGTGCTAATATTAAAGTTTTAGGCATATAATGAATCAAAAACAACACTTCCAATATGTTTTATCATAGAAACTACTAAAACCACTACTCAGTCTAGGAGCAAAGAACCGCATTGAATTAAATAACAGTGTTCGTAGTATTAGAAACAAACAAATATTGAGATTGAAAAAAATATTAACACCAAAAAGGAAAATTTTCACACTCAAGAAATGATTTCCTCCAGTTACAATACAAAAAACGAAAACTCCTAGTCCGATATATATCTACTTTCATTCTTCTGTACTCGTTAGGGGAATAGTCCGCGTAAAATTTATTTATAAAAATATTTAAATTAGATAATTCAAAATGTGAACTTTGTCATATTTATTTTGACATTTTAAATTGAAAGACAATAAGACTTTTCGGGTGAGAAATTAGTTATAACGAAATAGGATTAAGTTATAATTTGTGGAAAACCAGTGTAATTCCAGTGCAATACGAGGTACCACCCAGTGCTACCTGGTATTAATTGGTTTTAATTCAAGTCTCCACTTCGGTTAATACCGGCGGTTATCAGATGACTGCGTTAAATGTGAGAAAAATGTAAACAAAGATAACTTTTAGATTAAACGCGTATTATAACTACATAGAGAGTAATATGCACTGAAACAATTTTTTATATTCTCTGACGACTGATAATACAAATGATACAAAAATGCTATTCAAATTTAGTTCGACAACCTTATGTTTTTCTCCCTCAGCTTTCTTAATAATCTGACATTTGCTGTATTATATGAATTTAAAACTCTTGTTGTATGTTTTGGATTCAAATAAGGCAAGAAAGTGGTAACTTTCTTGCCTTGCCTTGCCATCGATGTGAAAGTTGCTCCCGGCACATACATCTGCATTTCATCGCTCTCCATATTTTTAGTGTTAATATTCTATTCTTTTAAACAGTCTAACAAACATTAAAGTATATAGTATTTATAGACAATTGCTGATGAATATTTATCAGCGATATCACATCATTCAGATTCAAAATTCAAATAGTAAAGTGGAAATGGTTCTGTTTTCTGTTACCATCCATTTCGAGTGTACATATCACCTTGGTTATTACCGTAATGTCATGGTTATTACCGTTTAGTATCATGTATTATTCGCTCTTGTCATCCGAAAAGTCTTAATATCTATGTTAATTATTGTAACTTCGGTAATCATAATGACATTCATGACATCTAACCTAATATAAATAATCCCATTTCTTTCATACGTTTCAAAAAACGTGAAGTATTATTGCTTCGTATTTATGCATTTCTAGAAAAAAAAAATAAAATAATTATCGGATTCTTCGTTTCCACTAATGTGTAGAAACAAAACAACTTAGAGCGCTGGCAAATTCTTTCTGCGGCATGCGGCAAATGGTCGTGGAGGAAGAATGGTGAATTAAAAATATAGGTCGATGCACTGTTATACTCGTACATGTATAACATACAGGTGTAATTTTTTACTTTCTAAATTTAACGTACTTTTACCGTAATTCGGCTGAATCATTGATTCAGTTGCTTCACCAGAATAGCCGGCACCGATTTTTGCTACTTTTCACGTAGATATTTTAGTAATAATTGAAGGCATTGGTGTAAGAACCAGTTAAGAGCAGAAAACCTTATGTTGAGAAAAATGGAAGAAACGTGTTAAAAGACAGCATGAAATTTGATATATCTTCTTCTTACGTACAATACTCAGCTCAGCTTAATGTCACCACCTTCCTCTCTGCTTTCTACCACGCCTCACTACAAATAATGCCTTTTCATATGCTCCCTATATGAGAAGGTGGTGACTTTAAGCTGATGAGTATGGTACATGTAAGTACATGTAAATAAATTTCCTCTCAATGCATGTGGAAGTTTATTGCAGCAAATGATGCAACGTATTTTAAATAGTAGTAATCCAATCTTAACTTTAATCAAGCCAAATTGGCGTTTAGCCGGTTATTGCAACAATGCCTTCAATTATTAATTTAGAGTAGATAAAATGTAGGCTGGTTTCTTTGTAAAAACGGATTTATTAAAAATACCAACCTTCCATGGACTTACATTGGCAAGGAAATATACAGATTGTTATGTCCATTACTGTAGTATAATTTATCAAATTATATAAGTTAATACTTTGAGCATCCTGACCTACTTTATAATAGGACAAAAAAATAAAATTTAGTTAACATCCTTATATTATTTTAGCTTGTTTTTCAAAGTTAGGTACCTACCTATGTTTTTAGATTTCCCAGTGAATCAAAATTAAAAGAATTGTGGCTTAGTGAAGAAAGAAAACTTTACTGGGTTTACAAAGAATTCGTCTTTTTAGACTGGGTCGAAGTTTCAAGCTTACGATATTGGCTAATGTTATTTAGAAAGAAAAATCTAACAAAAGTAAGTTTTGCAATTACTTTTTTTAATATTAAGTACAATAATAATTAAGCGCAGCAGTGAGAATCTCAAACTTTTCGTAGCAGCATTAAAATACTTATTCTAACACTCCTACTGTTTAGTTAGAATTCATTTTAGGAGAGATAATAGAAACGTAGATTTTATCAATATATCAGCAAATTACAGCTTTGATTCAATATATAGTTGAATTTTTTATTTTACTGGCTATATGTAGGCGACGCCTCAGTGTTGCGGCATAACCTCACCGCTGGCTGATGGTCCAGACGAGGTGGCGTGATTTGCCGTGGACATAGTAAACGCGAATAATAAACAGCGCTAAATTATTTTTAGCGTTTGGTAAAGACTTCCTGTAAAAACGGGATTGTCAGTCGTAAACTGAATCCTTAGGGCATCGCACATTTTTTTTTTATTATTAGGCTAACGAAATTTCAAAGCAAAAACCATATATCTCCCTAATTACTGCTTCACATTATAAACTATTGTGAAATAGTTATTTAAGTAACAAAACCGGAAAGTGATTCATTACAGAGCGAGCGCTAGCGAATCCTGGAAGCCCACACTTTCCGGGTGTGTTGCGTACAATATTTTTTCTGCAACCGTTTTTGATAGTCTCAAAACAATTTTTAATTTGAAATATTTTGTAAACAAAATTCATAAAATTCAACTGACAGATGTCAAATGCTGTTGTCTAGTGTTTAATTAATAAACCTACCCTATTGTTGTCAATGAAAAGTGACATAGAGGATCGGAAAAGACTTTCCCGCGAGACTTTACGTCACTTTACCAGACTCGACCAGTAAAGATGTATTTTCCGTTAAAAAATTTATCCAAAACGGTCAACTTTCTAGACGGTTGCAGAAAAATTAATATTAAAATAGTTTTTAGATTATTTAAATTTCAAAAAAATAAACTCAAAAATCTATACTATATACTAATAGTTATTTATGACGGACGAAAAATGCATTTTTTTGTACAATTACGAAAAATTGCCGGTCGAGACGAAGCCGATTATATTATTTACACCTATTAAAATGTACGATTATAATATTTCATTGCTGTTTATTATTATACTGATAGGCACAAAATATATTTCAGGAGAAAAATTCCGTATTACCTAGGTCGTGCAACTGCAGAAGAAATGAATATTCCGAAATATGCAAATAAAATCTGGGAAGTGGTAAAAAAAAAACCAGTACCAGAATAAAAAAAATTAAAAATCTTCAAACTGCAGAGCGAGGACTGAAGTAAAGATTGTTTTTCTTAATTCACTTTGAAAACATTTAGAATAGGTATATAGTTTTTACTGCAGAAAAGAATTACATGTAAACTTGCTGTTGTCTCTGAGAGGTAAACGTATTTTTTCATGAAATGAAATAAATTATTATTGATATAAAATTTTTTTTTGCCTACATGTAATAAGAAATTAATTCTTACCCAGGCATCTGTTTCGAAAGCAACTATTAGAAATAGAGTTGTATTTTTAACCAGTCAAAATCTTTTTGATCAATTGATCAAACATTGGTCAAATTCTTCTATTTTGTTAAGGAGGTAGATACTTAAGAAAATAGATATTGTATAGAAAAATGGGTGATACAAATGATACCACAGTATTTACACTTTCCTTTAACTTTGTTCGCTTCCCCGATTTATATGAAACAGCCCCATAATTTGTGTCGCGATTTTGTTATTTTTCCAGATCTCATATCGTTAAACGCCCTGAAAGTTAGTTTTCTAAAATTACCGGAAAACAAACGTCGAAACTGAACCCTAAATACACAAACAAACCAGCATGCGTACAACTGGAATCGTCATCTATGCAAGTATTGTGCGATCTGGTAGAATGTTAGATCCGGAATTTTTGTCCGGCATTGCATATGCATATCACTGAGATTTAGCTTTAAATAATAGCAAAATTCCAAGTTTGAGGCTGCAATATAAATACTAGACATATACGCAGATTTATTTAGGCCTGAAAAAAGCTTATCCCCATCTATATGTCTGATAGTGTGTTTTTATAACATGACACATCATTAAATGTTAAAAGAATAAAAAAATAACTGAGATTCTCATACAATTTTCCCATTTCTTTTCTCACGCCCCCCACGGACGGCAGCCAGACTCTCATTTTATGTATTGACAATTGTACGAGAATACTAAGAAATAAGAAATTTTCTTGAGGAAGTCATATAGGTTAATCGGTCGCTGGCTCCCCATCTATAAAACGAATTTTCCATTTCACGTTTTGTATTGGGCTATTTTGTCGATGAAGCCACTGGAGTAGTTCATAAGTCCATATAATAAATTTATGCCGTAAAGTTATGTATCGAAGTATTTGCTTGCACATACGATACTGAGCAACTCGTCTTCGATAGTACTGTAGTTCATTGATTATTCGAGATACATTAAGCTAATTTAAACCTAAACTGTACAATTCATTAGTTCCCTGCTTATATCTGTAGTAAGAGAAAAAAGTTTCATTTGTGAATATAATTATGAGAAGTTATATTTATTAGAGTAGAGTTTCCTGATAAATTTCATTAAATGTTCCACAATTAAAGGGAAAGTTATATATACGATGAATTTAAAACTGCTTTCAAAATATGAAGTTTTATAAGGAGATATGGGGACGAGGCAGAATAAATAATAAAGCACTTGTGTATCATCGGTATACTATGAACCGAACTGTATTCTATACATTAATTTAACTGACTAATATACCATGTGTATAATACCAAGTGTGACCAGTTAGAAAAAGTATACCAGCCATGGCTGCGAACTAGGATGAAATATTCTACATATGATTGGATACACAGGATACCAGAAGACTGTAAAATGGGCTAGTAACATATTGTGACTTATATTGTCGAAGATTTTATCCTAAAGTAATATCAGAGTCACACTTTTATTATCGTAGACTTGAATAATGCCATCTATGGCGAGTAACAAAGCTCCTGATAGCAAAGGCATGCAAAATGTTATTATAAAGTTCAAATGCCCTCGTAACGGCAGTGCTATAATTTTTTTCTGTTCATTTTGAGAAACCTGGAAGAACACTTCTAGGTCTATGCTCAAAATATGTTAGTAATTCACTTTTTTTAGGTGTTGGCCTCACCACAGCATTTTCCAATAGATATAAATTGCACTGAAGAAGAACGCAGAACGCTGTTAACCATATTTATTAAAAACCAAGGGCAACATATTTTAATTAATCTTATGCTGTATTATTTGATCCAGAAGATATTATTAACGTTTAAATACCGTTTCATAATAATAATTAATATTAATTTGAATTAAATCGTATTCCATAACATAGTACCTATACACCTTATGACATCATGCTTAAACTTACATTTTTAAGGATAAATATATGACAGTTTTGATAAAATGTGTGTTTTTTTAGTATGTTAAATTCTATTCTTAAATAACCGTTTTTAAATTTAATTTCCACTAATAATATTTACGCGTTTTAAATTGAAAAAATATGTAGCAAGTGATTTATTAAACTAAATAAAAAAAAATTGTTAAAATTCGCAAATAATTAACAGATTAGTATCTTTGTTACCTGTATACGATATCCAGGCTAGAGAAAGTCGATGAGGTATAGTGGATGGAGCAAATGAATGAAGCTTATTTACTTACAATCTTTCGACCTTTAGAATGTTGGTAATAAGGTCCGCTCACATCGCAGCGATACACGAAACGCACAGTTTTACATCCATTGAGATAAATTCATGTATCTGCAAATAGGCATGTTAAAGATCACTACCTCACGCAAAATGCAGGTTTGGCAAAATTTTCAGGTTAGGGGTTCCAATGTTTACACAAGCATTGATAAGTTTATCTCTCGACACCGGTGATTGGCGGGATAGCGGAAATGAGGTTAAAAAAAACTACATAGTAAAATTTCAGACTAACGTGTGATTTCTATAGAATTATTAATTTTTTTAACGTTTAACGTCTAAAACTGAAACAATAGTAGCCTACCATATTCCGTTATAATAGATTAATAAATATCCAAGACATTGGGGTGCGAAAACATTAAGGACGCAACGAGGAATATAAATTTCCACTAGACAAGCCTTTTAAAACCTAAAAATTTTACTATTGTTTACATCTAATATCCTCCTCCTTGAAGTTGACTAATAAGAACTAAATTTTTAAAATGTTTGTTCCAGACCCCATAGACATGAAAATATTATAATAGGGATTCTTTGATTTCAGTGCACAACAGAGATGATACTACTTTTGGTCGACACATTAATCTACACCTCACGTATTCTTTTCAACAAAATAATCACAAACCTTCCTCAATATTTTCACAACCGGGTAAGTATTTTTATTCCTTTTTGGTGTATACTTCTTTTAGGTATATTTATTTAAATTAAACACTACATTTCTATATGTATTTTTTACAACAGAACAGAATATAGGGGTACAATGTGCATTTGTGAAGTAACTTTGCCTTTTTGTTTATTAGTATAAATTTTAATCATGAAATTTTGTTATATATTTGCTAACTCCGGGATGGTTTAGAGGATTAAACTTTTCCGCCGTTTAAAATTTTTGATAATTGTTTTTCTACTCCGATTTCGTTATGATATGATATGAAGCTCCAAGCTTGCAGATACTTTGTCGATGGTATTGATTTTATATTAGTACATATAGAGCACATTCATACATTAGATATCCATGGGTATGAATCTCTACTGGACGTCTAATGAATATCAATTATATCCATATGTCCCAAAATATCTATGGATATCTAATAAATTTTCCTTCTGATTACGAAAACAATAATTTGCAAAGATTTTACTAATGGGTCTAGAATGAATCTGGGGAGCCTGCACATTTTTGTTATTCTTTTTTCTCATTTTTTCCAATTTTTTTTCTGCAGAACTTCTTCAGTTAGTATTGATAGTCGTGACTTAAAATATTGCTTGGGTTCAATGTTCCAATATTAAGATATTATATAACCTAAATAATCGTTGCTATATAATTCATTCATAAAAATTGAAAGGCTGTAATTGGGCAAAACTTTAAAATATTGTAAATAAAGAGACACCGCGATTTGTACAAATTTTTCCCAACTGCTATCATTTTGTCAAGTTCATCACTGACACCTGCCAAAGAGTCATTTTCAGCAATGCAGATAATTAAAACTACAATACATTTGTAATTCAATCATAGAACTACCCTTACCTTTCAAAATATCAAAACATTCTATAGATAAAAATTGTTTAGGAAGAAATTGTCATTCGTGAAGTTTAAATACTTCGATTCATAACCTCATAGAGATTTTCCTTGTTCTTGATTAGTTTGTCACTGCTAGTTAGGTTTAATTCACGAGTTGTTTTTAGTTCCCGTCACAACTGCACCACTTTTGGTAAATGTTTCCTTGTAGTTTAAACTAAAAATAATCAATGCAACACTAGAGTAGATTATTAAGAAGATAATTAGAAATTAGTTGACTAGATATGAATTTGTGAATGAAGAATTTACAAATTACATTAGCAGTATTTTCTGGGAAGATAAATTAAATGTTTTCTCAACCGCCACAAAGATATAATTTCATGAAATTCAGAGGAGACCGGGCCCTACCGTTTATTGTGAAGTCCCAACACATCTAGAGGATTGACAGTTTTGTACCTCATCTGAGTCGAAAACAAATTTCAAATAAGTAAATTTTCAATTTGCTTTGGAGTGGATGCGAACCTCGATCTTCGCTACCAAGTAAGTTAGCGTTCATATCCTCGACTACGGTCGTATACCTAATATAGCCCTAAGTGAAATGGTCACTTTACCTTTTTGTAAACATAATAGGCTTTTCTATACAGGGTCATCAAAAAAGACAAAAATTTGAACAATCGCCATTGTGTAATAAACGCCCTGTACAAGGTATTGAGCTCAAACTGTGAATAAAGGTATTTCAGATATGTCTGAATCGGAGACGCTTATTGAACACAATATCCGAATTGAAACTTGTTTTTAAATCAGTCAATGGGTTCCAAAATATGAGAGTTTGCGATATTATATAACACACGTTTTGTACATACAAGGTGTTTCTTAAGTATGTCGAAGGGAGGCTATGGCGGCCTATCTGAGAATGCGGGATTCTGGGAGCTGGTAGTGTTCAGGCAGAGCTGAAGGTCACGCAGCAATTGCCGGACTGACGGAGAGGGAAATCCCTCTCTCTGTCCTGAAGGTGAGAGAAGCGAAAGATCAGCTAAGGTTGGAAAGGAATTACACTCTCACTCTTCCTAGTAGGGAGGAGTGGAGTGAAGGAAGAATTGATTTCCGCCCGGACTCTCTGGTGTGTTATACAGACGGATCTCGGCTGGCCACTAGATCGTCTTCCGGGGCGGGTATATATCTGGAAGGCAGAGAAGTACAGGAGAGCTTTGCTCTAGGCTCGTACACCACAGTCTTCCAGGCAGAGGTTTACGCCATCCTAGCGGTGGCAGGTAGGGCTGAGGTTAGGAATGGGGCGGAACAGATAATATATATCTGCTCCGACAGCCAGGCAGCTCTAAAGGCGGTGTGCTCCCCCAGGACGAGATCAGCTCTCGTCCAGGAGTGAGGGGATGCCCTAGAAGAGCTGGCCAGGCATAAACAAGTGAGACTGGTATGGGTCCCGGGACATATGGGAGTTCCAGGCAACGAGAAGGCCGATGAATTGGCTAGACTCGGAGCCGAGGAACCCTGTCACGGGCCTGAGCCTATGTTAGGTATTTCAAGAAGGCAGGTCACAACGGCCCTCAATGAGTGGGCCCACGAGACACTGAGGACGCACTGGAGGACCAACAGGGCCTGCAGGCAAACCCGAGATTTTGTGACGGGGCCGAACAAATCGAGATCGGCCTGGTTGCTGGGACGGAGTCGTAAAACTCTGAATCTCTTAATCGGTGTTCTGACAGGCCACTGCAGACTTAAGAGGCATCTATCATTGATAGGTATTGAGGAAGACCCTACATGTCCAAGATGCAGGAGTGATGAAGAGACATCTTACCACTTCCTGGGACAATGTGAAGCGTTTGGGCGCCTGAGACACAGTATCTTCGGTTCTGAGGCGCTTCTAAGGGAGGAGATGAGCTCCCTCGCAATGAGTGACATCCTGACCTTCATCAGAAGGTCGGAAAGATTCGATGAGGGAGCAAGAGAAGCACATGGCTGAGGGGACAGCTGGGGGTTGGTAAAAAGGGCCCGTCTGTGGCCTACTTGCCAGGCGTCAGCCTCCCCCACCATTACCATTACCAAGTATGTCGAAAACTTCAGGAGATGATTCGTTGACTTGACTTACATGGGTCATTTTTCGTATGTGACCAGTAGCCGCTAGGTTCAATTTTCAAATTGGTCCATACGAAAAAAAGTTATGTTGAAAAACTCTTCCGGGGTTCCCCGTAAACCCACCTTTAGAATAATCCTATTGTATCCAAATTAAATAGTGTGGTAGCCCCCAGCGACTACTGGTTACATGACCGATGTAAGTCAAGCCATTTTAAAAATATGCCAAAAAAACTTGTATTTTTCTTTAACTTTGAAGGGCCTTAACTCTGCAGAGAAGCATTTCTAGATCCATGTTCATAAGAACTTTTTCTTTAAAATCATCTAAGTTTTGAGGTTTTCGACATCACTTAAGAAACACCTTATATACATACCTGTAGGGCAAATACGTTCACGTCAGAAACTAAAAATATAAACACTTACATGTAAAATATTACCAAAACTCGTTAAATCATTTATTTCTTCAAAACCATAGGTATTCTTTGCGGTGAAATATTACAATTTATCAAACAAAGAAGGTTTAGTGCCATATCCCCCAAAAAGAAACAATTATGCAGCTACGGACACGTGTTTCGGAGCGTAGCATAGCTAAGGAATTGGATCTAGGATGGAATAGATCAGGAACAAGAACTAAAATAAGGCTGGAAAGTACAGTACACAGTACTCATTTAGTGTCTTCATGTTCCCATGTGCCACATTTGGGGCCTCGATGAGCACAGTCAACACACAGAGCTCTATGTGTACTGCTCATTTCCACCTGGCATATACAAATAAAGCAAGATAGATTTATTGGGGTTTATTTTGATCCCAATAAATCTATCTTGCATTACAATTTATTCCCAAATATAAGCTATAAAGTTTTGAAAATATAAGTGGTTATTGAATCAGAGTTGCTTACATTTTGCTAGGATTTGACAATATTAATATTTCTTTTATTTTGCGCAAATGTAACTAAATAGTGAACAAAATAGTAAGTATATTTTAATAGTATATATCCCACTGTCAATGTAAAAATAACACAAGTCAAAAAAATGCAATTTTGGGTTATGGTGATATCTAAACAGAAGAAGACACAATTTTCCAATAGAAAACCAGCGCATCTCGCCGACAATAATATCTATTAAAAAATATAAATAAGCTGCTCTCACAATTATTTAAATTTTTGATGTTTCTAGTGTTAAAACAACATATTCAATTTAATTTTCCTTTTGTCGATAATCCTTCCTTTCTGGAAGGAAATCTACAAATGCACACGTCCATTCAACAGAGATACTCCAGGAATAACACACTTCGAGGCCTTCTGCCGTAGACATCTTGAAGAGCCAGAAGAAGTGTGTCCGGCAGTCAGTACGGAGAAAGTGTAACAAGCTCTTGCTGGCACTAAGAACTTCGCTGCTCCAAGCCCAGGCGGCATAAACAACTGGTGGTGGAAGAAATTTCCTTCCATTCATCACCGTCGGGCGCCAGTTTTCAACACATGGTTGAATGAGAAGCAGCAGATTCCGGATTGGTTTGTCGAGGGACGTACTGTGCTTATCCCCAAAAAGGGGGATCTCTCCGCAGAACTATAGGCCGGTCACTTGCTTCAACTCCTGCTACAAAATATTTATACGTATCTTGTATGCTAGGACACTGAGGTCTGTTGATTCGGCCTTCCAGCAGATACACGAACAGCATGGTACCAAGAAGAGCATGACAAGTTTCAAGGACAGCCGCTGTATTACACAGGATTCTGTGCAATACAAGCGTAATCTATCGAAGGCATGGATTGACTACCGCAAGGCATTTGACACAACATCATACGAGTCATTATTACACTTGCTGGAATGTCTTGCGGTATCAGCACCACTAGTGAGATTCACAGAAAAGCTGCTGCCGCTCTGGAAGACTCGCTTCACTATAACATCAGATGCAGAGCGGGTCACGACAGAGCAGGTGGCATTTACGAGAGGAGTTTTCCAAGGTGACTCCTTGAGTCCTCTTCTCTTCTGCATCTCACTGCTGCCGTTGTCTGCTGGACTCCGCCAAACCTGCGGATATCAATGTGGGCCACCCAGCGACCTTATGCCTCCGGTCTATTTTTATATGGACGACCTTAAACTTCATGCCTCCGAAGAGCTCGACCTACAAAACGCTCTTAGGGTGGTCGAAGAATACACGCGGGCAATAATTGGTATGGAGGTCGGGTTGGATAAATGTGCAGTCATCCACCTCAAGAGATGATGATACGGGGATTTTTCTGAAGATGCGCAGTTCGCAGACGGAAGCATCCTAAGACATCTGGATGTCGGAGAGACCTATATGTATCTGGGTGTGCAACAAAGGCACATCCAGGATGTAAAACAAATAAAGGATTCTTTCCGCAGCAAGTACAGACACCGACTCCGAAAGATTTGGTCAAGACTTTCAGGGAAGAACAAGGTATCTTCTACTAATATGCTTGCCGTTCCGGTTCTGCTTTGGAGTAGTGAAGTGGATGGTAGATAAGCTGCGCCAATTAGATAGAGATACCCGCAAGATTATGAATCTTCACAGAAGCATGCATCCTAGATCGTCCGTTTCTCATGTATACCTCCCACATCAACGGAGGGTCGAGGACCCTTGAGCCTGAAGTGTACGCATGGTAGAGTAGAATTGACTATGGCATATAACATCCTCAGGAGTTTAGATTCCCTCTTACGGTTTGTAAAACATCACAAAACTGTAGGAGTGGAGGCAAAAAGAACGGCAGATAAACTAGGTCTCGCATTTGACATCAGGCGAGGAGGCCAGCGAGGTGCTGATATAGAGTCCAGTCACTGAGCTTGAGCCAAATTGTACGAATCATAGCAGCTGAACAGAAAAAACTGTTTCGGCATCATGTCGATAAACCCCAACATGGTGTCCTCATAAGAACATAGAAACACTGGGTTTTTTCTACCAGGCTGACATTCGCTTTTTTAAGGTCTGCCTGGCTTAAGTCAGAGACCGAGGGATTCCATATGGCCTGCCAGGATGGTATTATCAACACCTTGGTCTACCGTAGCTGCGTGTGGTGTGTAGAGGTTCCTAATATCAATTGCAGGACCTGCCGGAAACGCTTATGTACTTACTTTCTGCATGCTCCATATATGCGATTTCGGACTACATCCACCGATATAATGCGGCGTTACGAGTGCTATACTACCACCTAAGGCACTCGTACGGGGTAGACCAGACACCAGTGCTACCTTATGTCCCCGGAGATATTGAGTTCGTTGTCGAGAAAGAGAATTCACATTTGTTGAAACTACTCCGAGCTCGGTAGTGCAGTGGGACAGAGCGTTAAGTGACAAACGTAGCTGGTTTAATGCCTATCGACTCCCGGGTTCAAATCCCGATTTCGATTCTGACAAAGTCGAATGGATTGGTTGTGTGTCCGCGTTTTTTTAAACGTGTAGCCCTCGTCCGTGCAACTCCGGCTAGGTTTGTGGGTTGTCTAATTTATGAGATGGTGTGTTACTCGTTTCTGACTGTCAGGCTAATCCAAGCCATTAAGCCTGACAGTCCTCCTCGACCATCAAGCCTAGGTGATGTATGTCATAGAATTTTCGGCCCCTGTCGAGAAAAACATCCCTTTCGGTACGAGCTCCAAGTGATGTACCCAGGCTACTCAGTCAAGAAGGCCGTCCTAATAATCGATCCCTCGGAGGAAAGCCTACGGTACTCTCAGAATTGAAGACAATATTGCCACGGAGCTACCAGCGTCGAATTCTCTACCTAAGAAATGTAATAATAGAGGGTGTTACTGCGGGAAGAAATATCCTCTATTATTTTACATTTTTTGGTTAGGGAATTTCACGCAGGTAGGTATATTTGCCACTGTGACAATACTGTATGTCGCCCTGTAAACACGGGGTGTTTCAATTGCAGCCCCAAATAAGTTACTGGCTACTTGTCAGTGGTTTCCTTTGTGTCGTTGTCCTAAATTATGCCCATCCTTTCAACTTAGCAGCACCGTACCGATTAGAACAGTAAGTCCGAAACACGTGTCTATGGTTTGCATCCTTTGTGCGGGCCTCAAGTTCTACTTCTTAAGTAAAAAAGTGTTATTTTCGCCTTTTACACTTTGCACAAAATTTAAAATTTTCGATGTGAAGTCATGGATCTAGCAGAATGAAATTTGTTAGATTGATTATCAGTAAAGTAGAGACATTTTTAAGATGTTACTAAAAATTGTTAAGGAATTTTTTGTTTTAATGAAATTTTAAGATTATTTTTTTGTCCAAATAGTTTCGGTTTCAATAAAAAAAATTATTTCCCAGGATGATAGGCCCACCATAGGACTATGTTCATAAAGAAATCATGACGATAGTACTAATAGTTAAGCCAGAATGCCAAATTTGTGGGCAAAATCGGAGTTTACCTAAAAATACACGAAAATCTAAATAACACTTAAACTAGCAAATTTCGCATAACACAAATGGGGGTCAAATCGATGCGTATTGAGGTACTTTATCACCCTGCGCCGGTTGATCCGTCCTCAGTGAAACACTCTGTATATTGTGTTATACTATTTTCCCCTATTTAGTTACATTTACGCAAAAGAAAGTAATGTTAATATTGCCAAATATTAGCAAAATATTTTCAAAACCTTACAACTAGAAATAAACTATTATTTCGTCACAAAATATACCTATGGTTTTGAAAAGATAACTGATTTAATAAGTTTTTGTAATATTTTACATGTGTTTATATTTTTAGTTTCTTAGGCGAACGTAATTAAATAGTGGTTTCAATATGCTCACACCAATCTATGTTTTTTGCAAATGTGGATGTAATAATATTTATTAAATTTTGTTTAGTAGTGCCAGGCAATGTCGATGGCAATGGTTGTGTGTCCGCGTTTTTTTTATAAATGTAACCCTCGCCCGCGCAGTTTCGACTTTAGATTCGGGGGTATCGAATTTCTGGGGAGTTTTTATAAGTTTTATATATTAAGTCGGTGGTAAAGAAATTGGAATCGATCTGGTGAGGCTAAAGTACAACCCTAAAATAATGTTTCTTTAAAACCGAATTTATACTCAAAATAGTAAAGAAATTAAAAAGGAAATTGAACGTCACTGTATCGCTTAATCACTTGCAATCCAATTCGAGAATTAGAAATCGTAGAAAAAAAATATATTTACACGAAATGATACCTATATCTTCCTGAAATAAAATATGGTAACACGATGACATACAATTTTCATTATAATTCTTAATTTTTTAGATTCATCCCTGGACGATCTCTCTCAAGAATCCACAATGCACTGCATGCAGAATGAGGTATAAGAACCTGATCGAAGAATAATTCTACCCAATGTTATTAATTTTATTCTATTGAGTGTTTATATCGTACTTGTTTGTAAAATGTTGGTTTTCGTTAAAAAACGCCTACCCACATCTACATATATTATGTTGTTGAGATTTTTAATTACACTTGAAGTGAAGTGAATACTACCAAATTAACTATTGTTATTATTACGGTTCTTGTAATTAAAGGAAATAATTTCCCATACGCTAGAAAAAAGTTTTTTGTTTATATGGTTATTTAAAACGTCTGCAAATTTTTTTTTTGTAATATACAAATTTTTGTTTGTAAACCAAATATTTCTGCTTTAAATAAATAAATTCAAAAAAAAATGCTTTTATACTTAAATATAAACTTTTTTTTATTATTGTACAAATTTAACTGTAAATATGGTCATGGAAAATTATTTCCATATGAATCCTTTTTAACTTTATTTTATTTTTCTAGTGTCAAACCGTCACCTTATGATTTGTTGCTCAATAAACCATTTTAAGATTTATGTGATACCAATACTCTGGAAAGTATTAGTTTAGGTATTTATAACTTGAATAATATGAATCACGTCCATTAATTAGTATGGATGGATGAATTCACAAGTAATTAGAAGAAAACTTTAATAAAAAGTTGACAACATTTAATTGAGAGGCCAATATTTTGGTGGTTGATTATTACCATCTTCAGGACCAAAATTGCTATGAAGTCAGTAAGTCTGTTATATTAAAAATTATTTCTATTTCTCAGTTGTATAGATAAAACAACGAATGGTCAATTATTATTCGCTAGTTGAAACATATATATGTATATGTATCCAAAGAAACAAATAAACAATAAACAACATTCAATTGCACGTAACATATATTTTCCACACACACACATGTATTTTTCACACAGTGTGTGGAAAATACATGTTACTGTATTTTCCACACACACACACGTGTATTTTTCACACAGTGTGTGGAAAATACATATTACGTGCAGTTGAATATTATTGTTTGTTTCTTTGGATCAATTACATTTAATTTTTTTACATTTGAATTTTTGTTCTCTCGTTTTTCAAATATTTCTGATACACATGTATTTTTCTTTTGTTAATATGTTTTATATTACTTTTTTTACCTTATAATGGTTATATCATTGCAAATATAAATTTCATTGTCAATATAAATCAAGCGTTAATTTAAAAAGTTTTTGTGTATATTTATATATTATGTTAAGGCAAAGATTAATCTTTGGTTAAGGTTAAGTAGAGTAGCCATGGGATAGACTTCGCCTTAAAATTGGATTTGTAAAATTATATTTACAATTCAATAAAGCCGCTTTATTATTATTATTTATCGGAATAACCGATGCCGGAAAGTCCCCCGTGGCCTCCCATGCCTCACGGGAGTAACGCTGGAGCGATTATTATTATTATTAATATACGTATGTTTCAACTAGCGAATAATAATTAATCATTCGTTATTGTTTTATCTATACATTTGGGATAAAATAGGAATAATTTTTAATATAACAGACTTAATAACTTCATAACAATTTTGGCCCCGAGGATGGGTAGTAATCAATTACTAAATTTACATATTTGATTTTTAATTTCTTGTTCTTTCTACCATCAAAAGTTTGACATAAAAAAATGTTGATTGACATTACATTATGTCTGTATTGTTCAGTGGTTTCCATTTCAACTTCAAATTCCAAGGGAATAAACGCTGGTTTTACTCCTGTTTTGAGGCAGTAAAATACTGTTTTATTCCCATTGGTGTAAAAAAATAAAATATAATTTTATAATTCTTAAAATAATAGAAATGTTGAAGATTTATTCAATTATTTTTGTAAAAAGCAAGAGTTGAAGAACCAATCATAAAGCGACGAAATGTAAAAATGTTCCAATTCTAAAGTTATCAGACCATTTTAAATATTTTTGATCAACAATTGTACTTTTGGTTTGTGTAATTAGTCATACACTGGACATGATATATTGTAAAAGTTAAAAGATATATCAGGAATATACGGGGTTCGGAAATTTTTGTCCAATATTAATGATCACATACTTTAAATGAGAGAACTATCTATATAGCACAGATTATTTACAATTCCGCACACATAAAAAAATAAAAACAATTTTTTTTAAATATCCTTACCATAAATCAACAAAATTAAATGTTTAGTTAAATACTATCATTATACCAGTAAAATAAGATATCAAAAATTATATTCGTTTATTTCTTACGTAAATATTACTACTCAAAATTATATCGTGAACAGACCATTTTGCATCTAAAGAATACCTAATACTCCCGATCGTTAAAATGTGCATGTCAACTAATTCTGCAAAAGGATGTTCTATTTCCGTTTTCAAAAAATATCTAATGTGGCCAGTACATAACTTTCTTATACCGGTATATATCATCCTGATCTAAAAAAATCATTCTAATGAATTCTTCACTTACCTCAATTAAATTTTTAAAGCGTACCTTGTATGTTTCATTAAAATTTTTAAATAATTAATTATCAGCGTCCTTCGATACTGTCAATAATAATTCATGTCATATTTTAATAATTTCTTCCTATTGACATTGACATTTTTGTAACTAAATTAGATATTTCAAATGTCAAACTGCCAAATTTATCCTAACTCTATTTTATGAGGTCAAATGTATACAGAATTTCAGTTTATATCAGCTTTATGTAAGTACTTGGAAAATATATGTTACTGATATAGTAGACATGATTATAATCTTTTATCAAGAATATATTTTTTCTTCCATCAAGAATATATTTTTTGTAAAGTCAAATACAAAATAGTTTGGGTCCCGTGGACCTCCCTTCAGCTGGCCAATTTTGCTCATCACCGAATTCATCTCTCAATACTACAGACATACAGACAGATTTGTTTCAGAAAGTTATGTTTTTTTCATTAAAATTCGTCGAGATTCGTCCAGAAATGCAATAATTTTTTTTTAAATTTTTTTCCAGAAATTTTACCTTTTTTCATCTTTCATTCATTATGTCTCTTCTGGTGGTACCACATTCACCAAATTTCATATGTCACCTAAAATTTTGTTGAAAATCTTAATTGCGAAATTTGGAAATTCTCATTAGTATTTTTTGAGTTTTCGCAGATGCACATATACACACATTCACACACACGCACACACACGCACACACACGCGCACACACACACACACACGAACCGACAGACATTATAGTCAGAATGGATTCAGGAGGGTTCAAAACGTACATATCAATCAGAATCTCGAGGTCGAAAAAAATTACGTTTACTATACTTCCTTAAGAAAGTAATAACATAAAATGACAAATTAATCAGATTAAATTATGCAATGTTCAAACTGATATTCTGAAATCTGGCCTTTAATACAAAAAAAAAAATGTAGAAGAAGCACCATCTGCCGTACATAAAAGGATACACGAATTTTTTTAAATGAAAATATTTAAAACAATATCAAATCTAGGGACTTTAAACAAGAACGACTTTATTAAGTAATAATATATAGAAAAAAGTCAGCAAATGTAATCAAACTTTCAATTTTAACCGTCAAAAATATCTGAAAATTTCACGTATGTTGAACAGTTTTTAGGATACCTACTTGAAAAAGTAGTTTTCTTCCCATACCTCTGCTGAGGTGTTAACTGCTTTATGAATCATTTTCAGACCTATCTTAAAACTTTTCTGTTTATTTTTGGATGAAATATTAGCCAACAATGTCCGAACGCCCCCCCCTAACATAACATAACAAATAGTTACCTAGAAAATAAATTAAAGGTGTACAGTATATGAATGGAAAAATATATAGTTTATTTCGCATGTATTCGCTTAGCTGATTTATTTTATAGGCAAAAATAAATTATGCGTTCTTTTTTAGATTTTGTTTTATTAATTTTTATATACAAGTCTATTTGATGAAACATAGTGTATTAAAAGAAAACTTTGTCTGGATTGCCATCTTTTAAGAAATGAACATCACTAGTGGTTTCTCTGGAAAGAGCACCAGTGTCCGTGCACTCCGTGGCAAAATCACACAAATTCTATATTACAACAAAAATAAATATTACCTTAATCCGTCCCTGTGTATAATTGTATAACAACCTTTATATCTAAGGGCCAGTATACCCATCTCCTGGTAGAGTGGTTGTTAGTTACCAAATAGATTTATATGAATTATTACGTCTCTACTTTTGCAAAAAGCTGATCACAGCGAAGCGATATTCTCATATGGAAGTACTGTCTGCAAAAATGGATAAATAGTAATTATTATTTTACTGGTTTAACAATTTTATTCTTAAATTTATCTGTTCAGTAACTTTAACAGGTGGCCCATGATATGTAATGTGCGGGACGCGACGGTTGAACCCGCTTGAGCCTCCTCTCATAAAATTCCTTCAATACTGTAACCAGAGAATTAAAAAACTATAACCTTATACTATGAGAGTATGTAGTATTACAGTTTGATTATTTCTATTAAATTTTATATTGTATTGTGTTTTGTGCTGAATAAAAAAAACATTGCCTTCGTATTTGACCGATTATGAGAGTAATAGGAAGACTAAGTAATTGATTGCTTCACACATTTCATGTTCTATCAATAATGTAACTGGAGCTTATGGTCATTCTTGACCCATGGAAGAACATAGACAGTCGTAAGCCGCTCGTTCGTCAAAACAAAGTAGACGCAATATGAGCATTTTTATTATTAAATAAAAACACCCATACCGCTGGGCACTGACAAAGAACAAATCGATGCATACAGAGGGTAGGAAATAAAACAATTATCTTATATCTATGGGGTACACTGTACATGTATCGCGCTCCTTGTATACCCTTTCTTGGTCATTAAATATGTTGAGGACCCCCCCCCGAAATTTAGGCGGCACGCCCATGTTCTATTACATTTTATTCCTGACTAAATCGCAATTTGATATTTCAAGCCGTTTAGTAATCGCAAAAAAAGGCTTTCATAAGCAGGGCTTGTGTTTGTATCATATTGTTACGTGTTTGCTATCCACACAAACACCTATCCTCGTAGATTCGTTGATTGAAAGTCCAGGTAACACTTACTCACTACTTTATTTACTAATTAACAATTTAATAACAATAGATTAATTACTGTCTTAACTATAATCACACTAGAACACTTTAAGTCCCTTTCTTATTGCTTCTTCACTCGTTCACGTTCAACTTAAGATTAAATCTCGGCCCACCGTGCGTCTTATTTATACATCCATTGACCCAGTCTAGAGCACTCCAGAATATTCCCGGCCGTTCGTGTACAATTCCAGCCTAATCTAACCAGTCTACACAGTCCAGTGGCGTAACACTGCCCCCTCCTTAAGTCTGAACGTCCCGATCAGGCAATTCATTGTTCCCTGCATACTTGGCTAGTCTCTCTATATGCACCACCTTCATCTTGGATTTTGGACTTTGCTGAATTCTATATACAACGTCGTTTAGTCTGGTGACAACAGTGTAAGGACCTTCCCAGGGTGGGTGAAGCTTCGGGGATCTGCCTTTCTTTCGTTGTGGGTTATATAGCCAAACCAAATCTCCAGCTTGGAACCCTCCTGAATTCGCCTTAAGATCATAACGAGCCTTCATGCGATCACTTGCTATGGCAATTCGGTCTCGTACCAGCTCATGGATATTCCTTAGCCGTTCACCTACTTCATCGGCGTAGTCATTTATGGAAAATCGCTCTTCATCTGGTGTGCCAAACACCAAGTCACATGGCAGTCTAATCTCACGTCCAAACATCACGCGAGCTGGCGTCTGTTTTGTTGTTTCATGAATGGAGGCCCTGTAGGCCATAAGGAAAAGAGATAAGTGACGGTCCCAATCTCTCTGATGTTTCTCAACCACTTTGGATAGGTGCTCCTCCATGGTTTTATTATATCTCTCCACCATTCCGTCTGATTGTGGATGTAGGGCTGTTGTTCTTGTCTTATGAATTCCCAGTAAGCGACACATCTTCTGAAATACCCCTGATTCTAAGTTTCTTCCTTGATCCGAATGCAATTCTAGGGGCACGCCAAATCGACATACTAGATTATCTACCAGAGCTTGAGCGACAGTGGCTGCTTCTTGGTTGGGTATGGCATAAGCTTCAGGCCACTTACTGAAATAATCCATGGCAACTAAGATGTATTTGTTCCCATCAACTGTCACGGGGAATGGCCCAGCTACATCGATCGCAATTCGCTCAAAAGGAACCCCTACGTTATATTGTTTCATTTGGCCCTTACTTCTTGTCCGTGGCCCCTTACTTGCCGCACAAACTTCACATTTGCGGCACCAAGCTTCCACATCTTGGCGGCTGTTCACCCAGTAGAATCGTTCGCGTACTTTAGTGAGAGTTTTGTTGATGCCAAAATGTCCGTCAGATGTTCCATTATGCACTTCCTGGAGTACTTTTGATATGCGACATCTGGGAATTACCAATCTCAAAGAAATTTCCTTCCCGTCTGGATTTTCCCAAGCTCTTTTCAACAGTCCATCCTCTACTCTAAGGGAATCCCATTGTGCTCACAAAGCCTTCAGTCCCACCGCCTTGTCTGAAATGTCCTTCCAGCGTGGTCGGGCTCCTCTTTCTTTCCATTCCAGAATAGGACCAGTTTCTTGATCCTTTAACTGCTCTTCTCTTAATGTCTCTCTTGTCCAATCGTCAGGAACATCAATTTTAACGGTGTTTACAATTATTATCCCTTGTTGTTTTTCTACCCGGTGGCAGTGCTTGCAGTCTTCTCGATAGGGTCTTCTGGAGAGAGCGTCTGCATTTCTATGGGATTTTCCAGGACGATGTTCGATTTTAAAATCGTATTGCTGCAGTTTTTCTATCCAACGAGCTAGTTGGCCTTCCGGAGTTTTCAATTGTAATAACCACTTTAATGCAGCATGGTCGGTCCGTACTTTAAAATGTTGTCCATATAGGTATTTGTGAAAATGGTCTATGGACTTGACAATGGCCAATAGTTCCTTCCGTGTCACACAATAGTTACGTTCTGGCTTCGACAACGTCTTGCTGAAGTATTCAATTACTTTTTCCTGTCCATTTTGAATTTGGGAAAGAACACATCCAAGTCCAGAATTACTGGCATCTGTGTCTAATACGTAGAGGCCTTTCCGTTCTGGGTATGAAAGAACCGGACTCGAACACAGTGCTGATTTTAGTGTTCTGAATGATGTTTCGCACTCTTGTGTCCATTGGTACTGAACCTTCTCTTCTGTAAGCCGGTGTAGTGGCTTCGCAATATCAGCAAATCGTTCCACAAATCGTCTGTAATAAGTGCATAGACCAAGGAAGCTTCGTACTTCGTGAACATTTGAAGGCCTCGGCCAATCTCGTACTGAGGAAATCTTGTCTGGGTCTGTTCTTAACCCGTCCGAAGACACGACATGTCCTAGGAATTTTACCTCTTTCTGGAACATTAGGCACTTTTTGGGATTCAATTTCAGGTGTGCATTTTTAATTCTTCCAAACACTTCTTGAAGGTTCTTCAAATGCTCCTTAAAATCCCGTCCCATAACCATGACATCATCAAGATAAACTAGACATGTCTTCCAAGTTAGTCCTCGTAGTACCAGTTCCATCAGTCTTTCAAAAGTCGCTGGCGCATTGCACAGGCCGAAAGGCATCACAGGGAATTGATAAAGGCCACTTCCTGTCGAAAAGGCTGTCTTGTCTTTGTCATCTGGATGAAGTCCCACTTGCCAATATCCACTTCGAAGATCTAGAGTGGAAAACCACTGTGAACTGCCAGCGTACTTAGTGTGTCATCAATTCGGGGTAACGGATAGCTGTCTTTTCTAGTGACGTCATTCAGCTTTCTGTAGTCGACACAGAATCTTAAAGTTCCATCTTTCTTAGCAACCAAAACTACTGGCGACGACCAAGGGCTGGTTGATTCTTCAATAACTCCGTCTTTAAGCATCTTCTGTACCATTTCAGAAGCCTCTTCTTGTTTTGCCAATGGGAGCCTCCTAGGTGGTTGACGAATAGGAGCTGATTCACCAGTATTTATGCGATGTTGCACTATGTTGGTCTTTGTAAGAGCTTCTGTGTCCTTTGCAAATACTGTACTTTCCTTCTTCAAAAATTTTAAAGCTTCTCTATGTTCATCTGGAGTTAAATGTTCTAACTGGGTATTTAACATTCTTACAACTTCTTGGTCCATATCTGTTGACGAAGCTCCAATGATTTGTTCTTCACATCTCGCAATCCATGTGACCGGTTCGTAGGTGCCAATTGCTTCGCCTTCTTTGAACGTCACTGAGTGTGAATTTAGGTTAACCATTCTAATCGGTATCTTATCTGTAGTCTGTGTTAAAGTCCTTGCCAGGATCACATTGTCTGTCATTTCAATTGAGTCATCCTTCTCAACGAGGCCAAAGCGGTATCCCACAGAATTTTCCTCCAGGACTGCCTCAATTACTTTCTCAGTTCTTGCAGGAATTTTTATGGTCCTCGAGGTTAGTAGCCTAATATTATGGAATTTTTCATCTGCCGTTGAAAGAATAATTTCTTCATTTCCAATCCTGAGAACTCGTTCTCCAACGTCAAGCACAAATCCATATTTTTCCATAACGTCTAATCCTAAAATGAAGTCATCTGTAATGTCAGCTACGATAACTTGATGTTTAA
This sequence comes from Rhamnusium bicolor, assembly GCA_029963845.1. Taxonomy (NCBI): domain Eukaryota; kingdom Metazoa; phylum Arthropoda; class Insecta; order Coleoptera; family Cerambycidae; genus Rhamnusium; species Rhamnusium bicolor. The sequence goes on along the minus strand of JANEYF010001814.1, from coordinate 1,268,509 downwards.
AACATAAGCGGCCAATCTGCAGCTCCATGTCGACTTCCCCATGAACCGCTGCCCTATCTCCCGTAGCTGTTCGGATGACTAATGCATTCTGTTCTTTATTTACTTTGAAACCCATTATGAATCCTGCCCGTACTATTGATGACGTAGCTCCTGTGTCGATTGTGAACACACATTTCTTCTTATTTACATAACCCTCCAACAACAGACTACTTTGAACTCTCCGAAGTCGGGAAACTTTTATTTCTCGGGGGTCACAACATTTCTTGGCCAGCGCAGCCCCCAAATTGCTAGCCATCTTTAGTTTTCCTGAAGCTCCTCAACCACAGCAGCATTTACCCTTTCTGGGCTGCGTTGACGACAGTTCCTCTTGATATGGCCCACTTTGCCACACCTATAACATCGGATGCCTCCATTCGGCCTCCCACTACTTTGTTGTTGGTCTTGTCTCTGCTGGGAGTTCGATTTTGTCAGTAGTTGGGTCATCATCTTGTGTAGATCAGATATCAGATTCTGTGTTGTGTTGTTTGGCTTGTCTTCCTCCACACTCACAGCTCGTACTCTCTGATTTGATTATGTGGTATCCTTATAGGCAGCCTCAATCTCCAGTGCATGTACTAAAGCCTCACTACTAAGCTTATGCCTGGCCAACTTAAGAATTCGCCTAACTTCCTGGTCCCTCACTCCATCAATAAAGGTACCAACTGCTAACTGTTGTTGAAATTCCATTGGTGTATCAGGATAAGCCAGATGGGCTAATCTTTCTACCGCCGCCTCGAACTCCTGGAGGCTTTCTCCACCTCGTTGTCTGCGTGATTTGAGCTGAGCCTGATATACTTGGGCGAGATGTTGGTCGCCATACCTTAGTTCTAACGCTGCCTCCAAAATGCTAAAGTTTTGTCGCTGTGCGGCAGGAATTGTTTGGAGCAGGTCCAATGCTTGGCCCCTTAATGCTAATACCAATGCTGTTGCTCTTTCCTCATCGTTCCAGTTATTTGAACGTGCAGCTGCCTCAAATTGTCTCTTATAAGTTGACCATGAACTTTGACCGTCGAAGGAAGGTGGTTGTAACCTAGCACCAGACGACAGTACCAATTGGCCACTCCTCTCCCTTAATTGTTGCTTGAGCCGGGCTACTTCTCCTTCAACAATACTGACTTTTCCCTCAACTTGACCGACTTTTTCTTTAACTTCACTGACCTCTCCTTTAACTTCACTAACTTGCCCTTCGACTTCACAGACTTTCCCTGCGACTTCAGTGACTTTTTCGATAACATCTTTAAATTTTTCAGTGAGGGAGAAAATGGCTGCCTGCTGTTCATCTAGGCTTCTTTTGAAGTCTTCTCTTTCCTCGAGTCGCCACTTTTCTTGATCCTCAAACATTTTTCTTAATTCTTCCTGGCGTTTTCTTTCTTGTTCCATAATTTTTTCTCTGTTCGTCTTTTTCTTCTTGTCGTATTCTTTCTTGTTCTTCTTTTTCTTCCTGTCGTCTTCTCTCTTGTTCTTCATTATCTTTCTGTCGTATTCTTGCTTGTTCTTCTTTTTCTTCTTGTCGTCTTCTTTCTTGTTCTTCTTTTTCTTCTTGTCGTCTTCTCTTTTGTTCTTCTTTTTCTTCTTGTCGTCTTATTTCCAGGCATTCGATCATTTTTGTCAAGTCTTCTTTTTCTTCCTGACGTTTTCTCTCTTGATCTTCCATAATCTTCCTTTGTTCTTGCATTTGTTGCACCAATGCTGCAAGTAAATCTTGTGTTTGTTTCTCCGCCATGCTTCTTGTTGTTGGCATTAACTCACGACACGTAAATCAGTTCAAAATAAAGTTTACTATAAAATCCGTAAAATGTTGATATCACGTCTATTTTAATAATGGAATGTTCCAGAAAAATCTCGAAACAGCACTAGAAAGTTTTATTTAGAGTCTATACTTCTTTTGTGTTGACAAAATTCACTTAACTCCACTAATTGTCCAATGGAATGTTCGAGAATTTTCACGAAATATCACTAATAAGTCTTGTTTTGAGTCTATAACACGTTTCCGTTAACACAGTCTACGTATCTTCCGTGGTTTCCAAATCGAATGTTCTAGAATTGTCACTAAAAGTCACTTATAGTCTTGTTTTTATGTCTACAACACGTTCCCGTCGACACAATTCACGTATCCCCTGTAGTTTCCAAATAGAATGTTCTAGAATTTTCCCGAAATTGCACCAGTAGTCCTTTTTCTCAGTCTACAACACGTTACTACTAGCGGCACTCGCGTATTTGCAACTATTTCTAAATCGAATGTTCTAGAAACTTCTCGAAAATCCACCTTAAAGTCACTATTCAGTCCAGAAATAGTCCTCCAACACTGTCCAGTAGCTTAATTCTCCGTGTTACCACTAATTTCTAAGAAGAACACTGTAGAACCTTTTCGTATATTCCAGAAATTCCTCTTCCAATCCCACTTCTGACACCAAATTGTTACGTGTTTGCTATCCACACAAACACCTATCCTCGTAGATTCGTTGATTGAAAGTCCAGGTAACACTTACTCACTACTTTATTTACTAATTAACAATTTAATAACAATAGATTAATTACTGTCTTAACTATAATCACACTAGAAAACTTTAAGTCCCTTTCTTATTGCTTCTTCACTCGTTCACGTTCAACTTAAGATTAAATCTCGGCCCACCGTGCGTCTTATTTATACATCCATTGACCCAGTCTAGAGCACTCCAGAATATTCCCGGCCGTTCGTGTACAATTCCAGCCTAATCTAACCAGTCTACACAGTCCAGTGGCGTAACAATATTATGCTATATCGGACTATATAAAAAACTATATTTTATTTTTTACGTGTTCACTTGAAATAGTGGCATATTAAAGTATATAGGTAAAGGTGTAGGCATGGCATGTTTTTATTCAAAATTGCAAAATAATTCGAAAAATTAGATACGGTTTTTAAATGTCCCCGTTCCTCCCCCAAAAACATCTCAAAGTTCAAAGAGGAAAAATACGGGTCTTTTATTTTCCATTTTAATATATCTATTATTTTCTATTTTCATTTTTATATGTCTTTAATTTTCCAGAGCAAATTAATTTTCAAGTCCCCTTTTTTGTTAAAAAATATAACAATATAATTTTACCAAGTGGACATTCTCCTGTATACGTAAAGTTTATTTCAACCTTATGTACAACATAAAAAACGGTGGCTCTTTAACGGCGATAAAGGGATCAACGAAACCGACATTTTTTATTATACAAATAAGTTTGATATATTATAAATTCTATTGTACTCGCCGCTACAATTTGCAAAAAAACATTGCGCCACTTCGAAAAATTAAAACTCAAAAACTGTACAAGATATCAGCTTTATTAGTTTTTAACTTTTTCGTATTTTGTCTTTCGTTGACTGATTACTTATTGTATATACAAATTTTAAAATCAGTCAATAGCTCAGGTAATGTTTTCTGACAACATGTAGGTATTAAGAACGCAAATTTCTGAATTACCCGCCATCCACATTGCTCTGCTAGTTATGCATGAGCAAATAAAATCCAGAAAGTCATTTCAAATGCTTGTCTCTTTCGAGACCTGAAAAAAAAAATTATAACAGGTCGCAATGGATTATCTGTTTTTTAAGAGACTTGGACTCTGCATTATTGTATTAGTGGAGAAAATCGGCCCGAAATTGTGTCGTTTTTAACACGCTTTTATTAGCTTCACCTGTATGTTTGTGAATTTGTTTGTTTGTAACCGACTCTTTGGACTCGATTTTGACCCACTTTAAACGGACAGATTTAATTGAAACTTTGTACACTTACGAAGAACCAGTAACAATACAATAATTTGATAAGTTTGAATCAGTATCCTGATCAGGATCGCCAGAATTAAATAATTTCCTCACGTATCCTCTGCGTGAGAGCAAGTGGCTTATTACTGTTAATACATTCCGTGATTCTCAGTTCGTTCGTTGGCCGAGCGGGCTAAGGCGCAAGTCTTAGTTGACGCGAAACGACGGACTACTCGGGCGTGAGTTCAAATCCCGTCTATGGCTGAAAAAAATATATTTTTTTTTTCAGAAGTATCTGTTGGATCGTAATATGTTATAATATCAGCATCAATAAGCAATATAAATATAGTTTAAAAAAACTAAAAAACACGCTTTCATAGCACATCAAACTAAAAAGTGGAAAATAAATATAGTTTAAAAAAACTAAGAAACACGCTTTTAAAGCACATCAAAGTAAAAAGTGAAAAATAATTATTAATATAAACTGAAAACAATAATGAACGAAAAATACTAGTATTATTGTGAAAAAAAGCGTGGGGCGCTTTGTGCCATATTTTTCGTATATCGAGCAACCCACGCTTTTTTCACAATAATACTAGTATTTTTCGTTCATTATTGTTTTCAGTTTATATTAATAATTATTTGTCACTTTTTAGTATGATGTGCTTTAAAAGCGTGTTTTTTAGTTTTTTTAAACTATATTTATTTAAAATGAGAGTATAACCACAAGAATAACATTCTTATGGTTTGTTAATTATTCTTCTGGTATAACTAAATGAGAAATTCACTCTTCAGCATCATTTTGACCATCTGAAATCGGATTTTACAACTTTTTTTAAATAGGGACGAATTTTGCTAAATTCAATTTTTCATGAATGATAAGTAATTAATTTCAGTCAAGGGTTTAAATTACGATTATGAATTTTTGGAGACTAACTCAAAAAACCAGCGCGCTTCTAAATGGTACTCTCTAAATTTGTAAAATGTATTCGAGAAATTAAGTCCTGAAGAAGCCACTAGCAAATTCATGCATTGAAAACTTCCCCATGCGAGGAACTATGTTAATTATTGAAAATTTGCTTATATATATATATATATATATATATATATATATATATATATATATATATATATATATATATATATATATATATATAATATACAATGAAAGCTCTCATAAGCGGACACTCACGGTTCTGCCAACTTTGTCCGCTTATGGGAAGTGTCCGTTTAAGGGGAAGAAAAAAAAACATATATTATACGCTATATTTTTAAAGTATGTATTTATTTTATTTAAATGTTAATACATATGTATGGTTATATATACAAACAAAATATGTAAGGTATTACGAATGCATTGTTACATGGTAAGTAAATTTTTAAAATAAATGCATATTACTCCGTGGATTTTTTGAAAAAAATCTAAAATGTTTGTCTGACGGAATCTTGCCATATTTTGCTGCAGGAGACAATTTTCATAATAAGTTTCTAGATTTTTTTAAGTGTTGAAATGCAGTGAAAACATCCTTAGCAAATTTTTTTATACATAGAAATTTGATTTAGAGCTTCACCATATGAATTTATAGATTTTGAACCATGCGGTGATGCCCACATTTCTACTTCTGAGTCGTTTGGACTTCCTTCTTCAAATGGGGCCCCGCTCTCTCCATCCAAATTTGAAAAGTTATCAATGGCATCTTCTTCTTCTTCTGTTGTTATATTATCGTCTAAGTCCACGAAATCTTCTATATTTTGGCGGTCGGTCGCTCCCAAATGTTTGGTATGTCTCAATAACTCAGCAACTGTCGATAATGGCAGATCATCTTGAGGATCATAATCAACTTGTACACTACATTCTGAGCTGATGCATTCACTTTTCCTAAATCCAGCTTTGCCAAAACAGTTCTTAATCGTTGAGGAATTAACTTTATGCCATGCTGTTTTTATGAAGTACAAAGCTTCTAACACATTGATAGACTTTGTAAGCTCAGATAAACTTTGAACATCATCCATTTTTGTCAAAACATGTCTCAAAATTAAGCCTCGATAATTAAATTTGAAATTTTGTATGATACCTTGATCCAACGGCTGACAAACTGAAGTTGTGTTTGCCGGTAAAAATATAATTTTCACATTTTTCAGCTTCAGTTCACGAGGATGAGAGGCTGCATTGTCTAAGAATAAGATAACTTGCCTTTTTTTGGATTCCCATTTTTCGGTCGAATTGGAGCAACCATTCAGACATAATTTCTCTTGTCATCCATGCCTTTTTGTTTGATTTCCAAGTCGCAGGTAGATCCTTAATAGCAACATTTTTCAAAGCACGAGGGCGAGCAGCTTTTCCGATCACCAGCAGATCTTGTTTATCACCAGCCATATTTGCATAGAACAAAATGGTTAGTCTGTCTTTAGACAACTTTCCACCCACACATTTTTCTCCTTTGAGTGACAGAGTTTTATCCGGCAACGCGCGAAAAAAAGTCCACTTTCATCTGCGTTGTACACATCCTCTGGTTTGTAGCCCAGCAACATAGACGGAAGTTTCTCCAGAAATTGTTCGACATCAACTTGATTTACTGCAGCAGCTTCTCCAAATAGGCATTTAAAACTGATATTATGTCTCTTGCGCCACTTTTCAAGCCACCCGTCGGATGCACTGAAATTATTGTAACCAATCTTTGTCGCAATTTCTTTAGCTTTCACTTTCACTAAGGGTCCTGATATTGACATGTTCCGACTTCTAGCTTTTACAAACCATTCTAAACAACTTTTGTCTATATTAAGACCTTCCTTTTTCAAAAAGTCCTTCTTCTGGTTGACATTGATTCCAGATTGCCATTTACTTCTGATATCTTCCTTATTTTTTTGTTATTTCAGCTGCTTGAGTTTTCCCAATATTAAACCTCTTTTGCTAATTCACGAACTGAAACCCTTTCTTTATCCAAGAGATTAACAACTTCCATCTTTTCTCTTAAAGTAAGCATTCTCTTTTTTCGGTGCCATTTTACGTTCACAATCGCAAAATAAAGCCGATATCAATTACAACGCTCTCTGAAGTCTGAACTAAAGCAAAATACCAACACGAACTGTTTGGTTGGTCGCAATCGACAAATGTATACATAAAGGGGAATCACCCAATTTAAAACGGGGAATTACCGAATTTAATGCACATTCTTATAAGCGAACCTAACAAATCGTCCGGCTATTAGAGTTTCGCGTCCGCTTATGGGAGATTTTCAGTCACACTGGGGCATAATCTAGTGTCCGCGACCGTTTATGAGAGCGTCCGCTTATCGGAAAGCATTTAACATTGGAAATGATATGCCGAAATTTGGTTCCAGAAAATTTGTCCGGTTAAGTGAGACGTCCGCTTATTAGAGCTGTCCGTAAGGATATATATATATATATATATATATATATATATATATATATATATATATATATATATATATATATATATATATATATATATATATATATATATATATATACAGTGAAATCTCTCCTTACGGACAGCTCTAATAAGCGGACGTCTCTCTTAACCGGACAAATTTTCTGGAACCAAATTTCGGCATATCATTTCCAATGTTAAATGCTTTCCGATAAGCGGACGCTCTCATAAACGGTCGCGGACACTAGATTATGCCCCAGTGTGACTGAAAATCTCCCATAAGCGGACGCGGAACTCTAATAGCCGGACGATTTGTTAGGTTCGCTTATAAGAATGTGCATTAAATTCGGTAATTCCCCGTTTTAAATTGGGTGATTCCCCTTTATGTATACATTTGTCGATTGCGACCAACCAAACAGTTCGTGTTGGTATTTTGCTTTAGTTCAGACTTCAGAGAGCGTTGTAATTGATATCGGCTTTATTTTGCGAATGTGAACGTAAAATGGCACCGAAAAAAAGAATGCTTACTTTAAGAGAAAAGATGGAAGTTGTTAATCTCTTGGATAAAGAAAGAGTTTCAGTTCGTGAATTAGCAAAGAGGTTTAATATTGGGAAAAACTCAAGCAGCTGAAATAACAAAAAATAAGGAAGATATCAGAAGTAAATGGCAATCTGGAATCAATGTCAACCAGAAGAAGGATTTTTTGAAAAAGGAAGGTCTTAATATAGACAAAAGTTGTTTAGAATGGTTTGTAAAAGCTAGAAGTCGGAACATGCCAATATCAGGACCCTTAGTGAAAGTGAAAGCTAAAGAAATTGCGACAAAGATTGGCTACAATAATTTCAGTGCATCCGACGGGTGGCTTGAAAAGTGGCGCAAGAAACATAATATCAGTTTTAAATGCATATCTGGAGCTGCTGCAGTAAATCAAGTTGATGTCGAACAATCTCTGGAGAAACTTCCGTCTATGTTGCTGGGCTACAAACCAGAGGATGTGTACAACGCAGATGAAAGTGGACTTTTTTTCGCGCGTTGCCGGATAAAACTCTGTCACTCAAAGGAGAAAAATGTGTGGGTGGAAAGTTGTCTAAAGACAGACTAACCATTTTGTTCTGTGCAAATATGGCTGGTGATAAACAAGATCTGCTGGTGATCGGAAAAGCTGCTCGCCCTCGTGCTTTGAAAAATGTTGCTATTAAGGATCTACCTGCGACTTGGAAATCAAACAAAAAGGCATGGATGACAAGAGAAATTATGTCTGAATGGTTGCTCCAATTCGACCGAAAAAAGGGAATCCAAAAAAAGGCAAGTTATCTTATTCTTAGACAATGCAGCCTCTCATCCTCGTGAACTGAAGCTGAAAAATGTGAAAATTATATTTTTACCGGCAAACACAACTTCAGTTTGTCAGCCGTTGGATCAAGGTATCATACAAAATTTCAAATTTAATTATCGAGGCTTAATTTTGAGACATGTTTTGACAAAAATGGATGATGTTCAAAGTTTATCTGAGCTTACAAAATCTATCAATGTGTTAGAAGCTTTGTACTTCATAAAAACAGCATGGCATAAAGTTAATTCCTCAACGATTAAGAACTGTTTTGGCAAAGATGGATTTAGGAAAAGTGAATGCATCAGCTCAGAATGTAGTGTACAAGTTGATTATGATCCTCAAGATGATCTGCCATTATCGACAGTTGCTGAGTTATTGAGACATGCCAAACATTTGGGAGCGACCGACCCCCAAAATATAGAAGATTTCGTGGACTTAGACAATAATATAACAACAGAAGAAGAAGAAGAAGAAGATGCCATTGATAACTTTTCAAATTTGGATGGAGAGAGCGGGGCCCCATTTGAAGAAGGAAGTCCAAACGACTCAGAAGTAGAAATGTGGGCATCACCGCATGGTTCAAAATCTATAAATTCATATGGTGAAGCTCTAAATCAAATTTTTATGTTAAAAAAATTTGCTAAGGATGAGTTCACTGCATTTCAACACTTAAAAAAATCTAGAAACTTATTATGAAAATTGTCTCCTGCAGCAAAATATATTCCGTCAGACAAACATTTTAGATTTTTTTCAAAAAATCCACGGAGTAATATGCATTTATTTTAAAAATTTACTTACCATGTACCAATGCATTCGTAATACCTTACATATTTTGTTTGTATATATAACCATACATATGTATTAACATTTAAATAAAATAAATACATACTTTAAAAAATATAGCGTATAATATATGTTTTTTTTCTCTTTCCCTTAAACGGACACTTCCCATAAGCGGACAAAGTTGGCAGAACCGTGAGTGTCCGCTTATGAGAGCTTTCACTGTATATATTATCACATGTAGCAATATTATAAATTATTTAAAAGGTTTTTAATTATTTTCATTAGAATAATAAAATGCAGATAGAGGTACAAAAATAGAGTGCAAACGTGCAGTAAAAATAAAAGGTTTAATAAATACAGTAGCATGCATACATTTAAAAATGAACAATTTCAGAAAACAATTTTAATTTAGTTTTTAACATATGTGTAGTAGAATTAAGTATTTATTGTTCATATAAAAAATGTAGTTAGTTATAAGGTATTTGCAAAGCCAAATTGGCCATAAAAATTAATGAAAAACAAATAAAAAACAAGAAAAAGGTGTCAAGTCGAAGTCCTGGATCTCCACTGGCAGAGCTGACGAGAGACCTATTGTGTATTTCCTGCCATCGAAAAGGTGTCACCAATGTAGTCCCATATAAAAATTCACTCCAATCAACTCCAGTAGTATCAAAAGTTGCATAATTTCAGGGGAAAGATTTCACCTATAAAAGAGACAATTGTTATAGTATAAACTTTTAAAAGAGGAAATTTATGAAAATCTAGTGTAGAGTCAATGTAATTGAACTTTATATAAAAGTTAAATAAGCAACAATCAATAAACAGGGGAAAATATTGTAAATTATTTTAAAACTTTCATAACGAAACATAAAAAGTGCATGGTCTGTAAAAGTGAATATAAACTGAAATAAAACTTACCAAACAGGGGTGCAGTAATGTGTTTAGATCAATGCCATAATAATTTCTCCAATATTGGGGTTGAAACATAAACATTTCTTGATTTTTGTATGTGTGACAGCATAGTTGAACTATATTTTCATCAAAAAAAAAAAAAAACTAAACAGGAAATCCATCGATGTGCAAAGACATGCCAGTAGGACAAAGAAGAAACTCAGTGCTTCGTGTGTGAGTGGGGGTAGCTCGAGACACAGTGTTAAAGTGTGAAAAAGGGGTGAAACCAATTTCGACAGCCTACAAAAAGTAGAAACAAAAATATTAGTTTTTGAGTAAAGATATGTTAACCTAGATATAAAAAGATTTGTTATCAGTAGTTATTTAGTTCTAGTTATATAAAAAGGAGTTTGTTTAAAATGATAGGGCACTCGTTAAGAAAAAGTTTTAAAATGAGATGTGAAAGATAAAAATTTTTATACTGAACGTAACACATGCAAATTTACAGAAAATGCTATATAAAGTATTAAGGAAAGAATATTGTTTTAAAAAGGCAACAAAAAGGTAGTATAAAAGTTTTTATTTTCAAAATTAAAAATATTTGACATTAAAAAATAATTTGTGACAACTAGTCAATTTTGAAATTTGGTGATTTTACTATATACAAAATTAAAGTAAGCAGAGAAAAGAATGGATAGTTGGTTGTTATTGATAAGAAAGGAGTGGGGTTGAAAAATTTGGAGGATCGAATAAAATTAAAGAGAAGAGATACTAATAAAATAAAGGTTAGGAGTAAAATATGGTAAATAGAAGCTTGTAAATTAAGATTCAAGCCAGAGAATTAAAATAAAGAAACAGTAAAAAAGTTTGTAAGTACTTACCAGTTATAAGAAATCCAGCTACACAAAACACAAAATTAAAGTAAATAAACTATACAAGCATATCAGGAAATTGGAGCGGCCATATCCAAACATTAAAGCGTGGTAACAGCTGAGAAGAAACGACAGTTCGGCCAACCGCAAGGATAAAAATATAAGGTAAAATCTCGAGATTTTAAAATTTGGTGGGCTAATTTAAGTTAAGATTTGTAAATACATTTGTTAAATTTTAAAAAATATTTTATTAAAAACAAACTCCTTAATTGTTTTCTGAAAGTGTTTAGTTTTTTTTTATGTGTACTGATTTTGTGAATTTAAATTTTGAAAATATACTATAGAAAGAACAAAATTGAACCTGCATCCTGAGTGAGAGTAAAAGAAAATAAAAAGTAAGTAAAATTTTGTAAATTAAAAATCTGAGCTAGTTTGGGTATACAGGGCATAAATAAAAATAAATACAAATTTAAAATAAAGGCGTCAATTTTCATAGATTTTAATAAAACACAAAATTTTCAATTCTATAACTGTTTAATAAAACAATTCAAAATTTTTACAAATTATATAAATAAATAAAATACAATAAACCTTATTATCACAATAATATATATATATATATATATATATATATATATATATATATATATATATATATATATATATATATATATATATATATATATATATATATATTTTATTAAATATGATTTGAAGGAAACAACTACTCAGCGGGGCAAATACCCCGACCTGCATTGAATTACACCTTCAAATCATGATATTGGCTATCGATCTATCATGATTTGAAGGTGTAATTCAATGCAGGTCGGGGTATTTGCCCGCTGAGTAGTTGTTTCCTTCAAATCATATTTAATCACATTAGTTTAGTCCACCTGGGCTAGGGGTCGCCGCTCTCGGTACTTGCTGTGATGCAAGTCGCTATCCGCCACAGAGACATCGAGGATGTCGGTCGGATAGTAGCATTCAGACCATATGAGAAGTTTCATACCTCTCACCACTATATATATATATATATATATATATATATATATATATATATATATATATATATATATATATATATATATATTGTATATTCTTGCTGTTTTTTCTAGGGAATATGGTTCTTGTTTTAATAATTAATTTTTTTAAATTGTGATGGAATTCATTTATTATTATTTTTTTTCCGTATAAACGTTTCGGTATGAATTTATACCTTTTTTAATATATTCTAAAATTGAATTACTAAAATTACTTACACATTTAAGAATCTAAATTTAAGGTATGTTAATTAATTTGAATTTATGTAATCATAGACAGTAAGTTAATTTTAGTAATTCAATTTTAGAATATATTGAAAAAGGTATAAATCCATACCGAAACGTTTATACGGAAAAAAATAATAATAAATGAATTCCATCACAATTTAAAAAATTAATTATTAAAACAAGAACCATATTCCCAAGAAAAAACAGCAAGAAAATATATAGAAACAAGGTTCAAGAAATAAAAAAGAATATAAACTTCTTAAAAACAATACATATGTATATATACATATATATATATATATATATATATATATATATATATATATATATATATATATATATATATATATATATATATATATATATACTTGCTGTGATGTAAGTCGCTATCCGCCACAGAGACATCTAGGATGTCGGTCGGATAGTAGCATTCAGACCATATGAGAAGTTTCATACCTCTCACCACTATTCACCTCACCTTAGTTAGTATATAACTAGCAGGTTGGCCACTATCATTTGTCTGTTCCATAACCTATGGCATACTGAAGAGAACAAATAAGTTCGAAATCGATCTATGTCTGGTTAGGAATTGACAAATGATATTGGCTTTCCATCTATCATGATTTGAAGGTGTAATTCAATGCAGGTCGGGGTATTTGCCCGCTGAGTAGTTGTTTCCTTCAAATCATATTTAATAACATTAGTTTAGTCCACCTGGGCTAGGGGTCGCCGCTCTCGGTATTTGCTGTGATGCAAGTCGCTATCCGCCACAGAGACATCTAGGATGTCGATCGGATAGTAGCATTCAGACCATATGAGAAGTTTCATACCTCTCACCACTATTCACCTCACCTTAGTTAGTATATAACTAGCAGGTTGGCCACTATCATTTGTCTGTTCCATAACCTATGGCATACTGAAGAGAACAAATAAGTTCGAAATCGATCAATGTCTGGTTAGGAATTGACAAATGATATTGGCTTTCCATCTATCATGATTTGAAGGTGTAATTCAATGCAGGTCGGGGTATTTGCCCGCTGAGTAGTTCTTTCCTTCAAATCATATTTAATAACATTAGTTTAGTCCACCTGGGCTAGGGGTCGCCGCTCTCGGTACTTGCTGTGATGCAAGTCGCTATCCGCCACAGAGACATCTAGGATGTCGGTCGGATAGTAGCATTCAGACCATATGAGAAGTTTCATACCTCTCACCACTATTCACTTCACCTTAGTTAGTATATAACTAGCAGGTTGGCCACTATCATTTGTCTGTTCCATAACCTATGGCATACTGAAGAGAATAAATAAGTTCGAAATCGATCTATGTCTGGTTAGGAATTGACAAATGATATTGGCTTTCCATCTATCATGATTTGAAGGTGTAATTCAATGCAGGTCGGGGTATTGGCCCGCTGAGTAGTTGTTTCCTTCAAATCATATTTAATTATATATATATATATATATATATATATATATATATATATATATATATATATATATATATATATATATATATATATATATATATATATATATATATATATATATATATATATATATATATATATATATATATATATATATATATATATATATTATATATATTATATATATATATATATATATATATATATATATATATATATATATATATATATAGGGTGAGTCTTAAGTGTGTAGTTATATTTAAACCACTGATTCTTGACATCTGTAGAAACCATCTGACATATATATATTTTTTTTTTAATTCTCACGTGTAAAGCTGAGTTCTCATAAATCCGATTCGGAATCTTATGTTCTATTTTCGTCCAGAGAAAAGTGTCAATTCACATGATCCGAAATTAATGTATCCGTTTGTCGTATATTTTAGTGAAATTTGAACATAATTTAAGTAACTTTTAAGTCAGGTGTGATGTACATTTTTTATTTTGTCACTTGTCATGTGTCACTTGTCGTTCCCGTGTTGGTGGGTAGGTAATGTATATTGAATTAATCAGTCAGATATCTAAATGGATGACGAGAACTTCTAAACTATAATTGTGGAAGAAACACAAGACGGTCAGGTACTGAGGTAGGTTTTACAATCCCTACACAAACAAACATAGGATATTGTAGTTAATTTTAATGACAATTTTGGTAATTAAAAGTTAAATTATACCTTTATAGGAAGAAGATAACACAGATGTTACAGTTGAAGAACTGCTAATATCCTGTGTTATGACTAGGTCCCCCCTTATGGGACTCTCGTTTACAATTGCTTGAAAGATCGAAAACTATAAGGGATAAACTGTGGTTAGAAATATATCGCGAGTTTGGAGGTAAAGCATAAAGTGCTGTTCCTCCTCCTCTTGTGGGTCGGTCTGAACGTATTAACTGATGATTGGGCATAGAAATGTACTCAGAAGGGTAGTCTATGTAGAGCCAGGTTTCAGTAATTCCTGCAAAGTCAAATTGTTTTCACACATAATTTCCCTATATATGTCGAACCCAGTATGTATCGAACGTATGTTTAAATGACCGATTTTCATGCTTATTTTTTTTCCATTTGGTTGGCGGTATTGTATTTTTTGGCAATATTTAGTTTTTTTTGGTTATTTATAGTAGCTATAGTAGGCCTTCCATTCAGGTACTTTATATAGAGATTTTCGCCACTACTTATCCTTCTATTCATTTCCTCAATAACTGAAATCAAATAATTTCGTTGCATATAGGTTAAATCAAATAATAGTTGTACATTATATGTTGTGTTCCCTTTTAGTTTCTTCTTATTGTATATAACTTTTGCAGAGTCTTCTGGATTATTTAGTGTTACTTTAAGGTGTCTTATTTTATTATTGTCATTCAGTTTTCCTAATCTCAATACTTTTATATTTGTTGTGTCTATATCTGGCGTGATAATATTTATTATTTATTTTGCTTTAGTGATGTCATTATTGCTTTCATCCAACTTATATATTATTACATTTTTGTCTTTCGGCTATCTCATTTATAACTATTTCAGGATTATTTTTATTTTCGCTGCTAAAATTTATAGGCATTTGGTTAATTTTATCTTGAAGTTTGCTAACCGTATCGTTTATTTTTTGAATACTATAGAAAAGGGAGCAATTTGCATCCCTGACAATTTTTATTATCGGAAATCTTACTAGGATATTCCTTTAATTGTGGCATGTCATTGACCCCATCTGCTGTGTTTACAGTGTTTTTACATGAATCACACTTCCAAAAAAGACCATTGCTTTTTATGTAGTCTAATTGCTGTTTTGCTAAATTGATATACTTTATATGAAAAACTTGGTAACAAAAACTACATTCAAGGCCAATAGATCTATTATTTATTGGTTGTACGCATTTTATACAATTTGATGACATCTTTAAATGCAGTTTTATTCACAAAATACACTTATTTCACTTTTATTTTTTATCTACAACTATAATCTTTAATTTTAACTTTATTATGGGTTAGTTTGTGTTAATTATGTCAACGTCTTTAATAATGTTTTAATAAGAAACTGACACGAGTTCCCATTTAACACATTTACTTGACAACTATTCCTAATAAGAACAAACTTTCAGCAAAAATTGCATTCCAAGTGAAAATTTTACATAAAATTACAGCGAAAATTGTACTGGGCTTGAATCAATATAAAAATCGAAGATATTTTCTTTCTTTTTTTATTTTACTGTGAATATAGCAAGCTTATACAAGCAAATGGAACATAATTAATTACCTACTTTTTTAAATATTTTGGGTTATTCTATAAAAAATAATAATTTTAAAATTCGATTTTTAAATGAATCGCTTAAAAATTGCGACACAGGAATAAAAGTATACCCAGCCGTGATTGTAATAATTTGAATTGTTAATTCGGTTAATAATAAAAAATACTTCTTGTTCTATGTTTTGTTCTGGAAATAGTCTAATAAATATATTTCGTGCATTAAAAATAATCTGAAAATTCAGCATTCAAAGCGTGTTGCCTTTAAGAAACGTTCATACGTTCATTTTGATGTGATTTGACTGAAAAAGTACCCTCGACTGCATTTCGGGCACTTTTTGTAAAATCGCATCAAAACGAGCTCATTCAGTTTCTAGGCAACACGTTTTTTTATGCGCAGAATTTTCGATAATTTTTAATACACTTAATATATTACTACAGATAAGTTTAAAATAAGCTGTACGTAATGATACTTTTAGAATAACTTATGAAATTAAATTTGAATTTTTGTATTTTTTTTATTCATATACTATCTACGAGCTTTATTCAAATAAAAGTTCTATTTTTTTTCAAATTTAAAATCTAAAAAATCGATAGAATCAACACCATACCTATTAATAAAAATAAGAGCATACTAAGCACAAGATTTCTTTCGTAATTCAATGGGCGAGTCCTTATCTGATCAACACTTTGATTGCTGACTTGTATCAGAATATTTTCCACAGGAGCTGATGAGTATTTTTGTGAAATCATTATCTATATTTGATTTTAAATACAAAAATAGTTAAATTGGGTTTATTTTTCTACATCTTATCTTTAAAAAAGTTCTGACGCTAGTAGTTGGTGTCATCAGCATTGTGGAACCAAAACTTTGGCTAATGCTGATGACTCCAATTGACGTTAGTGATTTATTATCACAAATAATGCTAAAAAACAACTAAACAAAAAGGTTTATTCAATATTAAAATATATGAAAAGATAAATGAAGATATTGCATTGCACAGAAGACTCTAGAATGAACTACTGATGAAATTGTGGGAAACACTTAATGCATAAGGGTGGAAAATTGACACAGCCTGTGCAAAAGTACATTGTGCCTTTCCTAATGTTTTATCTTGAACAATTTTCGCACCGCTTTCTTGCTCCCCCTCTTTGTTGTCGCAGTTAATGGATATTTTTCGGGGAAATGAAATTTTGTTGGTTTTGGTGGTGGTGGCTTTGGAGGTAACAAGGATGCGATAACTTGCAGACGAAAGTCGTAAAACGAGAGCTTCTTCGCGTTATCGTACTTGTTGTACATAGTATGGGCATTTAGAAATAGAAGTTGAAAAATGTGTTTACCAAACTTCTTATAGGTACCACCGGAACGTTTTTCTAGAAAACGGGTAATATGGTGTAGTCGAGGATGGTGGTTCTATACTTCCATCTTCACATTCATGCCCTGAAACGTGGAATTTCTTTATCCTGCGGGTCATATTCTGAACATGAATCCTCGAACGGGTCGGCTGTAATATCTTCATCCTCGGAGGACAAATATAGAAGTTTTTTAGCTCATTCTCAGTCAGATATTCTTTTTGATAGGGTTTTGAGGTCCTTCTAGGTCTTTTTGATGTTGACAGCCCTGGCTCCATCACTTTTTTCAATTCACAAAAATGGCGCGAAAGTTAAAACTTCTAGTGCGTCAGTATCACGCTGACCAAAACACATCAACTCTCGCTCAAAGCTGGCTTCAGACTGACTCGTTGAAACGTTATTGTTTGTCGCGCCAATTGGCGTCGGCAGCATCTGGCCGTACCCAAGAGCTACCGCCAATTGGCGTCATTAGCACTCAACGTGTCAAGCGACCGGCCACAGAAAGGTTTACCGAGATCCCCCGAGATTCGACGATGTTGATGTTAAGCATGTGAATTTTCAGTATAACTCGATAATACGATATTTATTTGGCTATCAATGTCGTTCTATGATGTCGGCATAGATAAAAATAAAATATTTTTCAATCGCTTTGCAAATGCCAAAGTTAGAAAAAGGACGCTATAACATTTACGGAATCACGTTTCGCGTACTAATTAATCTGTGATACTATAATACTATACTTTCTAGTCTTTACTAGGTTTATAGCTAGTACATAGATTAAAGAAGGCTAGTATGGACTTAGACCGTTAGACCTATACCTAGCAGGCCCGTATAGATTAAATTATTAATAAATTAATCTATACTAGTCTTCTAGTTCTAGGTCTTGATAGTTTAAATTAAGAAAAATATTTTTATTTTGTTTTATTTAGAATGTAGCTGCTTGTCTATTTTTTCGAATGTACCTACAAATATGTAACTACCTATTTTTTATTTTATATTTGTTATTAATAGTTTACGAATAAATTAACTAACCCAAACCATTTGTGCAGTCATATTTTGAATATTGGTGTTGAAGCCAGAGAGGCCCACAAGCACTT
Organism: Rhamnusium bicolor; assembly: GCA_029963845.1. Classification (NCBI taxonomy): domain Eukaryota; kingdom Metazoa; phylum Arthropoda; class Insecta; order Coleoptera; family Cerambycidae; genus Rhamnusium; species Rhamnusium bicolor. The sequence continues at coordinate 1,250,030 of JANEYF010001814.1, read as the reverse complement.
CTCGCACCGAGGCCCACTCTTGCTTAGATCCGCTACTGGCCTAGTGCTTTTACATTACAGTACTACTAAGTTTAGTTTATGGGAATAGGATAATTTATCGAATAAGAAAAAGTTTGAATTCACAAAAACACGAGGTTGATTTATTATTTCAATTTTAAGATTGCAATTTTTTAGTATGTGTGCGACATGTCATAAACTTTGAGGTCATAAAACCTTATTCGATCATAAACACGAAGCATAAAATACATTGAGTTCCTTATAACTCAATGATAAAACTATGGAGTGTAGAGAAGGAGAAACGTCTCCGTGTTAAAAAAATGTGATCGGATTTTCGATGGAAGAATAGGTGGCGCTGATTTACAGGAGGTATTCTACGTGATTTTGATTTTACTATTTTTATTATTTTTTTACGCTGTATAATTCTTTTCAACACCTACATAATATTATGTTTTCGTTAGTTTATAGAATCTGAAGCTAGTTTCAGAGATATAGTAAGTGTTTAACTTCAGACTCAATCCCATAATACGATCAGCGCCACATCTCATACCTTACAGAATTCAGACCACATTTTGAACGTACCGTCCATAAGAGACGTTCCTCCTTCTCTACACTCTATAGATAAAACACTACCCGCCATAATGGTTTTACATGTGACGTCACTCCTGTATTAAGCAAAACTTATAGTTAACTTTTTTCGTGACTGCTTCGCTAATATTTGGATTGATTTTGTTTATAATAATTAATCATAGAGGTCGGTTTTTTTAAAGTACGAATTTGTCAAGAATTGAGACGATAATGGAGGCTAAATTCTTTGGGACAATCCCGATTTCTGTTCTGTCGAATTTAGAAACATTTAAAACATCTGCATAAGTATATAATATTTGCTTAAAATTTTAAAGCTAACTAGGACCTTATGTTTATAAAAGTGTGTATAATATAGATAATTAGAACATTATTTATTACTTAGACAATCTTTAAGATAACCTCAAAATTTCAAACATGACATATGTGAAAAACTTCACTTGTTTACATTAGTTCTAAAGTTCAAAGCTACTGAAAGTATAAGACAAAATAGTACTTACATCAAAGTGATCTTCACAACAGTACATTATACTTTTATTCCATAATAATTTTGGGTCTTTCCTGGCAGATTATAACCAAATCTTTCTCATTTTAATATCTGGCAGTTTTATAAACAACTTTTGTCGTGTCTTTACCCTTGTATTCTTGCAGTTTGGCACTAAACACATGGTATAATGATGGGTTCATTATTTGTATGATAAATAAAAAAAAACCGAGCGTTACTTCAGCTAGTTCGTTTACTACAAAAATGACGTCGCAGTAGTGACATGGCGGCTCGTGTTTTCGCGCCAATTTACATATTTGAAATTTTGAATGCTATTTTCTCCTAAAAAGCGATTTCATTTAAGTGAAATAAAAATTACTGTGAATTAATACTACGATATGAACATTTTAAGACAATTTAAAAATAAGTCAAATAGCCTATTAATCTCCAATCACGAATTTCTCAATAAAATCTGGATCTCTATTTGATATGGCTCGACCTTGAAAAAATATCCCCGTATAGGGGGCCGCCATACTGTGGGCAATCTGGTTACATTTCAATTTATTATTGGTAAAAATTAGTGATTTTGCGTTTGTCACACTGGGTTTTGATTTGTCAATTAGTGCTACCCATAGATAAAAATATTTTTCTATGGGACTACCGCGCTTGAATGCACCACGAGAGGCGCTAGTGTAGGGTAAGGTCTGTGTCACTGAACGTTAATGTTTACTATGGCATTTTAACGCGAGTCTTTAGTACTTTTTATAAAAATTAGCTGGAAAACATTTAACATAATGATGGCAGAAGGGGATATAGTAATTTACTTGCTCAGTAGGGAAATTATTGTGCCTATCAGAGGTGTGTTATGTTATAAAAATTGTTATATCGCGCATGAGCATGATGAAAACAACGAATGTGCATGAATATTACTTACGATTTTCTGTAGTAGACTCCTTTGGTAACGCGTAATCGTCAGGATTAAAATGTTCCTTAAAAACACACGAATGTTTCGAAGGAGTAAAGTTATCTCCATCAACCACCGTTTTATGCGAGTTTTATCTCTTGGAAGCATATGTTCACCTTTCGTTTCCGAACAAAATGAAACTGCACAACACTGAGGCATAATTACCAAGTTTTTTTTATTTACTAGTGTACGAAATAATTATAATAAAACCCTATAAACTTTTTCCGCGTCTAACAATAACTTTTGACAGCACCTTACTCGCCAGTGGCGCCAACTGGTGAGCCTAAAAACATCCCTCATTGTCATCTTTGGACGATTTGTTTATGTGATGTGCTGCGACTAGATTTATTAATTATTGTACATTTTGCCTGAATTGTTAGTTTTATTAGATTTGTTCTGTATTTATTAGTTTTTGAGTGGCATCTTGTGGATATTTTTTAGTGTAGAACTTAATTAAAAATGCATTGTTTGGTTCCTGGTTGCGAGTTTCACCAGAAAAAAAAGGTGTAACGTTAATTCGTAAGTCTGGTAGTATTCAAACACCAATAGGTTTTCTTTAAAAGCTGGATAGTTTTATAATTTTGGCAATTCGGTAATTCTTTACAACAGCCACTTCTATATTTTTCGTGTTTTTTTTGTACACACGCGTAAAGTGTCTCTATAGAAGACATTTGCTGCAAAGGAAATGTTGCGCAAATGTATTTCGAATTTTCGCACTGTTTTGGGGCAAGGGAAATAAGTGATTGTGTCGTGTTATCATTCACATAATAGATAAATGTCAAACTTGAATAGAATAAATTAAAGGGCAAGGGAAAGATATTTGCAATATCGTATTTTCGTACTATGTTTTGGGGCAAGGGAAATACGTAGATGTTAATAGTTAATTGTACCGGCGCTGTCAACCCATAAGGAGTCATATAAAGCATAGAATGTGCAAGTTAAACGCGTCGTATGAGGGTTATCGTAAATTCCACCAAACGCATTGAAAAATTTTATTATTTTTTTTGTGGCATTTCCCATCATAAGCGCAACATATAATTATGTGGGATGTATTCCTAACATGACGGAGCATCGTACCGTGTATTTGTTTTTTTCGTCAGGCAGAAGTGGCTGTTGTAAAGAATGACCATTTTTTATAATAAAACTTTTAAATCGAGTCGTTTTTCTCTTCTCAAATGTGAAATATTTTTTTCTCCAAAGTGTTTTAACTAATTTGTAATACATGACTGTGATAATAATTTTATCAAAAGATTAGTCAGTGGGTGCTTTTCGACAAGAATTAAAATGGTGGGTTTTCAACTTTTTCATTTCACTATTAAATTTTTCAAATGTACCAATTGCCATGTCTCTTAATATATATATTATTTTTTGGTTGTTAGATCCTACTCTTACTTTTCAGACAAGTTTGGACATGACCCAATTTTACTTTTATACGGAATCCAAATCTGTTTTTTAAATTTTAGTAATATTTCTCGAGATACTACATTTCGGAATGGTATGACATACGGGTGTGTTCTGTAAAATTCATAGCATTTCTTTTTTTCCCCAGCATTGAAAGCCAGGATAGATTTGGAATGAATAGTATTTAGTATTATGCAACTCTATGGATTTAATAACTATGGTTTTGAAGTGGGTCGGAACCTTTGATGTGAAGATAACACCGACATAGTTTTCCATGAAACACCAAAACATCATATACTGCACTCGACGTGCGTTTCGCCAATAAAGTTGACATCATCCAGAGATGATTAAAAGTTCAAAAAAGTTATTTTGGTTCACTACTTTATTTCATAATTAGAGCTAAGTACATTAAACAACTAAGAACATCTAGTTATATTTGTTTTTATCTATTACAAAAAATTTTTAGCATTTTTGCAATTACGAATTTATTTACTATTTCGTTTATTTAGAAACTATATCAATTTAAGGCCTGCCAACACAATCAAGTCTATTGAGAAGATATATTTACGTGTTCAAGGATTTTGAATCTTTTTAAATATTGATCAAAAGTGTAATTCACACCAAATCTTACAAATAAAATCTAATCTACAACATTAATAGTTTAACATCTAAAGTATAATTATAGATATTTTTACTGTCACTTCATTTTTTTTTCAACCACCACTTCTACAACATCCTTATCCAATTTATCATCTTCGTCAGCTTTCTTTAGCTTCTCATCGCCATTTTTCTCGCTCAATTTAAATCTAGAAATAATAATAATGATAATGGGTCATTAGAAATGGTAAAATAAAATAAAATTTTTGATTTGAAAATATTTTAAAATAGGTGTATATTGTTTAAACTTTTAGGAAAAAGGTTGAATATTTACCTATCATATCTTTCCCCATTTACATGAGAATCTTCATCTTCATCAGAACTCTTATTTCCAGATTCAGCCTCAGCAAGAATATCTCCCAAATCTTTATCCACATCTGCCCATAACTTATCATCTCTAGCCTCCTCATCATCTGCACATTTTGTTGTTTCTTCACCTTTTAATTCTTTTGTATCAGAATTATCTGCAGATTCTGTAACATTTTCTTTATCATCCTTCTCTTTTTTCACTTTAACCTCCTTCTCTGCTATCTCTTTACGTTGAAGTTTCTCTGCACGTTTCTCCAGATCTTTATCTTCTTTATAACGAACATATCTCTGCATATGAACCCTCAATTTACAATGCCTGGACAAAATTTTAGGCATATCCATTTCTTCCCCTCTCGGCAAATACATCTTACAGAGGTCACAGTAATGGGCTTCTACTTTATGAACTTGCTCAATGCCTACATTGACTGGCTCTTTGACTTCCTCTTTTTTCTCTTCATTTTCGGAACCTAGTTAAAATATTTTAATAAATTAAACCTTTTGTAAACCTTTTTCTATTTTTACCACCTTTACTATTCACACGTCAACTTTTCATAGACACATGTAATTTCTAACAATAATTTTACATTCACCCATACCTACAGACCAGGGATAGGAACTACAACATGTCTACTGACGTGCAAGTATACAAGTCCCAGAAAGTGCTTTTCCAAGACTGCTTGAAAAGTGTAATATGCGTCGGTTCTGCAACGTGTGAATTTAACCCTAAATATACAACTTTAAACACGAAGAATAGTGACTGTGTGGGGGGTTGCTTTTCATGGCAGTTGGCCATGTACATCGTATAAATGGGATTATGGCCCAACATGCATACATCAAATGTCCTGGAGCCATATGCCGTGAGCATTTGTCCGTACTTGGAAACTACTACAAGATAATGACCCCAAGCACACGGCAAAATCTGTTAAGCAGTGATTAACTAGTAATTCTATATCTGATATCGACTGGCCAACATGCAGTCCTGATCTTATCCCCATAGAAAAGTTATGGCGTGAAGTCAAAAAACGTGTTGGTCAACATCAATATAAAAACTTCATAATCTCACAAATTAAGATTGGGTGAATCTCATTCCATGTATATTCATCAGAAACAATTTAAAAACTCAATCAAAACTAAACCTAAGCATTTATTCCCTTAAAACGTATTTATTTTTAATTTATAAATTAGTCTTACCATCTGCATCTCCATCTCCAACTGAGTCAATGGTTGTAAAGTTTTCTAAATTATCTTCCTCGGCAGAAATATCACTGCCGCAATCTTCCATTCTTTGTTTCCTCTAAAACAGGTTAAAATAATTAGATTTTTGTTACATAAAATCTTTCAAAAACATGTACTGTATTTGATCCACAAACAAATATTAATTAATCATTAAAATCATTCTTATTTAGTTTTAACTTTCACCTGATGATGATTTTATTTGAAGTGTTCGAGTTTGCATTTTATTAAAAAATCGTAAAAAAATGTTACCTTTTTAAAAAGAATTTAAATTATAAATAATTAATAGCAATAGTAAATCAATAACCGAATCATTTTCTTTACGATTCATTCAGTGGAATATTAATGTTAATAAAAATGACAAAAAAAAAGCACAATTATTGAAAATACCTATATGTATATATTTACATTTACTAAAATAAACTTACCTTAATATGTTCAATTGAACAGCAATGGCTCTCATAAATCATAGGACTCTTGAAAGTAATATTGCAGACTTTACAGTATGGCATTAAAAACTTTTTCATATTCTTATGGGCTTCAGAGAGTTGATGAACTGCTTTCTTCTGTTTATAGTTCAACTTGCACAGAGGACAAAAATTAGTTTTTGATGTCAAGTCATCATTATTTTTTTCCAATTCGTTTTGAGTATTCCTTTGTGCTTGCCTCATCTGTGCCAAAATAGATTTTTGCTTCAAAGCAATTTTTCTCATAGCAATCGTGTGTGTTTTACTTGTAAGATGAATATCATACTTTCTAAATGTAACCGCCTTTATTCCACAATGGGGACAATTTAGCTTAATGAAAGTCTTCTTTTTCAATTTTTCATCTCCACTCTCAGATTTATTATCTTTATCTTCAGTATCTTTTTCTCTCTTTGGAGTTTTTTCTGAGACCTCTTTATCTTCAGTATCTTTTATTTCAGAATCTTTCACTTTCTTTTCTTTATTTTTTTCATCATCAGAGTCTTCTTTTTCACTAATTCTTCTTTTTGAAGCTTTGCGAGCAATAGCACTAAGAAAATAAAATTACAAAATAGAATCAAACAATATTTATATAAACAAATAAAAAAAATAAACCACACACATTTTTAAACAATATAACAAATTCTTAATCTAGATTTTATACCTAAAACTTAGTCCCTCATACATTCACTTTAATCAAGTTTTAAAATTATGATTAACACATATTTAAATAAAACCACTTCGGCTACTCTTTAAAATGGAAATAAGACGGTTTATCTTCCTTGCATCCATAAACTCCCATGACACTATTTAAATTCTTTAGTAGTAGTTTCTATAGTAAAGGAAAATTTTTAATCGAGAGCAAACATTAAACGTATCATTTAAGGTCAATACATTTTAAGAAAAAAGGTTAAATCAAAATATTTCCTAACACCTAAACAAAAATCTGAATTTTATCGGAAAATCGAAATGTATTAATTTATAGAGGTAAAAACATGTTATGTTTATTTTGATATCTTCAAAATGGATCTAAAATTTGTAATATCACAATGTGTCATAGTTAACCAACTACAAGCTAAACAGAATGAATATAACTATCATTAAATATTTAATGATAGATGATGTCCATTTTCGCAGATATTCTAATCTTGCAGTTTTTTTTTGTGCTGAATCAAGTAGTAGACTAAGGCCTTCATGTTTTACTTCTTAGTAACTTCAGGCTTTTGTGGTTCTTATTTGGTAGAGTGGTTTTTTAGCTACTGTCTGCTGAACATCTGAAATTGTTGATTATCTCAATTTTGAGGTTTACATTCTCGTTTCCTCAATCAGTTGCATTTGCACAATTAATTTTATCTTTAATGTTTTAATATTTTTCTCTCAGGAAATTGACCTGTAAATTTTCCTAAATGTTTTAATAATTTCATTGGCTGATTAATCGATATCTCTTCCACAATGAGAGCTAACGTTTTCAGGCTCACCAGTTGGCGCTACTGGTCGAGTAAGGTTGTGTCAAAAGCTATTGTTAGGTGCGGGAAAAGTTTATAGTGTTTTATTATAATTATTTCGTATACCAGCAAATAAAAAACCTTGTTAATTGTGCCTCAGTGTTGTGCAGTTCCATTTTGTTCAGAAACAAAAGGCGGACATATGCTTCCGAGTGACAAAACTCGCCTAAAACAGTGGTTGATAGAGATAACTTTACTCCTTCGAAACATTCGTGTTTGTAAGAAACATTTTAATCCCGACGATTATGCGTTACCAAAGGGGTCTATTACAGAAAATCGTGAGTAATAATATGTACATTCGTTTTTTCATCATGCTCATACTTGTTATAACCTAACTTTAATGACATAAGAGACTTCTGATAAGTACAATAATTTTCCTACTGAGCAAGTAAATTACTACTTTCCCCTTATGTCATCATTGTGTTAAATGTTTTTCACTTAATTTTTGTAAAAATTACTAAACACTAGCGTTAAAAAGCCACAGTAAACATTAACATTCAGTGACGAAAATTTGAGAGCATTGCATCAGAAATAATGCAAAGAGCTCTCAATACGGTAGATCGATGGTGCACACAGGAAGGGCTTTCTGTTAATCCAGGAAAGACCACGGTGGTGACTTTCACAAGGAAAAGAAAACTCCAAAACCTGAGGAAACTATATCTTCGGGGAAAAGAACTACAGGTGAGCAATGAAGTCAAATATTTGGGACTAACCCTAGATACCAAGCTTAACTTCAAAGCTCACATAGACAAAGTGACAATCAAAGCCACGCGGGCCTTATGGACCTGCAGAAGCATGGTGGGCAAGAGTTGGGGACTTCAACAAAAAATGGTGCACTGGTTGTACCAAAGGGTCGTCGTACCAATAATAACCTACGCCTCCCTGATCTGGTGGCACAAGGCCGGAAAAGGAGAGGCGATGAGAAAACTAGGCAAGTTGCAAAGACTTGCATGTCTAGGGATCACGGGAGCAATGTCAACAACGCCGACCGCAGCCTTGGAAATACTGCTAGGCCTACCTCCACTACACCTAGTGGTGGAGAATGAGGCACTAATGGCAGCATACAGGCTGAAAACAACTGGATATGGGACCATCTCAAGGAGAGGATACCATACTGAAGTATTCCAATATGTAGGAAAAAATCGGCTACTCGATATGCAGTCAGACAGAATCAGCACAACCTACAACTTCACAAAAACTTTCAGGGTAAAAATACCTGAAAGGGATGGAGAAGGAGGTAGGATGCAGAGACAACAAAATGACACCATCTGGTATACTGACGGATCAAAAACGTCAAGCAGTACCGGAGCAGGAGTTGCGGGAGAACAACCAGGGACAGACATCAGCCTGAACCTCGGAAGTATCGCAACAGTGTTCCAAGCCGAAATCACAGCAATAGACGTCTGTGCACAAGAAATGATACGGAGGGCATACAAAAATAAGAGAATCCGCATCATCACTGACAGCCAAGCAGCCCTCAGAGCTCTAGAAGCAGTAGAAATACGATCCAAAACAGTAAAAGACTGCCTGGAGTCCCTGGAGAAACTTACAGAACACAACAGTGTACAACTGGAGTGGACACGAGGACACCAGGGAAATACGGGAAACGAAAAAGCAGACATACTAGCCAGAAAAGGCGCTAAATCAATTCTAACAGGTCCCGAACCGACCTGCGGGGTACCTTACAGCACCGCAAAAGGATCGGTAAAGGAACTATTAAGACAGAAACACTACTCGCACTGGATAGAGATACCGGGAATGAGACAGTCACGCTTGTTCATCGGAGAAATATCTAGAGCAAGGACCAACGAAATGCTAAAGCTGAGCAGAAAACAGCTGAGGTGTGCAGTGGGAATATTAACAGGACACTGCACACCAAACAAACACCTAACCAATATAAGGGTGAAAGACAATCCAGATTGCAGGATGTGTGGTGAAGAGGAAGAAACTCCCTACCACATCTTATGCGAATGCCCAGCCCTAACGGCAATGAGACTAACACACTTCAAGGGACCACTTTTAACCCCGGAAGAGATAGCCAGAGCTCCCATAAACTGTATACTCGCCTTCTGGAATAGAACGGGTCTTATGGAGTAATGAGACTATGGGGTACAATAAGCTTAAGCTTCAGTACAGCGGGTAGTTTAAACCGCAACCCGTAAGGAAAAAAAAAAAAAAAAAAATTCAGTGACATTGACCTTTCTGTAAACTAACAATTCTCGTGGTGAATTCAAGCACGTTAGCCCTCAATGTATCTGTTGTTTTACATTAATTTAATTTTTCACTGATACTTTCAATATTATATTTTCATAATTATTTTCTTTTAGAAGTCCAGTTTCTGTATATTCTTATTCCACAATCTATTTAGAAATTTGGAAACAGCATTTGCATAAATATTTACGTAGTAGTACATTTTAAAGTTCTAAAAAGTAAAAAGCAAAATTTGATGTTCTTTTTTTTTTATCTATATCCAAAGTCAAAATCCGCCTATGAGGGAGGCACCAGCCAATGTTCATCGATGAATGCAGTATGACTATAAAAGTTAATAACGAAACTGTCAACATATCCAAATCCAATCATTTTTGAAAATCAGCAGAATGCAACGTTTCATTTTATTTCTCTTTAGATGCTACGCAAAATTTTATAGTACTATAAAATTCATCACATTAAAAAACTACAATAATCAGATTTATTTAGTGTTCTTTCAGAGAAATAGCAACCTTTTTTAGTTAACTCAAATGTATAAGTAATAATATGAATGTTTTGATCATGTAATCACCCTCAACAAATAAAATACAAGAATTTTAAAAAGACAGGAGCTACGAGTATAATTTACATGGTTTCAGAATTAAATGGACAAATTAAAAATCTGAATTCAGGATTTCAAAATAAGAAAAAAGTTTCCTATAGTATATGTCCGAAAACGCTTCGTTAAAGAGTTATGCCCCTCCAAAAATGGAGGTTAAAATTAGGTTAATTTCTTTTCAAATTTGGAAAAAGATAAAAAAATGAATTTAGTAGAGATTTTCTACTAATGAGAACGCTTCTAAAGGATATTTTTTTCATCCCCTATCGGTAAAATGGGTGAAATCGGCAACCCCCAATTAAATTTTGTTATAACAATTTTAACGGACCCGAATTTTATCTGTTAAAAATATGGATTGGAAAGTTTGATTCATTTAAAAAACTCTTCTGCCTTTTATTTTTTTCACCGAACTGAGTTTTTTAATAAAAAAAACTGTTAGGTCGCTGAAAAAAGAAAAGAAAGCTTTCCAAGCCACATTTTTATCTGATAAGATCGGGTACGTTAAAAAGTTATAATAAAAACATTAAATTGTGGGTTGCTGATTTCACCCATTTTACAGATACAGTTTAAGATCCGGCAGCTGATTCCTAAAGATGTTTTTTTAAATGATTCATTAAAAAAAAAAAAAAAAAAACATAACTGCAGGAATCCGCTGCCGGATCTTATACTAATAGGGGATATTGAAGAAATATACTTTAGAAGCATTCTCCTTAGTAGAAAATATCTAGCAAAAATTTTTTTTTCCAATTTGAGAAAAAAAATAAATTAAAAACCTAATTTGAACCTCGACAAAGCATTTCTGGACATACCTCCATAGGAAACTTGTTCCTTATTTTGAGATCCTGAATTCGGATTTTAAGTTTACTCAATTAATCCTATATTAAATAAGTTTATTTCCTATGTCTACATCTATAAAAAAAAAAATACCAATTTTATCTGACAGCTGGCAACAAATGTTTCTATTTACGATCCAAATACACCCCCAATTTTTCCATCACATAAAAAAAACTGTTCGTTTTTTATTTTTTAAGTATCACTTTTCAAACATCTTTTTATCATTCCATAAACATGCACTAGATTATTACCAAAGGCCGACTTAAAAAAAGATTTAAGAAAACATTTTTCCAGTTCCAAGTTTTTTACAAATAAAAGCTATGAAAATTTGAAATTTTGAGTGCTACTTTTAACAGAACCCTCATAACCAAGTAGAATTTGAATATTCTATGTATATACTCAATGACAAAATGCCATTTACGTATATACGTAGAATATCGAATGCTACCTGAGATGCCATTTTCTGATAATTGTTATTACCCACAGATATCTAAAAAGCAAAGTACTTTTTAATTAACCTTAAATTACATTTTAATATTTAAATATTAGGACAATTTAAAATATTCAACGACTTCTCATTCACAAGTAAACAAAAAAAATTGGGGACATCTTGACCCTGTTTTCCAGTACCCGATTTCTAAATTGTATAGTCTGCAGGGATAGGATGCATCCTATAACATTTTCATCTAACTTGTTTATCTTCGAAAACAAAAGAGAAATATTTAATGAGTCACATACTTATTAAAATTATTAATTAATTAAAAAAATAGATTTGAATTCTTTTTAAAAATATCATACTTATTTTTCATCATTTAAATTCTGACACATTTTATTTTTATATTTTTAAATAAATTTTTTGAAAGGTTTACAAAGGACCCTTAAACAATGAAGTTCTGACATTTCAAACGATTAAAGATATATATGTATAAGAATATTTTCAGAAAATTATTATTTTTTTACTATACCAGGTTCTCTATATGTATAAAGCTACATCCAAAAATTCGGTGAAAACATTATACCTTGTACCTAAGATTTAAATCAAGGAAAGAAGAATGAAATAATGAATTCTGTCTCTACTGCCAATATTATTTCAACATTTTTGTTCATGATTGATTAGATTCTATATTATTATGACCGGATCGAAATTTTTTTTTATTTCTAAAGAAAAAATTATTTAAAAATAAAAACAAAATGTTCCCGTCAAAAATGCTTGATAGCCAAGACAGAATTCCCAAATGTGCTCTATGGGATAACATTTTTTCTTGAATAACTCCAACACTGTTCGTTGGATCATATCAAAATTTGAGGGAAAGATGTCTTTTTTTAATTTTGTCACATTTTTTTCTAAATAATTTTTAAGAGCTCTATAAATTCTTAGAACATTCAATTTTACATCCAAAAAGATAAATTGTTGACAAACTGCACCGTTTTCAAGAAAATCGGCTTTAAATTTAAGACATATTTGCATTAACACAATTCGTAGAAATATTAAAATTTAATTTACATTAAAGTTTTACTGTAACATTCAAGAATGTTTTAAATATTGACGTGAAGACATCTACTTTGTTATAAACTGACCTAACATGCTTATTATTAAAATTGACTTTTCCTTACCTCTCTGCTTTTAACACTAATTTGTGACTTTTTTTTTGTGAAAATATTAAATGAATATTTATTAAAATGTGTCATATTAGTTTAAACTTATTATATATTAATAAATAAATCGATATGGGCATCAGGTAACTCAGGATAGTGAAATTAAATAATCCTCATGTTTAAACTCTTGCAAAGGAATCCAAGGGTTAATATATCATTAAAAAAAAATACTTTCTATCAATTAGAGCACATTATCACTCGACAAATTTTGCTCCATTAAAAAATATATCTTTACCAATATTGGATTTGTGCAGTGTATTTCTTACACTGTTATTACTCATTGTGAAAAATCAATGGACATGTCAATTGAAGATATTTATTACTGGTGTAATTCTAGAATTGCATGGACAGCAGTAGATCAAACAGTTGGACGACTTGGCAATTAGGGTTGTAGTCGAGAAATAAAAATTACAGCTGAAGAACTATACAGTAAAAACTCAGGTACAATCATGTTTAAATTCATGTCTTTTATTTCCATTAGTCAAAAATCCTTTCATAATGACTTAAGTGTTCTTACTTCTTGTCATCTTTAATTATGACTTTACTTGCCTCAACATCAGAAACCTAACATATTGAACAAAATCAAAATTGACATTCATGTTTTCAATTTCTTTCTCAAATGGTTTAAAATATCTATAAAATAAATCACATACAGGATGATTTAGGACAGGGCATGTTTTTTGTGTCAAAATAGACAAAGAACTTCTTAATAATGACTTGTGTACACATTATGTTTTATTCTTCCTAAGAGCTCCCTTCATAAGGGCATTAATATTTAAATGTTTAATACTATATCAAGAAAATGAAATTTATTACACTAGCAAATTTACGAAGAACAACTATTCAAGAGTAATACAACTTAAAATTGACACCAGCGTTCCAACCTAAGAAACTAACTTAGTTAAAATTTTTAGTGGTTTCGCCAGATTTTACAAAGAAAATAATAACAGACAAAAATGAAACATTTGTTTAAGAAGGCATTAATGTCCTATTTGTCGAAATATTAACCATTAAAAATATCTCCCACCTAAAAATCAATTACAAAACGGTATCTTTTAAATTGTCAATAAACAATTTATATGTATTTTTTTCTATTTAATAAACACCTCAGTGAAATACAAACATTGAAAGTTTTAATTATATAAATTAGATTTGACTATTTTGAAATTTGTTATATATTAGGTTTCATATTGGCAGTATACATAAATCCATTATGGCATACGATTATTGTTAACATTTTTTTTATTCTGGAACCAGTGATTTCTTAACCACCTACAGTGGTAGCTCTATCAATCAGATGGAATTACTCAGGGCTAGTTGTATAATAGAGGTTTAACTTTGTTCGTAGATCAAACACTATAGACACAATTGCTTCTATGAAATTCAATCATAATCAAGGCTAAACCACTACTGTAGTACGTGCCCTTATAGTAACAAATTTAATTTTTTATATAAACGTTATCATATAATGGCTTTACGAAAGTATGATATAATAGACTAGTTTCACATAAAAGTACAAAACATGTCAGTATTCTCTGCACCAAATCCAGATATGTCAATATTTTATCTTAGTTATAATGTATACAAAGTCCATGAATATATAAAGAAATATGGTTGCTCAACAACACTAAATAAGTGATTTACTCCATGCCACCAAATAGTGCAATGTGTTGGTCCTCAATTTATTTTCCTCAGTATCTTTTTATTCGGATCTTCAATACATCTATATAATGTAAGCTCAAATGTTTTTTTTTTTTTTTAGATGGTGTCAATTAAAATTCAGGTAAGGAAACTGTGCTATCTCATGCACCTGCTCACTTTGATGTTTATATATTCTTAAAAAAGTAAAATGCTTACTATTTTATCAATACATTAAATACATTTCAGGTTTCCTGCAATAAAATTGTATTTACCTCCTCATTCTAGATATTTTTAATCTCCTGGCGTAGTCTGATGAGCGAGCAGGTATAACTCGCTTTCGTACTGCATATGAACTCTCTACAAGACGTCTTCTAGTTGGACGATCTCTAAGTCTTAGGCCTCGAGAGCCTCTTGAACTAAGACGACCCCTATATGATCCTCGAGATGGAGGAGGACCAGTGGGCCTACGAAACTCATCTCTTCTGGAAAAGGCTGTAGATGCGGAATGCCGATCGCCAGAGTAGGTTCTTCGATCTGAATAACTTGATTCATGTCTACTTGGTCCATATCCACCGTAAGAACTATCATGACGTGAACTAGGTGCCTGGATAACATACTTAATTAAGAAGCAACATAATTTGTAATGCCATAGAACCCTCAGACGTCAAGCCTATTGGGCCCCGTAACACTATTAGTTATAGTATAAATTCTAAATCTCACAACTTTTTCAATTTCTTTCTATAATTCGATCAATACTATTTCATTTTCAAATAATACCATCTTTTTTCATATATCACTCTCATCACTCTAGAAAATTATATCTAGTTAATTAGAGAAATGCTTTCTAATTACTTTTGCAGGTGTTTCTCTGACTTTTAGCCTTAGATAGTCTGAAAATCTAGCACCACACAATTTTTGTATTTCATCATAATAGTCTTTCAGTCAAATATATGGTTTTACACATATTTACATCTATATTACATACATAAATATGTAACTTTTCATTCTTTTAAGACCCTGTGAAATAATTAACAAAAAATAAATATTCTCGTACCTCAAGTCTCATTCTCTTCCTATCAGGGGATCTTCGACCACTGCCGTCACGTCCCGAATAACTGTCCTGAAAAAAAAAAAAAAAACTTCATTATTCATTAATTAAATTGGAACATTAGAAAAATCCAAGCTAATAGCCACACGGATTAAACAGACCCAGCAGACAACGGCAAACCTGTGATACTACTACTACTAAAACTTATTTTATATTGCTTTGTAAATCACAAGGTGCTCAAATTGAATTTCTTATTTCTACAATATCTCCCAAAAAACAAAATCAAGAATCAATAACCATCAACAAAATATATTGAATGGGTTACTGCGAATGCATACAGGTCAATAAGTGATAGAAGCTAAGTAGGATCTAAATTATTCACACAAAACAGTAAGTTACTTGGTAAAAGCTACTCAAAGTAGTGTCGGCTCTAAAAGAGCCATTTAAATATGAAAATTTTCTTGATCACCAGTGAGTGAACTATTTCATCACACTTTATTTTTATCCAAATTAAGTCATATTCCTGTCAAAATACTAAACAATATTATTTGTTGGATTTTCCTTTCCTCATGGACTTCATATTCCTTTTTTATATTTCAATAAGTTAAAACCCATGTATTTTTTTTACCTTGTTACCTATTACATTTCAAAATGCTCAGAGTTGATAAAAATCGTGATTTAAAAAAAAAAAATCAAAAATCACGATTTAAAAAAAATCAAAAAATTATGATTTTGATTTTTATGTATTTTTTTACATAAATATCCTAATAATTGACATTAACAATGTATTTAGTATTTATATTAACAAAGATAGTTTTTGTTTAAACTTACAAATGGAATAAATTGTGTACCTTTTGTATCTATAATTGTAAAATAAGCTAGAGCATACATGAAAATTCCTGTCAGAACTTGAAAATTCGCCTGTCTTTATAATGCGCGGGGATGATGCGAATTGCCATTATTTGCTAATCTGCAGCGTAACGCATAACAAGTGAGAAAGCTAGTCTGAGTGATTATATTTATAGTATTTAAATATTAAATAATTTTTGAATTATGTCTTCTAGTAGAAGTGGAAGGAAAAAAAGATCCTATGGCAATATTTTATTGAAAAATCAAGTAAGCTTGATGGAAAAAGTGGTAGTAGAGCTACATGTAAAAAGTGTAATGTAGAAATGCAAGAGCTTGTGGACCGACTGATAGTCCACTGGAAAAAAATGTACTTCGCGTAATGTTGAAAGTGTAGAAACAAATAATGAAGGTCCCTCTACTTCAGGAACAGTGTCCAATGTAAGCATAGTGTTATTTTATTTATAATTATAACTTCTTAGTAAGACAAAATATTAAGAAACCTTTTTTTTTAAATTTACTTATTTAACATCGGTCTATTTCTACAACCTGGAATGGGTTGGAAACCTTTGATGCGAAGATAACACTGACATAGTTTTCCACGAAACACCAAAACACTATATACTGCACTCGACGCGTGTTTCGCCAACCAAGTTGGCATCATCTGGAGATGATTAAAACTGTTTTAATCATCTCCAAATGATGCCAACTTAGTTGGCGAAACGCGCGTAGAGTGCAGTGTATAGTGTTTTGGTATTTCGTGGAAAACTACGTCAGTGTTAGATTCAAATTTAGCATTTAAATGATCTAGTGCATTTTCTAGATTTCTAGTAACTTTCCCTGTGCAAATGTGACTTTCA
The DNA here is from genome assembly GCA_029963845.1 of Rhamnusium bicolor. Taxonomy (NCBI): domain Eukaryota; kingdom Metazoa; phylum Arthropoda; class Insecta; order Coleoptera; family Cerambycidae; genus Rhamnusium; species Rhamnusium bicolor. The sequence continues at coordinate 1,232,740 of JANEYF010001814.1, read as the reverse complement.
TTCACTCCTAGTTTTAAGAACAAAGTATAGTATCTATGCCTGTCTGTGTGTAGCTGGATTTAAACAACATAACAATCTTGTTTTTTATTACAGATACAATTGAACAGGTTACAACAAGATGCAGAGGAAGATAGTGTCCCACAGCGCTCTTATCTTCTACGCCATTAAGTAAAAAAAGAAAAGTAGTGCCCGACTCCAATTATGGATCTTTATCATCTTTTGTTGTACGTACGACCAAGCCTAATAAAGAAGAAATAGATAAACAAATTGCTAGAGCTCTTTATGCGACAAACAGTAGTTTCATGTGTATTGAACATCCTGAAGTAAAAAAGGCAATAACGCTTTTACGCCTGGATATGTACCACCATCTCGACATGATGTGTCCAACAGACTGCTCGATGAAGTGTAGAACGAGGAAAAAAGTAAATGTTTTAGAGATTTATCAGGAAGTTCAGTTTGTCTGTCATTGGATGAATGATCCAACATACACAATGAACCAATAATATGTGCAACTGTAACTACGGAAAATGGGTCTTCCTTTTTAGTAGACATAATAGACACATCTGGAAATCCACATACATCTGTATACTTAAGGGGCCTAGTCGGGAAAAAGCTTCGGATAGCTGTGTCACTCTCTAGAAAGTTTTTATACATGCGCCGCTGAATAATTTTGCTCTTGACTATACCATCACTAGACGTTTTATTCACCGACTTTATTGAGGTGCGATTCCCGATAGAGGTAACACTTCCTTGCTCCATTTGTAGTGACAAAGATACTTATTTAGAAAATTCATTTTAACCAAATGGTACGGAATAAAAGTTTGAAACTTGCTGAGCATAATTATGAAGCTTCATTCTAGAAGACATGTATGAATTTTACCTCGAATTTTACCGATTGATATCATAATTCAGGAGCTAATCATGTTAAAATTTCACTTATATTTTCAGTATACATTTTACCTACATAAAGTGAAAATTAATTAAAATAGATATACATGTACCCTCTAGTACACTTTCAACTACTGATCCTCCAAATTTGGTGTAATTTGACCAAACCATATGGAAGAAATAAATTTTGAAAAATTACCTTACAAACACTGGTTCAATTAGCCCTCTTAATATAACTTGCAATAAACTTAATTAAAACTCTAAACACTGACTATACCTGTACAGTAAGCAGTTTTGTGATGGATAATGCTGCCAATATGTATACACATATATTTTTTTCCTTTTAAGTTTGTGATATTCCTATATGTATATGTATTTTTGTTTTTGGTTTTTGTTGTTTTTGACATGTACTATACAATTTTATATTGTCACTGGTCCATAATAAATCTAATCTAATCTATGAGAAACCAAATTAAATCAACAGAACTAAATGTTATTACTTACGGTTGTGCTCCACACATTTTGAACTTGTTATGTAAGGATTTGGAAATTAGTGAAATTAAGGAACACGTTACGTTCGTTATGAAATACTTCCGAAACAATCATTTTGCCTCTGCCACATACGCAAAAGAAGGAGGAAAAAAAACTTACTTTACCTTCTGACGTAAGATGTATGTAAATAAATTTCATCTTTACTTTTGGACAGGGACGTGTACTGGAGAACACCATTTTTTATATATTCCAATACTGAGATGGGGCATAGCTAAATTTCACCGGCCGCCACTGAGTACTTGTCAAAAGTAATTTTCAAGTTATATGATTCATAAAACTACTAATGTCAATAATATAATTGCAAAAATATTACAACGCCGCTGAGTCCATTGACAAACAAGCTGGACAATGAAGCTGTGACATAGGTTCATAATCCTGTCTTTGTTCCACCAATTAATAACTTATTGGCCAGATGTCCTAGCCTGCCTAAACATACGTATCTCTATATTTGTTCATCCTACAAATGCATTGCTGCAGACGCAGATCTTAGTTAATTTGATACACACACAAAGATACAAACAACAAAGTATATGTCCTGTGCGATCTTAGACCCCCTATCACTTAAATAATGTTTCCGTATGCTGCAGTTCATCACTGAAATTGAAAACGTATAATACATGTCGTTCACACGGGGGGGCATGAAATCTCAGAAAGGATAAACACGCACAGCAGCGATATGGCTAAAAGGACTTGCACACTACATAAGAAAATGCTGATTGATTATACATTCACACGGTTAATTTTCAAGAAAAATCGAATGGGCCAAAGCGCATTTCATTTATCTTGCAGTTTTCAAATTAAAGGCCAAAATTTTATTTTCATGTTTTTTGTAAAAATTTAATAATTTAATGTTTATTTGCAAATAGATAAGTTAAAAAGGTATTTCAAAAATGTGAAGAAATTCACATTTGATAAATTTATCATTTTGGTCCTACATGTTAAAGCATGCGATATCATCCCATCACTCTACAAAGTTTGAGTGTTAAGAGGAAGTGTGCTTAAAAGCAAATGTAGTCTATCACCTCTCCACTCCATGTACGCAGGATGATATTGCTGGAGAGGGTACTGGCACCCAAATCGTAAATTTTCCAGATGTGTATTTAGCTTTCACATATTCAAAAATCTCTGCAACTCATCTATTTATATAAGAAAAAAACAGGGTTGCATTGATTTAAATTGTAATTTACATCATACGATTTATTTTAAAAAAACCGTTGATTTCCTCTTAAATGGTTCTCAACCATGATGAGATGAAAGCAGTAATCACTCGAAATCATTAATCTCAATAAAACAGTACAGTGCAATTTGTGCTTGACGTTGGTAGACTACTGCTACTGCAGAATTAAGGGGTTCCCTTGATGCTTTAACCTTGAACTACATTATCTAACAAGCACCGGGTTGTCAGGTAACAGTAAAATAAGCTTGTGAGATAGTAAAAAATGTCTTGCAGAAAGAGACAGTATTTGGAAATTATAACGAAGGGAAAAAAAATAAATGAAAAAAGAAATAGTGGTAAATTCTTGTTTGAACATAAAGAATTGGAGATGCAAAAAATCAAAACATAATTTTCCCTGACATTCAAAATGTTAAAACGAAACGTTGACAAATTAAAAATTGATTTTTAATTAAAAATATATTGATCCCAACACCCACAAAATTATAATTATATTATTTATTTAAATAAAAGAAATCCGATTTAAATCAAAAAAAGTTCGATTTGTTTGATTTTTTCATCAGCAACTCTGAAAAAAAGTAGAGATCTTTTGTGTCATACTTTTGGGCATCAATAACATGGTAAATTACTAAATGTAAAAAAATAAGTATATTGTCGAAAACAGCAAAATAAAATTTTGGTCTATATCTCAAAAACTTTTATCCTCTCAATGCAAACAGCATTTCTCTATCTAGTGCACAAATGGGTGTAATCCCTACCAATTTGACACCCCATATATTACATACTTAATGTAAGATTCAAAAATGTTTTAAATGCTCACAAATACAAGACTAGCATGTTTCGGAAAAGTTTTATTTACAATGTTTTCCCCTTATCATCACATCAAGATTTAAAAATTTCAGTTTACCAAACTTTAAAATTAAGGTGAAAAATTATTTACTCAACCTCCAGTGAGGTGTCCAAGAACTTTAAAATATTCTTATTATTATTTTGTCTATTTCCTCTTCTTATTTATAGTTTACCTCAGAATTACTGGGCACATAAAAAATGTCGGCGTTTTTGATGGCGTGATGAGGATCAAAGACGCCGACATTTTTTATGTGCCTGGTAAATCTGAGGTAAACTGTACCTCCAATTTATAATTTGGCATATGTCCATGCATATTACATAAAATATATTTATTCATTAATTACATCATTTTGTACAAGACCATTTATGATGTCAAATACACGACTAACTTTATAAAATATATTTCATTCATTTCATTTTATAAAATATATTTCAAATATTTAGAGTTAGGTGTACGAATAACTATGCTAAACTTTGCCTATGTATTTTCTGTACACAATCGATACATTTATTATTTTTAATGTACATCTGCTTGAAATTAAAACTTTTTCTACTTCTAGGTAAATTGACACAAGTGTTCTTCTTCATATCTTTTCGTTAAAACTTTTCTACCAGAAAAAAAAATATATGTAGGTACTTGACCATTTTTGGTTAAATAGATATTTCCCACATTTTAGTACTTGTTTGTACGTTCGCATAATTCGTACATAACTAGTTCGGAACAGGTATTTGAAAAAAGACGTGCATTTGGAATAGGAACATATAATACCTTTTCCAGAAAAAAGCTTCTCCAATAAAATATCATGAAATATTTTTGAATTATAAATTTTAGAAATCAATAATACACCGAGAAAAATTATTAGTACTGTCACTTCAGAATTAAATTTAAATTCCAATAGGTTAAGTTGCAAAATACAAAAATATTTACATTTTATACTGTACACAAGTTAACAGTCGAGAAAAGTATGTGCAACACAAAATAAATGTAGAAATACACAAAATGGTTAAAAATCACAAATATTTTTCATATATTTCACAATATAATAAACAGGAAAATAGGGTATCACTGACTTAGCTAAAGAATGGCATCATTGTTTAACTGACAGAAACTATAAATTACTCTGAAACTTTATATTTAATCTTGAAATGGAAACTACTTATATTGATTACATATCGTCGCTACAATCACGAAGTGACGTAACTCAAAAAACACATACTTTGAGATAATACATTTATTATGTACTAATGCTGGTGCGTTTTCATCCCACGGAACCTCATACGGAAATATTGTACACATACTGAGTTTGATCAATAATAGTGGTGACGTATCTTGAAAATGAATTGTAGAAGCAATCACGAATTGTCGTAACTTGAGTGATGTCTCTTCGTGGTTGTGATATTTCCGTAACCTGTATGGGCGTATCTCATGTTGCCTGTCCAAAGCTGTACAGTCTGGTCACGTGGTAACCCTATGACAGTGAGCACCTTTAGGCTGTAGTATCCATTCTGTTGCCTTCGATATTAGACGTAAATATTTACAGTTACGAGATATAATGCAGCCGAATTATGATGTACACGTTTTGTGGGACGTCGGAACGCAGAATGTTGTGTGTTCAAAATGAATTAAAAACAAAGAAGAATATACCGATACGAATTGAAGCAAGGGTTAAAATGTATTGTGCAAAGAAATGGTATATAGGACAGGTTATCGGCGTTATAGATGCAGAAAATAATATCAGCAGCAGCTCTAGTAATTTAGATGATGCTCGAGTAAAACATATGAAAGGAATTTCACATAATATAAGCAAAGATGTTTCTACTGTTCCTGAAGCAAATATAACAGGAGATTCAGCAAGTGACAAAATACGTAATGCTATCGAATTTGACAGCTCGGACGACGAACAATTAATATATTTGAAAAGAAATCAGTCACAGTCACCTTCAATTGTTCAAGGCAATGATTCTCCCATCCCATTTTACGATGCACATGTTGCACACGTTGAACACTGTGAAGTATATAGTAGGTTAGGTTAGGTTATAATGAGTGGGTCCTTGTGGACCCTCCACTGCGGCTTTTAGCAGGCCTATTGTGGCTCACTCCTAATGATATTTCACCCAATAAGCTCAGTCTCTTAATGAAACTAATAACTTTATTGGGTGAGAATGTGTCCAGATCCTCTGGCAGCAGTTGGCCTTTGCCAAATATTGAGAATCGGATCCTCTCCACAGCAGGACAGGTGCATAGGAAACATAATAACGCCTAAACAGTTTTTTGTTTTTTTGCAATAAGTTTCATAACAACTACATAAATTTAAATTGGCTATTCTGTAAAATTGCGAAATATGAGATACGTCGTTTCGTGATTGCAGCGACGATATATAGGTAATGCAATCATATATTTAACTTTCAATCTAACGGGACATTTTAAACATCTTATCTCATATTTTATTAAATCTTTTGACACTTAACACAACAGACCTACCCAACTGAGGTCTTTCGTGATTGTTACCTTTTCCAATCCGATTCTAACTTAAACTATGTCCTAAACTTTTTAAAATATTCTACGGTCTTTCAATTTGGATAGGAAAACATATACATATTCCCCACAGCCACTTCACCTCGGTTTGGAAACTTTTCAAGGCTGCCAACTGTGATTTAGATGTGAATTACATCACACTTTCAGGTTCATTTATCACCAAGGACCAGAAACATGCAATTTTTCGAAATCAGCAGTCATAAAGAGCCTTCATATTATAAAATTAATTGATATGTATGTGCTTATTTATATATCTGTAATATATGCATCAAATTGCTTTTGCCACAATATACAACCGGTATTGTGGCAGGAAGCAGAAAAGATATATGTAATATTATATGTAACTGGCATTTATTCCGCTCCCTGTTATCACTTTCCCCATTTATGCTTCTAATGTCTAATTAGCTTAACAAACAAACTTACAGGTCTGTATGGTTTATGATATTCATCTGAATGTGGTCTTGAGAAACGATCTGATGAGCCAGAATATTTGTTTCTTGAATCAAAAGAGCTTCTCGAATCCATGGAACTTGAAAATGATGAAGAAAACCTTCCACCTCCAGAATATCCACCTCGGCTTCCACTTCCACTCCACGAAGAATTTCCCCGACTTTGTGTACCACGATAAGAGTTTCCTCTTGGAGAAGAATAGCCTCGTCCTCGCGACATTGCAAGAGTCTGACTGAAACTTATAAAAAACATAAACACGTTAAAAATAAATATAATGCGAAAGTAAATTATACAAACTCCTAATAAGCACGAAATTATCTACGATGCAACTCTTACCTCGGTTTGTAGTAACTCATTGTGGTTATACTGAAATAAAAATATATTTCAATAAGCTTAAATTATCCTAGTTAACTACATAAAAAAACGCCATGAAATTAAAAACCACGCCAGGAAGCCGTAATGGCGGTGCACAGCAACACTAGAAAAAAAATATATGTAGGTACTCACCTTTACCTAATCTGTAGTCAACTGAGAACACGAACAATTATTAGAAATCAATTTCATACGATTTTCAGAATATTGCATCAATTACTTCCAGTTTTTCTTCTAATCAAAAAAATAGACACGTCACCACGCCAAGAGATTGGAATGGAAATTGAAACACAACATAACAGGAAACAGGAAACCAAACAAGCAGAACGTAATATCACAGATGTCACAGAATAACCAACATTCTGTGGTAATATTAAGCCGAGTTTATATGCCAGCTTTCGTTTTTCGTTTGGTGTATCGATTTCTGATTGGGTTAAAGTGTCCATTTTCTAAAGGAACCAATCACTGATTGGCAATCAGTACATAATAATGAGATTGAGTGAGCTCTGTTGGTGTCGAGTTAGAGTGAGAGGAGCAGACATAACACTTCGGCGATCTTGGTTATATTTACAAGATCTCTGGAACACTTCGATAAAGCGCCATCTCGCATATAAACATATATAATCACAGACCTCAATATATCGTCGGCTTGATATTATAGTCACAGAATATTGGTTATTCTGTGTTATAGTGTTGTATGTTACAAACAGGTTGTTTGGAGATAATGGCTAATAAATATTTACATAATTGAAACACTTCTGTTTGTAGAAGAATATGTTTGAAACTTATAAAATTTTAAGCATTGCCTTTTTGGAGTAAAACTAATTAAAATACTTGTCTAATTAAAATCAAATGTATTTAGAAACGAAAAAACAAAAAAACCATACAACTTTGCAACTTAAAACAAATACATTTTTCTAAATTTTTCTGTAACATACAACTTTGTATTAATTATTATAAACTAGACCGAGAACGTTTCTGGACAATTTCTGGTGGCAATATAGCTTCAAAGTACTGGCGAATATTTTAGGAAAGGACAGCCTCTCATGTCAGCTGATTATATTCTACTTCACTTTTAGGTTATGTCAAACAACTTTGTTTAACCAGATAATTTATTAGAGCAAAGTTGTATGTTGTAACATGCAACTTTGATTTAGTACTTTTGAGATAACTATGGGCTTTCAAAGTTGTATGTATACACCATACACCAGAGTAGCATTAAAATTAGCAAAATAAATCTTACAACTATGTTTTTCTAATCATATCTCTGGTAGTATAGGTGCTACCATCTGTTTGAAAGTAGCGAAAGATAGAGCATGTAACATACACTCATGTTATACTATTAACTCAAAAAGTGCCAAAATTGTAACATACATCACTATAATACCAAGCCGACGATATGCTGTCCTACTATAAAAGAGTAGTGCTCTTCATCAAAATAGAAAGTGCCATTTTTTTGGCTACAGCATAGACACCAATATACCATATCAATCTAACTACGACTGTGTCCGGACAACCAGCAAAATGCCTTTTTTGGTTCCTCTCCTTTCGTGTCATTTGTGGCTTATTTACCTCACTCTCTCTCGATTTAGGGTCGATGAACTTCTTGGACTTGCGCAGAAGAAATTTTATCGTATGTCGTCTCTCGCTTCGTAATCGTCGCCACTCACCTGCCGCCGCCTTTAAATTTGTTTGATTGTTTAAAGTTAGAGTGTTTATAAAAGAATCGAGTTTTTAAATATAATTTTTGTGATTTTATGTAATTAATATCTTTTCACGTTAGTTATAGATTTAAAAGACAATTGTGGTATATATTGGATTGTGCCAAGGACCAATTTTATTCTTCGTCATGACTCGGTGTATGTATTAATAAAGTATACAGAAACATAATATCTAAATGTACATATATGTATATTTTGTATTTTTCTATTTTTTTTATCATTATTATGGTGCCTTTTTATTATAAACAATTTAAGTTTATAAACTCTTTTATTACCCACGCACAAATATTAATTTTTGATATTTACTGTGGTCTATTTATGTTTATAATAAACTCTTATAAATGTATTGTATTTTTTTTTATTAAAATAAACGTTATTATAATGTAACATGTAACCCGCCCCTTCCCTGGTTCTCCATTTTTTTGATAATTTTTTTCATATCTTAAACCATGGGAGATACGATAAAAGTTTATACGAATAATTTTGTCGGGAATTAAATTCCTATAGTAATCAAATGCCAAAACTTTGCGCCTCAGAAACTGCAATTTTCCTTATTGGAATCTGATATTAAATTTATAAAAAGCAAAAGTAAAAAAAAGTGGCTGGGTCGAGGAACTGAACCCGAGACCTTGAATCCAAAGACAAAAACCCTAGCATTTGATCCATCAGCTACTGCTTGTTATTGGAAATAAACTTGTTACATATAATAAAATACTATTTCTTCCAGTGCGTTGACCGAGAATCGAGAGAGAGATAAAGCTAACCCTGAAGTAATACAATAGAAAGAGATTAGCAAAATAAATGTGTCATAGATATGTCTCGGACACCATTAATACATTGTCACTTGGTCTATATATCCGAGGTCTGTGGGCTACAGTGATTTACTTTATAACATACTATTGCATATATAAAATAAATGAATATGCACAGTAGCATTTATTTCATGTGTATAAAACAAATAGTACATATATCTAGCCATCCTATGGATCTATTGGCAGCGATATCTTGAGATTCAACTTTTTTGTATAGATGGCATTATTTTATCGAGAGGGCAAAAAATTAATTAAAGGCCAGGAAGTTTGACGTTTGACATATGTCAAATAAAAATTGGGGGAAAACTTTCGACCTTCGATCATCGAAGCTTTCGACTATAAAACTTATGGTCGAAGGGGAAACAAAACAATCTGCGTTTAACCACAATTTAGGTATCTAATCTGTGGTTTATCGTTGTGAGAAAATATTTAAAAACTTTTAAAGTTTTGTATCATATTGATAAATTCCGTCTGTGCAGGCTAAGCTGTTAGTTTTTCGTGCAGGTTTTCTTGGCAGATTTTTCATTATTAGAAAATAAAAAGACGCCTCTTATTCGAGGGTATGAGAAAGTTTTAAAACTGGACACATAATGTGTCAGGCTGAAGAAGTGGAATCCAGTTGCGGCTCGTGATATTGTCCACAGAGGAGGCTTGAAATTTAAAAGACAACTAAATTTCAATATGATTAGTAATTGCACGTTTCCCCACCACCCTTGAGGTAGTACAACGGTGCGTTACATTTTTTTGTAGTAGGTTAATCGCTAGAGTAACCCTACTATCCCACTTATGATTAAATTATAACTTTTAATAAAAATCAAAATAGTTTTGAAAAAAAAATTATAAATAAAAGTGTTTTTCTAGAAACAAAAAATTGTATTCATTATCACTGCCAGAGTGTAAAATTATTACTTTTAATAAAAATTAAAATAGCTTTGAAAAAAAGTTACATTAAAATATTTTCTAAAAAATAAAGAAGGTAAATTAATATTTCTTTTAAATAATAACTAACTAGGTATATTAATCTTTGGTGCAAAGTTTAAATATTTTTATAAATCAGTGGTAATTTGTGATTTTCAGAACTAGCAAAATGGTTGAATCATAATATGAAAATAAATCATTTTCCTTCAACTCTGACAAAAAACGTTTTTCTATTGAAATAAGCGATATATTTGACAGGCGGTCTTGAGCTATTGTGTTTCTAGTAAATGTTTTTATGCGTTTGAGTGCTGAAAACGATCGATCTACAGAAGCTGAGGTTACCGGAATTGTTGACACTAAAGAGAAAAGTTTGTACAGTTCGGAGAAACAGCTTTTCAAATTATTAATTTATTATATATAAAAGTAAGCATTTCTTGAGGCGATTTTAAATTTGCTAAAAGTTGCTGGTCAGAATACATAACACACATAGTTCAATTCTTAACGAACTACGTTTAAAAAAGGGATACTGGTCCATTAATTTATCCATTGGACTGTTAGGAAATTACTTAGAAAACATTATAAAATTATTAGGATTTATTAAATGAAATATTGCAAAATATTTAAATCGGAAAATATAATTTCAATTTGAACTATAATGGCGTCCGAAATTTCTGTAAAAATTTGTTTGTAATGTACGTACTTATGTCTGTCTTGTCATGACGAATCGCGTTCTTCGTCATGTCTTCGAAAAGAATTTTCTTGAGAAGATAAATATATAACGGCGTCAATTAATCTCTCTAATATTTCCCTATTTTCACGGATTTTCTCATTAAAATTTTCTATTTCTCTTTCATGCGCAGATTCCAAGAAATTTATAATATTTTGTTTACCCTGCATTTTTCATGCCTTTCAAAACCTCGCGACAAATTTTACAAATTATTAAACCCTACCCCAAATTGAGGATTTATCATTAGTAAATAACAAACATTTCCAACAATATAATTTGTTTCTAACTGTTAATGCCATTAAGCACTCGATTTTTTGATAATTGCTATCATTAAACCCTCTGTTTTGTTTACCACTTGTGAAAACTAATGACGGCATTGGCGATATAGGTCTGACCATTTTTTAAATTCTTACATTTTGATCATAACTAAGAGAACTAAATCTATTTAACACCAAATAAGTGGATTATTTGGTGTTAAATAGATTTAGTTCTCTTAGTTATGATCAAAATATAAGAATTTAAAAAATGGTCAGACCTACATCGCCAATGCCGTCATTAGTTTTCACAAGTGGTAAACAAAACAGAGGGTTTAATGATAGCACGTCTGGACAACAAGACATGTTGGGAATATTTTCACCTAGAGCACTTATTTTTCAACCACCTGTTAAATATTTTATGTATGTTTATATTCTCTCACGAAACCACAAATTGCCACTGTCCTTGTTCTATAAACTGTTTAAACTCTTGTGAGAGAGGGGATCAACGCTCAACTGAAGTGTACATGCGTTAGAAAGAGATGGGGTGCTAGAGGCTAGCTGCCCTAACTGACAGATCCAGAATGTTTGCTGAGATACCAGCTAAAAATTCAAGGTCACGAACAATGTATTGAAATAGGGTTGGCTGGCCGCTAGCCTCAGTTCATCCGGGCAAGCGCGAAGCGCGATGAGAGACCGGGAAATATGCATACGTGGAGTCGCCTATCCGGACTATATTGTTACATGTTTGTGGAAAGGAAATGCTTTTACACTGAAAATTAATTAATGAATTATAAACAACATTGGGAATTGAGATATACCTAAGCAGAAATTTCTACTTGTGAAAAATATTAGTTTGAGGATATTCCCAAAATTGTAGAAGGCTCAGCCTCTCCTGACCATCTGTCACTAGTGGATTCGCAGACAATTTTTAGTTTTTGCTTGCACTAAAACCATCTCTACATGAAATGAGATTAATTCTAGAATTCTCCAGATATGAATGTGAACGAAATTAGTGTATGTGTGTAGCTGCAAGGCTGGACAATCCAGAATCTGCAAATATGTTGTTGCATTTTTTGTATATAAACACAAGCACGGATTTAAGCTTAGGCCCGCGAGACCCGAGCCTAGGGCGCCAAAATTTGAGGGGCGGCAAAATTTTAAAGGCGATTTTCCATTGACTGATCGAACAAATTTTAGAGCGTGTTCTCTCTTTATAATTAAAAGATTACAAGTATGTAATCACTAAATCTAAAGCTGGGAATCGAATACGAATAATTCGAGTATTCGAATATTCGAGTATTCGAATATGAATTATTCTAATGGGAAATTATTCGAATATTCAAAATATTCGAATACTCGAATATAATCGAATACTCGTATATTCGAATACTCGATTATTCGAATACTCGAATATATTCGAGTATTCGAATATTCGATTATATTTGAGTAAATTTGATTATTAAAATATATTATTAAATTATGTACGAATAGGTATGCAGTATACATCCAACCAAAGTAGGTAGATAGTAGGTATAGGTACGTACCTATGTTAAATCCAAATATATAAATAGACCACATTAGTGGCACGTTTTCCTCCCAGTCAAACTATTCCATTTCTTTTTTCGCCTCGACCTTATTCTTACTGTACTAAGGCAGGGGTTAAAATTAAATTTTAAATTTTAGAAAACCTGTAAATATTTAACTATTGACTTTTCATGTATTTGTTTTACCTTCACAATCTGCGTCTTTTTTAAAAACATTCTAATTTTAGAGCACTTTTATTTTTTCGAAATGGAAAAATAGTTATGACAGAAGTATATTATACTTCTAGCTCTGTTTTCGTTTTATTTAAGCTTCAATAGTTAAATGTGAACAATAGCACCTCAAACCTAAAATAAAATACTAACTAAATAATTCTGACCCTTAAGCACATGTACAGGAGACATACCCTATTGTGGGTATGGAAAGCAAATCAAATTGCCTGCTTAGTGGATTACGTCACAACTATTATTGTGGTCTATCCAACCAAATACTCAAATAGAGTATTCACTATTCACTAGTATTCAGTGCTATACCTATTAATAATGAATATTCGAGGATCCGGATTATTCGGATACCTATTCGAATAATTCGGATTATTCGAGTATTCGAATATTCGAATTATTCGAATAGGTATTCGAATTATTCGAATATCCGAATACTCGAATAATTCGAATATTCGATTAATTCGAATACCTATTCGAATAATTCGAATAATCCGATTATTCGAATATCCGAATAGTTCGATTATTCGAATATTTCTTCAAGGAACATTCGAATACTAAAATCTGGAAAATTCCCCCAAATCTAAAGTGTGAAACAAAAAGTCCCGATCCAAATTATTTGTGACAATTTATTTATTAACATTAGCGACGTTTTAATTGATTGCAAGTATAATCATCATAATAAATAAATTGTGCCAAAAATAATTTGAATCAGGACTTGGCTTAATTATTAATTATCGTGTTATAAATATGTGGGGTGTATTATTTTATATTTTAATTTATGGGCTTTATCTTATTTCACCCTTATGATTTGCTTCCCACATACCCAAACCACAATATTCTTCTGGTAAACCAGGTAAGTATGATTTCTTTATTTTTAATATGACTATCTTTTTCTTAAATATGTATTATTATTTTAAAATTTTGAATTTTGATTTCTTAAGTAAAATATGTTTAGCGCCAAATTTATAGTTCAATACTTACACTTAAGCCTAGATACTGTTTTATGCTGACTCTCACAGCTGCTCAGCTCAGAGTGCATTTAACTTTACTCCCAGTAGTGGTTTCAAATTATTTTTATTAGAAGATACAGACCTGTATGGTTTTATTTTTCTATTTATATCTCTCACCTTATTTTATTTTATTACAAATAGCTTTTCTTTTTGTTTTAAAATATCTAATTATCAAATTTATACTTTAATTAAACTTGATCTCAGAAATAACCATCATTTTCAAACTCATAACAAATTTATTAATTTTCATATTGAAATTTTTATACCTAATAATCAATAATTCTTGAGCAAAGATTCATCTTAATAAATATTCCTACTAGCTTAGAACAAAAAAAAATATAATAATAACTGAACTTCTGTTCATTAGATGTCACGATTATTTAAAAGAAAATAGACACAATAACCAATGAACAGCTTTCAGCTACCTTTTATGCAAACTATAACTAAACAATTTATGAAATGCTTACTATGTTACTAACAACTTCAATCCTTTATTTAAATTGTCAAAGTTTTATTTTCTTTAAAAATGTCAAACATGTTTGTTGAGGATTTACCTTGGTATATTAGTTTCTTGAAAATTGAGTTTTTCTGTCTTTAAGTCACACCTGGTAACCTAATACTTTCTACCAACTAGAAAGATATAATTTCACTTCCATATATTTTATTTCTAGTCAAATATTCTTTCTTCCTGTCATCATGAAATTTGTAATATGATATTCTTATTTCCAAACTCTTCTTATCTTCACCTTTTGTCATTATTTAAAATTCTTTTGACACAATAAATTTTATCCAAACTCATTTTTTTTCTTTTTATACTCTCCTTTATTTCTCAGACATATCCATTTCTCTTCTTATTTAAAAAAATAATTCTTAATTCTAATATATGGAATCCTTTATGATGATTCCTGGCATCCTTATATCATTTATCAGAACTAGACATTACTTTATCAGTACGTTTATTTTTTTAATACAAACTTATGACTCGGATACCAATTCAACCTTTTATTATTTATTTGACAATCAATGTATCTTTTTCTGAGATCAAGTTTAAACATTCTTTTCTATTAAAGTTTATAATCATATTCATATCTTAACTTTTCAGTTAACCTTATTAAATCTTATTCTTTTGATTTATTACTATTACTACCGATACAAAAAAAGGCCAAACTCCTAGTGTTAATGTTTTCTGATATATCATTGCCATTGTAGTAGGGCTTATCTCCAAAGTGGTTTAGAATTAAAATTGCCAAAGTAAACACAGAGCTCACCCAAAATTACTGATTCTTCACTAAAAAGGACAATGTCCATAAACCGTGGATATTGGCCTTATTACATATTATTATATATACGTAAAACACGATCACTTAATAGAGCTTTTACCTATGTCAGTGATTACAATAAACCATTTTTTCAAAATCTTAAACGGTAACCTGATCTTAAGTCTGAAGATTTTCTTGCCTTGGAAGATGAACTTTAAATTTTTTTGGTTAAGTGTCTCTGAAATGTTTGGGAACGTTTTCATTTTGTTAGATTAATGCAATTCGTTTGTCTTTAAAATTTAAAATATGTAAAATATTCACGCATTTTTTCATTAGACGTAATGTCTATTGTGCGTTCTTGGGGTATACCCACATGTGGTCTGTGGGTATACCAGTGAAAGTTAGTATTGTGTGTGTATAAGTCTGTGGTCTGTGGTCTGTGGTATAAGTACTTTTTCTAGTTAATTTGTGCATTATTATACGCAAGTGCATTAATTTTTTGTATTTTTAATGTTTAAATAAATTTAAATTTACAAATTTAAAGAAGACTTAATCTTCTTCCAGTTATTCCATTATCCAGCTTCTAAAAAAAAAATGAGGCATAAGGGGTACTATCTCCCATACCGAATTCATTAAAAGCGCCAATCTCCATCTAAATCATAAAATATCAAAAACTTCGGACGAATAACATAACTCAAATAAAAATTGTATTATTTTGAAGTATTATCCTAATTTTCATTAAAATAAATAAATACTTACACTTTTAAAACGTAGTCATTACTCGCTATAAAATGTTATGCACTAATATCTCAAAACAATGAAAATGATTCAAAAATATTAATTAGATGTCTCGTAACTGGTATTCACCTAAGTTTTTTCTTAAAACCCATAATTGTGACTGTGGTGATTTTTTTTAATATCCATCTGCAGATGGCATTATTTCAACAAAAAAAATTCATTACATCAAAGTGGTTGGAAGATAGCCAATGAAAATGATTCAAAAATATTAATTAGATGTCTCGTAGCTGGTATTCACCTAAGTTTTTCTTAAAACCCATAATTGTGACTGTGGTGATTTTTTTAATATCCATCTGCAGATGGCATTATTTCAACAAAAACATTCATTACATCAAAGTGGTTGGAAGATAGCCAATAATAATATAGGAAGGAATAAAGCCTAGAAAGAGGCTTCAAAAATGTACTGTGATACATAGCATTCCATTTAAAAAAAAAAGGCACTTGGTCTTGGCTCGCCCTGTATGTTCGAAAATAATTTCCAGTCATAGACTTTTTTATCTAGTTTACTTGCAATTTTTTAAAAAATTTCTAGCTATCGTAGAACTCGAGATATCGAGATCCAACGCACTATTGCCCCACCCTGTATATATATATATATATATATATATATATATATATATATATATATATATATATATATATATATATATATATATATTTTTTTTTTTTTTTTTTTTTTTACATATATATATATATATATATATATATATATATATATATATATATATATATATATATATATATACATATATATATATATATATATATATATATATATATATATATATATATATATATACACATATATACATATATATGTTAAATTCGTTTTCCGGGTATACTCCCGCGTAGGTGATAGGCCCGAGAGGGACCGTGGTTGTCTCTGACAACCACGGTCCCTCTATATATATATATATATATATATATATATATATATATATATATATATATATTACGATGACCAAACCACACCCTGTATAATATACAGAGTACATAAGAATAAAATTATGTTTAAATAATAAAAAGAAAGTAATAGGGATATTTTGCCAATACTAAAGCAAAGAAAGACTCTATAATTTAAATTAAAATGATAATTTTGAGTGGTATGAGAGCCCAATTTCAA
This sequence comes from Rhamnusium bicolor, assembly GCA_029963845.1. Classification (NCBI taxonomy): domain Eukaryota; kingdom Metazoa; phylum Arthropoda; class Insecta; order Coleoptera; family Cerambycidae; genus Rhamnusium; species Rhamnusium bicolor. Next base: position 1,215,528 of record JANEYF010001814.1, on the reverse strand, counting down.
TGAGAGACACTTACGTTAACTTTATGCATATCAAATAGGTAAAATTTGTAATAAATGTTGTTAAACGCTTGATATAAACACCTACCGTGTGGTAAATGAACTGTATGTTATTATGTTATGGTATAAAACATTGTTTCTATATAGAATAAGTATCAGAAGGACTATTGTGTATAGCATGGCAACCAGAGCCAGAACATTATTGATTTTAGGTACCAAAACCTTTGGATAACCTGGAAAAAAATAAAATTTTATTGTTATTAATTAAAATTATGAACTTTGTTAAAGACAAATATAATAAAGTTAGTCATAGAATAGCTACAAGTATGATAGCAATCATGAACACTGGAAAAAAAGTGCTAAAAACTACTTTCATAATTTGGGTAGCGTAAACTCTACGATATCTGAGTTTCCAATCATTTCTACGAAGTAAGTGCATCGTCTAACTTTAAAACTTTACAAAAGTGAAAGAGACTCACCTTGTGAGCTAGTACAACGATATAGCATCAAAATGTAAAGACATTTAAAAGGTGTATGTGTAAATTATGTCCAAGGAGGTACATAACTTTGACAAATATGAAGTTTTTTCTAAAATAAAAACCATTTGTTGAACTTTTTATAGCTATGTCAGAAGAATAGCATCTATTTATTGCTTCCAGTCAGTTAGTTTTAAGTAATTTGTTGTATTTGAAAAGTTTCCAGCCAATGAGGTTTAACGAAGTCCTAAAACGAAAGGCAAAGTAAAATAATGTTTTAAATGTATTTAGACATGCAATTATGGTGTTGATTTGTTCATTAGGTATTAAAGTAATCTCTGGTATGTGGTTTAGATGATTGTAATTAGTTATATAAGAGAATTTGTTAAAAATTGTTGCAATTGTAATTTTTCTAAATATTCACAAAAGGCCATAGTATGGCATATCAAAATAAAGCTAATCATCTCTATATCTTTATTCAATAATAAAATTAGATCCATAAGGTATAATAATGAAATAAAAAGAAAATTAAATTTTCATATTTAAAATTTCAAAAATCAAGTGTCATGATTTTTGGAGAAACGTCAGATTAGGCCAATAAAAAGGATATATTTAAGATTTAGTATGGATAGAAAGCTGAAAGCAAGAGCATTGAAATTTTATAAGAAGTTTTCCTAACCTAAAAATTGTAAATTTATATTTTCAAAGGAAGTCCATACTCAAGCTCCAAATTATTAAAACAGGGTTTCTAAACCTAAAACAACAAAAATTAAATTTTATGAATATCATAAAATAATTCTTAGTGGAATAGAAGAGAAATTTCTAGTTGCAATAACCAAGAAGTTTTGTATAGAATAGTAAATGTGCTTTGAGTAAATTAGTAAAGGTAAATACGTACCGTAAATAAAAGTTTGCTGATTATTAAATAAATATAGTGTCGTGCTACGAAAGTACAAATCCAGTGAACCGTGCAGCCATTGTTACTGAAGTTTGATGAACCTGAAATTTGCCACGGAGGAAGGATCGAAAAGCACTGAGCAACAATAAGCAGAAGCGTAATTCGACAGAGATTGCGATAACGTGAAGTACAAGAAATCGCCGTAAGTACAACCACAATAAATCCTAGGTACTCGACGACTTAATAGCAGCTATAATAATAACAGATCTGATCATAAATAAAGGCCATTTCATTTTAATTTTAAGACATTTACGTTTTCTAAACCATATCGGAAATTTTGAAAATAAATTCTTTTGTTTGCAATCTGTGAAGGTGTGTTTTATTTGAAATTGGGCTGTAACATTATATTTTCAGTTTGATCGCCAGGAACCTGCCCGAACCCTGAGAGGAGAGGTAAAAATAATAAAGAGTCTCAAAATAAAAATAACAAACAACAACATTTTTATTAAAAATAAAACATCACATAATATATATATAAAAAATTGTCGCAGCAACGTGGGGCGATTGGCGAAACGCCGAAAACAGTATTTGTATTTAGTATCTGGCAAAATTTTAAAATTTTAAATAACAGCACAATTTCGAAACATAATTCTATAATTCTGTATTTTGTGTCCATTTTTTATTATTTCCCAAACAGCGACAATCACAGGTATTTGTTTTATTTATGAAATTAAGATCTGGTAAAGAAATGGAGGACACAAATCAAGTTGCTGGTACAAGCCAACAAAGTGGCGACAGGGCAGAAAATGACTCAATGCTCCAGAGACTAATGGAAATGGTAGTGGGAATAAACACACAAATGGCCCAGAACAACACACATATGGAAGAAAACATAGGAAATATTAACATGAACATGATCAAGTTGGAAGAGAATTTGGGGAAGACAATGGAAGAAAAATTTAAGAAGATAGAAGAAAACAACCACGAGTTGAAAAAGAAAATGGAAGAGTTAGAATACAAATGGGAAAACATGAGAAAAATTACTGGGGAAGAAATAGACACTAAAATCTTGGAAAGTACAGAAGAGTTGAGAGCAAAAATTAGGAGTAATGTTGAGGAAATAGTTGATGGAGGAATGTGTGAAATGGGGAAAACTTTGAAAAAGCATGGGGAAATATATGACACGAAATTAAAAGAACTGGATAGAAAGATGTTAGAGAATACGTGGCTATTAGAAGAGAATACAAGGGTGATTCCACAAGGACAAGGACAGGTATATGCAACCGGTAAAACGGAAATTTATTTTTACGGGGACAATAGGATACATCCTAAAGTTTTTATGACCAGGTTAAGACAGCACATGGGTACATTACATCCCAAAGCTGATTTAAAAATGCACATACAAAACATGATTAAAGGTGAGGCGGATTATTGGTTCCAATTGGTCGAAAGTAAGTTTCAAACAATCGATGAGTTTGAAGTTTTACTGTTAAAACAATATTGGAGTGAGTACACTCAGCAAAAGGTAAGACAAAATTTGTTCAACGGTAAATATAATGAAAAAGGTGGTATAAGTAGGGAGCAATATGTTATGAGAAAAATTTATAATGTTAGGCATTTAGAACCTAAATTTTCAGAAGGGGAAATGGTACGTTATTTAGCAAGACATTTTACTAGTGACATATACAATGTTATAATTACGCAAAGAATAGGAAATTTAGATGAACTAATAGAATATCTACGTGAAATAGATGATCATAGGCAAAATTTTTATACAAATAATAATCAATCAGGGCAAAATTACAACTATCAATGTAGAAATAATTTTTCTAACAATAGAAATAATTATAATAATGGAAATGAGTTCTATCAAAATAGAGGTAAAAATAACAGGGATTTTTATGAGAAAAGGGACAAAGATAAATATTATAAAACAGATAATGAGAATAGGGACATGCGAAGCTATAGTGGGGGTAATGAGTTTAAAAGACAGGAAAATTATAGGTCAAGGACAAATGAAGCAAATCAAAGAAATGAAAGAAAGCAAGTTAGATGGGGGGATAGGAGAAATTCCTATGAAAATAGGCGGACAGATGAACGAACATATGCTCAATTGGCAAACACAAATATAAAGAAGGATAAACGGGAAAATGAATATTCGCAAGCTAATTTTGATAAGATTGAAACGACTGCACAAATACATACTAGGACGGGAAATCAGGATTTTTAGTTAAGGAAATTTTAAACATAGATACTAGGTACGAACATATGCGTGAGTTTATAGGAAACGAGAATGGTCTAATTTCACAAAATGTAAAAGTTAGTCAATTACCTGTAATTCAAATTAAAATAAATAATATGAAATTAAATGCACTAATTGATACGGGTTCTGAAATAAGTTTATTGGATGAAAAGGTGTATAATACACAATTGAATAAAAATAATAAATGTATAAGGATATCTAAGATTAAATTGGTTAATGCTAATGGCAAAAAGTTTGCGGAATGTAATAAAATATTAAATACTACTTTTGAGATTAAAAATCAAACATTTAAAAATGATTTTGTGATTATTTCAGATATGAATTATGATGTAATACTAGGTGAAGACATTTTAACAGAGTTAAGGGCAAAAATAGACTTGGGTGATAAAATATTAATGGTTGAGGGTGAAAAAATACCCATATTTAATATGAATAATGTGAGCAGCAAACGAGCTGAAAATAATATTGCGGTAATTAATAATGAGGTAAATGGCAAACGCGCCAATGATGATAAAAATGATGAATTAAATGGCGAAAAAGCCAATAGTGTGAATGTGAATTGCGGTAAGCATACAGTGGTAATAAACACGTATGTCTTAAATACAAGTTTTAATAAGCCCAAAGAAATAATATTAAATTGTCAAGCCCAGTATGATAAAATAGTACAAGATCTGTTACAAAAACATATCTCATTAATTAATTTTGAGCCAAGAGTAGCTAATGGTTATATGCATAAACTAGAAGTAGATGAAAGCAAACCTTTTAAAAGTAAAACTTATCCTATTCCATTTAAATATAAAGAAAAGGTACAAAAAGAACTAACTAATATGATAAACGCTAACATAATAGAATCAGCTAAAACTAATTATATTAATCCTATAGTCGTTGTCAAAAAGAAAGACGAAACGATACGTTTATGTTTAGAGGCAAGAAATTTAAATTCCATTGATGGACATATTCTTCAATTTAAAGTTGTACCATTTGGTTTACAATCGGATATTGTAGACAAGTACGATAGTTTTGTATTCATTGTATCGAGGATATACTCATGTACCCTAAAACAGAAAAAATTAAATAAAATTTTTAGAACATTAAAATATTTAGGCTACAAGATTAAAAAGAGGGTAAAATTTAAAGTAGGAGATAAAGTAGTTGTCAAACGTTTGAAAGTATCTGATTATAAGAATAATGTATGTGCCAAATTACAAACACCATATGAGGGTCCCTATGTAATTAAAACTGTTTTGAATGAAAATACTTACGAATTAAAAAACTGTGAGAATGATATTATAAGAGGAAAGTTTCATGTTGAACTGTTATATCCTTTTCAAACAGAATCTAATGTGGATTAAATAAAATAAATATGATTGTGGTTCAGTCACCGCAAATTTTTGTAAACTAACAAAAATTTTTCATAAATTCAAAATTTTATATTAGTTAAGTGGGGGTAATACGATGACCAAACCACACCCTGTATAATATACAGAGTACATAAGAATAAAATTATGTTTAAATAATAAAAAGAAAGTAATAGGGATATTTTGCCAATACTAAAGCAAAGAAAGACTCTATAATTTAAATTAAAATGATAATTTTGAGTGGTATGAGAGCCCAATTTCAATGAGAGACACTTACGTTAACTTTATGCATATCAAATAGGTAAAATTTGTAATAAATGTTGTTAAACGCTTGATATAAACACCTACCGTGTGGTAAATGAACTGTATGTTATTATGTTATGGTATAAAACATTGTTTCTATATAGAATAAGTATCAGAAGGACTATTGTGTATAGCATGGCAACCAGAGCCAGAACATTATTGATTTTAGGTACCAAAACCTTTGGATAACCTGGAAAAAAAATAAAATTTTATTGTTATTAATTAAAATTATGAACTTTGTTAAAGACAAATATAATAAAGTTAGTCATAGAATAGCTACAAGTATGATAGCAATCATGAACACTGGAAAAAAAGTGCTAAAAACTACTTTCATAATTTGGGTAGCGTAAACTCTACGATATCTGAGTTTCCAATCATTTCTACGAAGTAAGTGCATCGTCTAACTTTAAAACTTTACAAAAGTGAAAGAGACTCACCTTGTGAGCTAGTACAACGATATAGCATCAAAATGTAAAGACATTTAAAAGGTGTATGTGTAAATTATGTCCAAGGAGGTACATAACTTTGACAAATATGAAGTTTTTTCTAAAATAAAAACCATTTGTTGAACTTTTTATAGCTATGTCAGAAGAATAGCATCTATTTATTGCTTCCAGTCAGTTAGTTTTAAGTAATTTGTTGTATTTGAAAAGTTTCCAGCCAATGAGGTTTAACGAAGTCCTAAAACGAAAGGCAAAGTAAAATAATGTTTTAAATGTATTTAGACATGCAATTATGGTGTTGATTTGTTCATTAGGTATTAAAGTAATCTCTGGTATGTGGTTTAGATGATTGTAATTAGTTATATAAGAGAATTTGTTAAAAATTGTTGCAATTGTAATTTTTCTAAATATTCACAAAAGGCCATAGTATGGCATATCAAAATAAAGCTAATCATCTCTATATCTTTATTCAATAATAAAATTAGATCCATAAGGTATAATAATGAAATAAAAAGAAAATTAAATTTTCATATTTAAAATTTCAAAAATCAAGTGTCATGATTTTTGGAGAAACGTCAGATTAGGCCAATAAAAAGGATATATTTAAGATTTAGTATGGATAGAAAGCTGAAAGCAAGAGCATTGAAATTTTATAAGAAGTTTTCCTAACCTAAAAATTGTAAATTTATATTTTCAAAGGAAGTCCATACTCAAGCTCCAAATTATTAAAACAGGGTTTCTAAACCTAAAACAACAAAAATTAAATTTTATGAATATCATAAAATAATTCTTAGTGGAATAGAAGAGAAATTTCTAGTTGCAATAACCAAGAAGTTTTGTATAGAATAGTAAATGTGCTTTGAGTAAATTAGTAAAGGTAAATACGTACCGTAAATAAAAGTTTGCTGATTATTAAATAAATATAGTGTCGTGCTACGAAAGTACAAATCCAGTGAACCGTGCAGCCATTGTTACTGAAGTTTGATGAACCTGAAATTTGCCACGGAGGAAGGATCGAAAAGCACTGAGCAACAATAAGCAGAAGCGTAATTCGACAGAGATTGCGATAACGTGAAGTACAAGAAATCGCCGTAAGTACAACCACAATAAATCCTAGGTACTCGACGACTTAATAGCAGCTATAATAATAACAGATCTGATCATAAATAAAGGCCATTTCATTTTAATTTTAAGACATTTACGTTTTCTAAACCATATCGGAAATTTTGAAAATAAATTCTTTTGTTTGCAATCTGTGAAGGTGTGTTTTATTTGAAATTGGGCTGTAACATTATATTTTCAGTTTGATCGCCAGGAACCTGCCCGAACCCTGAGAGGAGAGGTAAAAATAATAAAGAGTCTCAAAATAAAAATAACAAACAACACTTTTTATTAAAAAATAAAACATCACATAATATATATATAAAAAATATATATATATATATATATATATATATATATATATATATATATATATATATATATATATATATATATATATATATATATATATATATATATATATATGTAAACTCGATTATATAATACATTAGGTACGGGGTTATTCATTATAAATTACTCACCTCTTATCATCGTTATTATTGCAGATAAAAAAAAGTTTTAAATAAAAGTTGTGTGGTTATGACTGAATTTTGTTAAAATGCTATCAAAAGTACAGTAGCGTACAGCTTTCAGGGGATACAAAAAATTACATATTTTTTAAATGGGATACCCTGTATATTACTATGAAAATGACATCTTTGGTAAGTGACATTTCTTAAATGAAATAATCAAAATGGTTTACAGTGAGGAAGAAAAAGTCCAAATATTTACTTGTTATGTTATATACAAAATAACAAAAATAACCGTGCAGCAAAAAGAGCATATAGGGTGCTGTATCCAAATCGTCCAACACCATCAGAAAACACGTTCAAAAATATTTATCGAAAGGTGAATAATACCTTCAGTTTTAGTAGAAAAAACCGTGTAGTTCAAGCAAACCAGGAAGAACAACTAGATATACTGCTTCATTTCGAAGCCCATCCATATTTATTCTCGAATAGACTTTTTTGAACCATTGTATTATTTTTTAGAAAATTCTGAATGTAGTATAAATAATGCAGTCGATCAATTAGGTAAAAATCATTTTGTCTTAATACACATACCAATTCATATTATCTGACCTCGTAACCAAATGAAACTCGTGCTTCACCAATGACTTTTGGCTAAATATTTTGTGAATTCCACAGAAAATATTCCCTTCAAATCAAAACATAATTATATAACATTTGAACAAAATGTTGAGAAACATTCTCGAGAACATTCCCGAAAAATGCTTTGAAAGTTTCTGAAATATTTTTTTGTTCCTTCTCGGGGGTGCGAATAATACCGTAACTTACGCAATATTCGGGAAAATTCGCTCTAAAATATTCGACCCTCACAACACTAGTCACGGTATTTCTTAACCACTTGAAAATGTGAATAATAATAGAAAATCCGGGAGGGAGGCGGATTTTTTTAACTTCCATCTTGATTGCCAAAAATTAGTTTATATGTTTATTTTGTAGATTACAATAACACTGAAAATAAATAAAGGTAACATAACAATAAAAATGATGTACAAAACAAATCAGTCAATTAAAATTAACGCATCAAAAAAAAAATTTAACAACTTAAAAATTCTTCTTTCGTGTCTTGATATTTAAACATTTCCTTATGATACTGATTGCACACCGCAGATCCGCAACTACGTGTAAAATGCTGTATTGCTGCTTCAGTTAACATGAAATTCACATGGATTCTAAGCATATCCCATTCACATTTCCTAAAAAACCACTTCGTTAAAAAATCCCTAATAGCGTTTCTGGATTTTCAACATTTTATTTTAATTATAGTAGGCCATATACAACATAAAAAAAATCATTCAGGAACTCAGGAAGGTAGATCTCGTCGAGTACTCCAATTTGAAAGAAAGCACTGTATATTTCAAATATAAAACAAATATTGATGTAATTTATCGGATACAGATTTTACTAAGGTGTTACATATTCGGCCATTGCCAATATAGGAAACATGTTATTGTAAGATCTAGGACTATTCTAACCAAATGTTACATTTCCTATATAGGTTCAGGTTTAAAACAGTTATATTAACTATTTTGCCAATATGTAACCAATATTACATTGCTACTTGGGTGCATTTGTCATAATATTAGAAAATATCTCAAATTTAAAAAGTAAGTCTTTCGTATCAAAGGGAATTTTGTGAAGAATTTAAATATGCAAAAAAATGTACTATTCCATATACAGTAAAAATGATATTACATTTTATATTAGTTTTATACATTTTTAAAATTTTTAGGAAACAATACAAATTTCAGAATTATTTTTAATATAATATTATGGAACCAGGCACAGACCGAACTAACATTAAAATTACCACATAAATACATTATGTAAAGAAAATCAAGTTAAAACGACAATATTTGAAAATTTTGAAATATATCTAGAAACACTGTATATTTTTAAGAAAATTAACTTATTCATTCACCTAATATTTTCACAGTTACTATAGCCATGTGGGTGTGTGTATTTTCGTACGTTCCAGGAACACATGTAGGTATACCTTGAAATAGATTTTAAATCATAACAGCAGTTCCCAACACACATTAATATGATTGTCTGAAAAATTCCTTTACTTGGATAATTTATCAGTTACATAACTTTCTTAAAAAAATAAAAAGATGTTTTTTAAAGTTATGTAAACATAATATATGTAAAGGTTGATACCCATTAATAGGATAAAGATAGGAACTGCTATTTGTATACAGGGTGTCCCATAATTAAGTACCTCTCTTCAAGGGAGTGATAGAACTAGGAAAGTTAAGTTGAGTTTTGTATATAAACGTTTGCCGTAAAGCAGTTCACAAGAGAGCTACAACCCTTTAGAGGGGGTAAGTACAATACAGTTATTTGCCAATAAATTCGAAACGTCTGAAATTGCAAACATTAAAATTGAACAATTTATTAATTTCATAACGTTGCATATTTTATCAAAATTTTTATTTAAATATCATGATATTCTGGGGTAGTTGTAAAGGGCGTGAAGGTAAATTTTCGCCATAATTTTTTTTTTTTTTAGACATTTAAAAAGGAAAAAGATGCCACTGTTAAAAACTGCATAAAAAAGGTGCTTTAACCAAATTTCGATAGGTGCCATCGTTTTGGAGAATAGAAAGATAAATTCAAAACAACATAAGTTTAAGAACTAAAGTTTTATCAATTAATAAGTCTAGCTTTAATCGTCGAAACAAATTAAAGTATATCCTTTCCAGTATTTCCTGAATGTAAATATTGCAAATTTAGTAAGAGCTCCTTTTTTATGCAGTTTTTAACATTGGCCCTTATTTTTTGTTTTAAATCTTAAAAAACCGCAAGTTTGGTCTGTATCTTCGAAATGCGATGCTCAATTTTTTCTACGGTAAGTGGGTTGAGATGATAGGACAATTTCCTACAACTTTTAACTTCATTTTCTAGGACAAAAAAATAAAAAAAGTAAACGGAGGTAAAATCTTTCGAGAAAACTCCTATACTGACATCAGTAAGTGATATTATTATTATTACCATCAAAAGGTACAACATTTTTTTCTGTAGACTTTATTACAGAAACACTGTGCACAAAAAAAAATCAAAGGCTGCCGACCAAGCTACCGACAGTTATTTGAATGGAGAGTGGGGTATATTATTATTTTGCTACACCACGTTAAATAATAAATATGATATATTACTTAATACATAAAACATCATTATTCTTATGTAAAGTATGTTCTAACATAATTAAAATAAGGAGTTTACGGAAACATACTTGTTTTGGCTAAGTAAGATTCCTAAGCGCGATTCGCCCATATAAATAGCACACTTATTATCTTCGCGGTCTTTTTGTTCCTTCTCCCACGTCATGCTTTGGATAAAGGGTTGAATTTCGAATTTATCAGTTTCGCAAAGGACGAGGAAAAAATATTCCAATAGATCAGTAGGTGGTATTTTCGAAGGTACCTATTTTATATTGCTTTTAAGAATTAGATTAGGAATTTTCATCGATGTGTCAGTGCTATAAGTGTGTTTTATACAGTTTGTGTTTACAATATATATATTTTAGCAAATTGTGACAACTTAAAGTGTTTAACAATTCCAATTCTAATTTAAAATATTTATTGATAATTAAGTACATGGTATAAAACTTAAATAAGACACATGAAAATAATATATCCTTAAATGATTTAAAATGCTTTTTTCAGAAAATTATTTAAACAGGTAACTCGCATTATTTACAACATTTTTTTCCATCACCTTTAAAAAAAGTAGTTTAATAACTTTTTAAAAGTAAAGTATTTGTATTTTTACAGGCATGTTTTAAACATTATCATTTTATTTAAAAAAATCTGACATATTATTGCATTTCTAGAAAGAAAATTAATTAAAAAATTATTAGGTATGACAATATTATATTTTAGAAACAACTTTCAAAATCCATTACTTTTTTGTACTAAAATTGATGAAAAAAGTAGGCACCTAATCTTAAGTACAGGGTTATTGGTTATATTTTCACCACTCCCCTAACTTTTTTATTGCAGATGCGATGATGACCATTTTTTACCAAATTGTAGAGAACTAAGTCAATTTTATTAATAAATCAAAAATATTATACCCAGAAAAGTGCGATCAGCGAAAGTTATATTTTTTACCACCACTGCGGCAGCAATTGCAACATCTCTACCCTCTATTTTTAAATAAAACAGCTACTAGACAATCGTTTCTACAAACTGTTTTCAGATGTATGAGATCAAACATTTGCCACAGCATGTAGCAGAAATATTTATCACACCAACTGCAGAACTCAGTTGACTCAAACGTTCGGTCCATCGTTGGAGTCAACGTTCGACGTATCGTGTAGCGCCGACTTTAGTACCAAGACACGCCTTGTTCATACCAATGAAGTAGAGGGATGACTTGAAAGCTTACGCAGTAACGATATATCTTTAAAGTGCAACAGGTGTTAGAGCAGTGCGAATGCTGTAGGGTGGATAGATCTCTTTGTCACACGCACGAAATAGTTGTTGGAAAAGTTGCGCGTCGTGAATAAAAGTGTTTTATTTCTAATATTATTGCAATAATGGTTAAATATTGTTGTGCCTATGCCAATATCCATTTGGCATGATGACGGTCTCGGATGCTAGGGCCAGGCAGGACTATTACCTTTTTACCCTAGTCATCGCTGTAGACCTGAACCGGCCTCGTGCAGGGCGGGTTAACTTACTTTACGAACGGCCCCACTCACAAATGTGAGCGGTGCCGAAGATTTCCGTCAACCTCCCTGGGTCCTGGCTGATGAACCCTGCTGGCTTTGTGCCTATGGATTATTTATTTTTACCAAACACAATCGCATTTTCGTATGTGGCGGTCTCTATATATATGAGTTATAATGTGTTAGACAAGGCAGCTACCCACCCCCACACCATCTGCACTTCTCTAACAGAGGGTTTCATTTTTATGTAACGGCATCGGCTTTCCAGTCTTCCCCTCTACTTTATTGGTTCATCCCTCGAAAGTTTGGAAGACCAAATCTTTCGAAGTCGGTGTCTATACTAACCGCGGAGACTGCCATGAACTTCTCACATTCTTATCTAGCCATACTTTCATCACAGTATATTGGGTGCACACAAGGTACCGCCCCCTTTTTTTTCTTTATTCTTCAACATAAAAAATTTAAATTTTTGGCATATTTGGCATAAAAATACATTTTTTTGACCTAACTAGATCCAAATATAGACATCCGGTTTAACCGAAAGTACTAGTAACTTTTTTATTTTAAATAGTACCCTGTATATTTTTTAAACTTATCCGATAGAAAGAATTAGTTTTACAATGGTTTCTTCAAAATCAAAATCGATTCAGAAATGATCACGAAAAATGGATTGTATGTGATTACTAAGTGGTTATGAAAGTCATATTATTAAAGATTATAATACCTAGTAAATAGCTAGGAATTAACCGAAAGGTATTTAAACATTTTCCACCCGAAACAAATGACTTTTTGCTAATTTATTTAATTTTTGTCGTTTTTTTTAATAAAAAATTTTATAAAAGACAAACGGCCAAAACTCACTTTTTTATATGGTACCCTGTACATTTTTACGTGCATTCGGCAGAGTTTGAAATTAACTTTCCAACGCAACTTTAAAATTTAAAATCGGTCAATAAATGGACATAAAACTGCAGCTTAAAGATCTTGACTTAGCGTTTTGATCTTTGCAAAAATGCTAAATCTTAATTGTATCATCTGAAAATTCAAACTGCAGTTTCAAGTCCATTTATGGGCCGATTTTAAATATTAAAATTTCGATGGAAAGTTAATTTAAATTTCTACTGAAAGCACATAAAAAATGTTCAGGGTACCATTTAAAAAAAAGTTAGTTTTAGTCAGTGGCGGCTTGTGAAATTTAGGATCTTCATATTGGAGCATGAGACTCAGGCGAGACTCTAACGCATAACTATCAAGACTAACTGAAGAAGTTTTGCAGAAAAAAAATTGCGATTGAAATTGCGAAAACAGTTGAAAAAATTGTGTGCCTGATCAGGTTATTTTTTTAAACAAATTTTTCTTTCAGAATCATGAGGAAAATATATCGACAGATTTCAAATTTCATCAAAAATCATTGATTTTTTACAAAGTTGCACCTTTTGCAAATGTGTTCAAAATTTCAGTTTACATCAGCTTTATATATGTACTTGAAAACTATATTTTATTGGCTTGATATAGTAGACATGATTTATAATACAAAAAAGTTTGGGTCCCGTGGACCTCCTTTCAGCTGACGAATTTTGCTCATCATCGAACTTTACATTGTCTTTGGCCTTTAAAACATGTGTACCATACCTTAAAAACTGTGGCTGCTATCACGATACTACAGACATGCAGACAGATTTTTCCATAAGGTTATGTTTTTTAATAAATATTATAATTCGTCGATTCGTGAAGAAATGCAATAAAAAAATATTTTTATTTTGTTACCCGAAATTGTACCTATTTTCTTCTTTCATTCCTTACGTCTCTTCTGGTGATACCACATTCACCAAATTTAATGTCACTTAAAACACACACACACACACACACACGCACACGCACACGCAGAAATATTTTCCACCTGATTCTGAAAAAAAAATGTTTTACAAATATTTTACAAATTGTTTAAAAAATAACCTGGTGAGGCACACAATTTTTTCTATTTTTTTCGCAAATTTTAATTGGAATTTTTTTTTTTGTAAAACCCTCATTTTGATAGTTATGCCTTAACTTATGCTCCAATACTAAGATATGATAACCTAAATTTCACCAGCCGCCACTGCTTTTGGCCGTTTATTTTTCATATTTATTAAAAAAAAAAACGCCTTAAATTAATTAAATTTCTAAAACAGTTATTTGTTTTGGGTGAAAAATAAAAAAATACCTTTCGGTTAATCCCTCTAGCTATTTACTAAATATTATATAAACAATAATGATATGATTTTCATGACCACTTAGTAATACAATTCCATTTTTCAAAGTCATTTCTGATTCGACTTTAATTTTGATAAAACCATTATAAGGTAAATCGAAGCTCTATTACATAAGATTAAAAAATTTACAGGGTGCTATTTAAAATAGAAAATTACTAGTACTTATTAACCGATTAAGCCGTAAATTTATTTTTGGGTCTGGTTGGGTCAACAAATATATTTTTATGCCAAATATATTGTACACTAATTTCGACTTTTTATCTTGAAAAATGAAGAAAAAATGGGGGTACTAATACTTCGTTTACCCAGGTTTCATCCAGATAATAAATATTCTTTTCCTTCCGCACGGAGTTCTCGAACTGATCTTAGGTAGGCTCTTCTCCAACAAAGTATTTTGTTTTTTGTCGATAAGAACTGAGTTTCTGTTTTGCTTTTCCCAATAAAAATTCAACTCTCGCAGAACTTCCCAGAGCGTATTTTGCTAATCTGTGATGTGATAAATCGTTGTCTTCTGCAAGTGCACATAAAATGTCAGTGTTGGAATTTCCTTTTTAAAATAAAATGATTGCACTTTTCTGCGAATAATATTTTTGGAGTCTTCATCAATAGCGGTTTTTGGCCCTTCTAGATATATTGATTTCAAATCTTCTATAATACCTCTTAATAACACAAATTTCCAGGAAACCTGCCCCTTTGTACCTGTTTACTTAATTATCGAATTAATAGGTATTCCCTAAAATGGGGTAATAAGAAAAATCCTCATTAAACATATTATGGTTAGTACCTGCTTACGGATATCATATGTTTGGCAATTATTTATAATGTCAAACTGATTTCGAATCTATTTTTAAACTCAAGCTCTTTGTAGCTTGTAGCTAGATACCTATCACTAATTTGTAGGCATAATTTCCATAAATATGAAGAGAAACAGTAGTACGTCCATAGCCGGTCTTCGTCTGAGTGATTTATTGCCCTTTTCGTTTTGCAAATACGAACATTAAATTGTCCAACTTTTTCCTAATTTAATCAATTTCTGAACCCGTACATCTATACCAGAATAATACGCAATAACAATAAAAAAAAATACTTTTTTTATATATTAAGTGTTTATTGAAATGATGAAAAAGTATTAACGTTAAAGAATGGGCAAAAAGTCTGGAATATTGTTAATATTTTGAAAAATATTAACTTCGCAAAATGTCTAATACGATCCGTAGGAGAATGACAATGCATAGTATTGTTACGCCACTAGACCGTGTAGACTGGTTAGATGAGACTGGAATTATACGAGAACGGTCGGGAATATTCTGGAATGTTCTAGACCGTGTGAATGGATGTATAAATAAGATGCACGGTGGGCCGAAACTCAGTCTTAAGTTGAACGTGAACGAGTAAACAAGAAATAGGAGACTTATAAGTACAGTTGGCAAACCGGTCCGCAAGTTATTGGCGGTGACAGGTAGCGAAATACTCAAATACGTAAGCGAGACTTGTTGACTATTTTAGCAAAGGCTAACATTTGATTTTAGTCTATTGTTATGCCACGTGGTGTGTACAACGTAATTTACTCCTCTCCGTTGTATTGTTGATATTTTATTTGTTGTATTTTATTCTTGATATTAATTTAATAATACAGTATGTTAGAGGGTAAAAAACGGCCATACGCTGACAAAGTGAATAAATTTTTCAGTGAATTCCCAATTACAATTCCAGGCTACTTTTTATTTCATTTATTTCGTATATAAATATATAAAAACAAACAAACAATATAACATGAGGGACAAAGTTGACAAAGAATGGTATCCAGCCAGGACGACAATACCGTCCAGGTACGACTGGGCTCTCCTAATTGCCGGTGTTGTGGCAGCTCATGTCATTTTTCACCTTTTATCATTCTACATGGAGGCATTTTCCTGCACAGAAACAAACAATGCATTATAATTCATAAAACATAAAAAAATTATAATAATTAAAATAACATTAGGGTGATAGCATGTACACAAAAAAAACATTCCAAACAACATGCTTTAATTAATTATTTTTTTTTTATTTTCAAAATAAAAATTGACTACGTCCGCGGTGGGGTTTGGGGTAGGAAGGCGTGTCTACGCATTGTAAGGTGTGATTTCCCGGATTTATTCCACAATGGTGCTATAATAATTTGTAAGGTGTGCGAAACAGATCTGATGTGCTGGGACAAACGTGATTGTAAACGTCACGTAAATTCTGTGCAACATAAAACTAAACAAAATGGAGTGCCTTCGACAACACAGTTTATGTTCGATTTACTCTTAATGCTGATTGCCTGTGACGCTCCGCTGCACATACTCAATAAACAACGAGTTCTGGAATAAATACAATTCCAAGGTGACGTTACCAAGTCGCACAACGTTGCGTAACTATGTACTAACTGTAAGCGAAGACATTGTAAATAAGATCAAATGTGTACTAAAAAATACACGACTGTAGTTATGTGTTGACGAGACGACAGATTGTAAAAAAAAAAAATTATTTTAAATGTTATAGTACGTGAACTGGACCCTCTTAAACCGACACTTCCACTGTTACTAGCTAGCAAAAGACTAACAGTGTACTGTCCAAACAATTACGCGGGTGGTGCTGGAGACGTTAGAAAAAATTGATCTGTCAAAATCTTTCATTCAACAAATCTACGATTATAGGTGTTTGTGTGGATAACAAACGCGTAACAATTTGGTATCGGATGTGGACTGGAAGAGAAATTTCTGGAATATTCGAAAAGATTCTACAGTGTTCTTCTCAGAAATCAGTGGTAACAAGGAGAATTAAGCAACTGGACAGTGTTTGGAGGACTATTTCTGGACTAAATAGTGACTTTAAAATGGTTTTTCGAGAAATTTCTAGAACATTCGATTTAGAAATAGCTGCAAATACGTGTGTGTCGGTAGTAATAAAGTGTTGTAGACTGAGAAAAACGATTACTAGTACAATTTCGGGAAAATTCTAGAAAATTCTATTTGGAAACTACAGGAGATACGTGAATTGTGTCGACGGGAACGTGTTATAGACTTAAAAACAAGACTATAAGTGACTTTTAGTGACAATTGTAGAACATTCGATTTGGAAAGCACAGAAGATACGTAAACTGTGTTAATGGGAACGTGTTATAGAGTCAAAACAAGACTTAATAGTGATATTTCGTGAAAGTTCTCGATTATTCCATTACACAATTAATGGAGATAAGTGAATTTGTAACATAAACTCTAAATAAGACTTTCTAATGCTGTTTCGAGATTTTTCTGGAACATTCCATCATTAAAATAGACGTGATAGATACACTTTATGGACATTATAGCGTAGTCAACTTTATTTTAAACTGATTTACGTGTCGTGAGTTAATGCCAACAACAAGAAGTATGGTGGAGAAGCAAACACAGGACATGCTTGCAGCATTGTTACAACGGATGGACGAACAGACCAAAATCATAGACGATCAAGAAAAAAAACGATAAGAAGAGAAAGACGAACACGAGAGAAGGCGCCAAAAAGAAAACGAAGAACAAGAGAGAAGACGACAGGAAGAAAAAGATGAACAAGATAGAAAACACCAGGAAGAAAAAGAGAACCAAGAGAGAAAACGCCAGGAAGAAAAAGAAGACTTAACAAAAATGATGGAGGGTTTGGAAATAAGACGATTGGAGGAAAACGAAAACATAAAAAGAAGCCTAGAGGAACAGCAGGCAGCCATTTTCTCCCTTACTGAAAAATGTAAAGTCAATGTTATAGAAAAAGTCGGTGAAGTGGAAGAAGAAGTCAGTGAAGTTAAAGAAAACGTCGCATCGGTCAAGTTGAGGGAAAAGTCAGTATTGTTGAAGGAGAAGTAGCCCGGCTCAAGCAACAATTAAGGGAGATGTGTGGCCAATTGGTACTGTCGTCTGGTGCTAGGTTACAACAATCTTCCTTCGACGGTTAAGCTTCATGGTCAACATATAAGAGACAGTTTGAGGCAGCTGCACGTTCAAATAATTGGAACGATGAGGAAGATGCAACAGCATTGGTATTAGCACTAAGGGGCCAAGCATTAAACCTGCTCCAAACAATTCCTGCTGCTCAGCAACAAAACTTTAGCATTCTGGAGGCTGCGTTAGAACTAAGATATGGCGACTAACATTTCATCTAAGTATATCAGGCGCAGCTGAAATCACGCAGACAATGGGGTGGAATAATCCTCCAGGAGTTTGAGGCTGCTGTGGAGAGACTAGATCATTTAGCCTATCCTGATGCACCAATGGAATTTCAGCAACAGTTGGCAGTTGGAGCGTTTATTGATGGAGTAAGGAACCAGGAGGTTAGACGAAACCTTAAATTAGCCATGCACAAGCGAAATAGTGAAGCCCTAGTACATGCACTACAGATTGAGGCTGTCTATGAGGATACCAAACATTCAGACCAGAGAGTGCGAGCCATGGCTATGGAAGAGACCCCGGCAAATAAAACCATGCAAGTCGTATTAACCGACTTACAAAAGTTGATCGCACAACTATTGACAAAGATGAATTTCCAAACGAGACGAGAACAACAAAATAGCGGTAGCCCGAGAGGAGGCATGCGCTGTTATAAATGTGGCAGAGTGGGCCATATTCAGAGTAGCTGTCGTCAGCGCAGTCCTGAGAGAGTAAATGTCGTAGTAATGGAGAAGTCGCAGGAAAACTGGCGAGCTGGAACTTCGGGAAATATGGCAGATGGCCGTTTTTTACCCTTGGGCAGATCTGACATACTTTATTATTAAATTAATATCAAGAATAAAATACAACAAATAAAATTATCAACAATACAACGGAGAGGAATAAATTAGGTTGTACACACTACGAGGCATAACAATAGACTAAAATCAAATGTTAGTCTTTCCTAAAATAGTAAACAAGTCTCGCTTACGTATTTGGCACCGCCTGTGACTTGCGGACCAATTTGCCAATTCTGGTTATCATCATTCACAGAACCTATTCTACCGTTTCATAATAAAACATAAAAAAATTTGATACAGTTATTCGGAAACCAAAGAATGATAAGCAAAAGACTGAAAAGATCCCCGAGGAATAGTTACATTCAGAGGATCTTTTAATCTTTTAACTATCAAGAATTGACCCCACATATCCTACATCACTAAACATAATGAAATACTCTATTCATTTTCGCCAGAAAAAAATATTTATACTTACGTATAAAAAATCTGAAAATCGGTTGACCCTGCAGGCCATACCTGAAACTTCCCGCTATTTTCGAGCTTAAAGCGCTCAAAATATTATACACATACATTTTTGAGATTAGGTGAAAAATCTCGAAGTTATATTAAAAAATCCACTTTTTTTGTAATTTTTGAACTGCGATATCTTTTAAGCAAATTAACTAATCCAGATGCAGTTTGCAGCAATCAACGCAGTTTTTCAAGTACAAAAAGTTATATTTGAACCAAAAATCGATCCGACAAAAATTTTGAATGTTATTTCAAAAAAACACTTTTATGCGAATTTTTCGTAATCGATATCTCTTGAACGAATCAACCGATTTTGATGAGGTTTACGGTATTCAACGCAGTTTCTTAAGTACAAAAAAGTTATCTTAGTACCAAAAATCGATCCGACAGGAATTTTGAATGTTATTTCAAAAAAACACTTTTTTGCGAATTTTTCGTAATCGATATCTCTTGAATGAATCAACCTATTTTAATGCGGTTTGCGACGATCGACGTTGTTTTATAAGGAGAAGAGCTGATTAGATTTTGGAATTGATCGGTTCAGTAGTCTAAAAGATATTCCAAAAAACAAATTTTTGAAAATTTTATTTTTGAGATTTCTCAAAATCTACCGGGCCGAATCGGTTCTAAACTAAGTTGAGTCAACCGCAAACCGCGTTTCTATCGGTCAAGCCATTCAAAAGTTATGAGAGGTTTACATACACCGTACACACATACACACACACACACACACACATACACACACACACACACACACTACATACAGCTATACAGACACCATCGTGGGAATAGTCAGAATAGCTTCTTAGGACCTCAAAACGTCGAGATCTGACAAAAACTCGATTTTCGAAAATCGGGGTGAAACTAATAACTTCCCGATTTCTGAAAATTTTCAATTTTCTTAGCGGGAAGTTCAAAAAAATAGTTTAAAAAAAATCTTTCTACATGTATTAGCAATTTTGGAAGTTGATATTTTTCAAGATATTAGGAATATTCCAAACATTTGGCCCACTTTGTATATAGAGTGTATCCACGGATAGAGTCCCAAAGAGGAGAAACTTCTTTATTATTTGTGGAAAAAAGTCAGACTATAAAAAAATCCGCTTGTTCCCAAACTCCCTGGAACGTACTCAAATTCACTATAACCAAATAAGGGAAAATGCATTTTTCTTCCTCTTTCAATCATCACAAAATATTCTGTATCTTGCGAAACACCCAAAAACATAAAACGTAAACGTAAAAGTATTTCGCGTCCTGTTTACGAAAATGACCTACTTCGCACATTGAACACAGAATGAAAATGTCAATATTTTTAAAGAACTTTCGAAAAAATATATTGAACAAACTACTACTGTAATGCAGAAGTTCAACCTGTACCGCGCCTTATTGAAATAATGGTAATAATAATATGGTATTCAAATAATATAAAACTCGAATGCTGGAGGATTATTTATGCAAAAACCAGTCCGTCGAGCAATCCTCTTCAGGTAGCCAACAACACTCGGATTTCCTCCACAGTCTGCAGTCTGTGGCTACTCTTCTTCAACATTAAAGCTAGTGCTGGGATAAGGCGATTGAAAAATAATCGATCATTCGATTATTAAAATATCTCGAATAGTCTTGTCATGAAAATTTGAAAAATTTAGTTCTCGGAGAGTTTGTCGCCGGCGCCTACTGCGGATTGAATAATCATCATTCATTTCAGCGGCTCATCATTCAAATTTCAGTGCACTTGAACACATGTTAAGTTTAGATGTTTAGCATCGGCGGCGTTTTAGTCGTGTTGATCTGCAGAATGTAGATGGCTATTGGCTGATGCCATTCGGAGTTGGATTGTCTTGAGTACAGAACCGGATTGAATTACGTTAAAACTTATAATTTATAATTGAGTCGACATGACCATTCACATGATATTTATGATTATGAGTTATGAATTGAGTTCTCTAATGTCACAAAGCCAAGCCATCGATTTCCCCACTTCTCGACCTCTAGCCACAATTCGAATTAGTGATGGGGTAATTCGAATTAAAAATAACCTATAATCCTATTATTCAAATAACCTTTACAATTCGATTATTTGGTTCCGTAAGTAATTCGAACTAAAAATAAACGGAAAATATCTAGAAATACAGGCCTTAAATTATGACCTACGATTACTTAATTCTGATTACAGAACGAATAAAAACGAATCAAAATAATTGAATCGCCGAATAGGTCGAATTTCGAATTGAACAATTTCATCTCGATTCTCAGTGTGTCAGCAATCGGTGCGTGCGTCTGCGTCGTGCAGTGTAAGTCCTATTAACTTAACTTTATTGCCTTCATCTCCCTGTAACTAACTGGTGCGCGAAACCGCAGTGAATTCATAATAATTCATAATTCATATGATTATTATATTCGCTAGAATCGAGAAGAGTTGTTTTAGCATGGTCGGCTACACTGAATTAAAATTAATTCGAATTATCATCCGATTATTAGAATAATCGAATCGGTAGAATCCGATTATTGATATCATCTGATTATGATCATCACTAATTCGAATGATCATTCGATTATTAAAGGTATTCGAATAGACATTCGATTATTGAAATATTCGATTATGCCAGCACTAATTAAAGCGAGAGAACTCTTGTCAGTATTAAAACAGCAACTTAAAGACAACTCGATGAATTTCTACATTCAGCCACAGACAGCTAGGTAGGTACCTATTTAATTTGAAAATAGTACATTGTACAAGTGTGGCAAGGGCTTCATTGCAAAAAGATGTATGAAAGTAGGAACACGAGCGCAGCGAGTGGTCCTATCATACGAGTTTTGCAATAAAGCTTGCCACATGTGTGTTACATACTATTTTTTGTACGGTTGTGAAGTTTTTTCCCTTAAAGTCTTTCCAAAATATTAAATTTGCCGCCTGTCAGATTTTATTTAAAATAATAAAGATCAAGTACTGCTTCACGGTTGTCATGACTAACAAACAAAACAAATTGTTTTGCTAAACTGACGCGTTCTGTTTTGTATCTGCTGTTTTTAAGGAAGTGATGAATTCAGACGAAGATATTCCTGCACAAAATGTTGCAGCCGCTGAAAATGTGAGTTTAGACCTCCTTCCACGTAAATCGAAAGAACGTTATAAGAAGGAAAAACTTCTTTTCGTAAACTGGTGCCATCAAAAGAAGGTGAATGTTTATATGGAAGTGGTCCTATTCGCCTATTTCGCCAAAAAGACTAAAATGTTGAAATCTTCCATGATGTGGTCAATTTACTCAATGCTCAGAAGCACTCTGTCGTTGGAATAAAATGTAGATATTTTGAGGTTTCCGAAACTAATTGCCTTTTTAAAAAGAGAATCTGTAGGATACAAGGTAAACAAATCTGAAGTATTTACCAGAGAATAAATTAATGCTCTTTTACTTAACGCTCCTGATGACACATTTTTACTTCTAAAGGTAATACAAATTTCAGTTTTTTTCAATCTGTTGTAATAAGACATTATTACTTTCTTACCCCTCAGTGAGGAAGTTAAGTATTCGTGAAAAAATTTTTAATTTTTTATTGCATTTCTCGACGAATCTTGACGAATTATGATGATACACAAAGTTTCAGACAGAAAAAAATTTGCTGTCTGTGTGTGTGTGTGTGTGTGTGTGTGTGTGTGTGTCTGCCTGTGTGTTTCGCGATAGCAGCTACAGTTTTTGAGATAAAGCTCTCAAATTTGGTACACACATTCTAGAGATCAAGGAAGAGATTGAGTTCATTAATGAGCAAAATCGGTTCAAATATCTAAAAAAAATATTAGTGACATTCCACCAATGTGACTTTCTTGAAACGTCAAAAAAATGTGACTTTTTTGAAACGTCAAAGTAACTTTTTTGAAACGTCAAAATGTGACTTTTTTGAAACGTCAAAATGTGACTTTTTTTTGAAACGTCAAAAAATTTTATTTTTTTTTGAAACGTCAAAAATTACTTTTATTATAAACTCCACCACACGTCGAGTTTTACTATGGTGAGGAAGTTCTGATCTTCAGGTAATTGGCAGCGGTTTTTTAGGTAGTGTTAATTATTTGAGTGGCTGGTGCCCTCAGAAGGGAGGAGTTGATGAATATTACCATAGATGACATTCAGGATAATGAAGAATGTTTGCTCATAATCATTCCAGATTCTAAAACTCATAAATCTAGAACGTTTTCGGTTACAAAAGGAGATAATTGGTTGGATTTTTATCGTCGATATGTTCACCTTAGACCTGCATCCATAAGACATAAACGATTCTTCATTCAATACAAACATGGTAAGTATACAGTTCAAGTGGGAGGGATAAACACGTTTGGACAGATGTCAAGAATATTTAAAACTTCCTAAACCTGAAAGTTTTACTGGGCACTACTTTCGCCGAACGTCGGCGACTCTTTTGGTTGACGCTGGGCGGATCTTATCAGTTTCAAAAGACACGGTGGGTGGCGTTCTTCAACTACTGCAGAAGCAGATGTAGAAGATAGTGTTAACAACAAAATAAGTGTCTCCAAGAAAATAATGGACGACAATGAAAATGCCATAAACATTGATCCAGATGTAAATATTTCTAGTATTTCTAACAATGTCAATATTCCAGTTTTTTTAAGCATTAACTTAAGTAATTGCAATTTCTGTATAATTAATGTACATTTATAGAATTTAATTGTTATTACCATTTAAATAATATAATTCTTTAAGGTAAACACACACTTTTATTCAGATGTGTGAAGATGTAATCGAGGCGTGTGACAAATTCTTTTTGTCGCACGGCGTGCGTGATATTGTGTAAATTGGTATTATCTTTCAGAGAAAAAAAAAATTCACTTGAAAAGTACTTTGCTTAAATTCAAAACATAACTTTCGAACATACATTTTTTCCTGATATCAAAATTGTTCTTTTATCTGTGTAGCTAAAATATCCATTTTATTTATCTAATGACTATTAATACTTAAAGTGGGAATGATAATGTATCCCAAAATATTTTTTTACTTACCTATTATTCGTATACATATAGTGTCATATTATGCGGATTTAAAAATATATATGAAACGCGTATTCATATTCAAATTGTTTGGAACTTCTGATGCAGAATATTCATACAAACACGTAGAGAAAGACAGACTATTATGTTGTGATTTAAATAGCCTTTCAGAGTTGTAAAATATTTAAGTTTTAGTTTTCTCGCTTCTTCCCTCAAATAATACAATGATCTCATCAATTTTGGATAGTAAATATGTTTTTCATAGTTTTGCAAATATCGGTTGTATTAGTGTTCAAAATAATGTGAAGTGTTGATAGTATATAAAAACACATTTAAATAAATTGATATAAGTAACAAAAAAATGTCTCTTCATAATAAACAACCTGTGGCTTCCACAAGACATAGATCTTCATCTGTAAGAAGTAGACCACGAAGTTTAAGTTATTATGGTTCAAATACAGTTCCTTACAGTTCCTCATATTCAAATTCGTCAAATCCATATTCATCAATAAGTAATTATAATAGTTACAGTGCAAATTATCAAAGCCCCTACTTTTCAAATGATTATAGAGGAACCTCAAGTGGACTTGGTTATGCAAGTTTGAAAATTCCTGCAAAATCTTCATCTAACACTCCTGGTTATTCTAAAACTTATGATAACAATAGAGATTACATTAAGAATGATGATCATATATCCAGAAGAGATGCTGCAAAGACTAATGTCTATAACAGAAATCGATCACTCTCGAGATCTAGAAATTCACTGTCTAGTGGTGGTATGGGTTCAAGATCTATTAGTTTAACATCACTCAATTCCGAAGGATATGTAGTAAGTAATTAATGCTGATATAATTTAGCAATATCAGCACTAGTAAATGCTAACTATAATATAGTTAGCCTAGTTAAATCACATTGGCAAATATTACCTGTCCGATAACTGATAATGAATTTTTGTTATGAAATACAAAGCTATATTGTAATACCTCACATTTTTTTGCCCAAAACTCTTGAAAGAGGTTGGAATCTTGGCACTAACATTTAATAAGCAGTTCCCACAAACACCAAAACAATGAACACGCGCATTTCGCTAACCAAGGTGACATCATCTGAAGATGAATAAAACGAAACTAGTTTTGATCACTACTAGAAACTTTACTAATTTTAATCATCCCAGATTATGCTAACTCAGTTAGCAAAATGTATGCCTTGCATACATACACACATAAAATAATTATTAAGGTAACAAGTGCAAAAGAGTGTTTATTGCACGTGACGTGATAATAGTCCAACGAGATCATTAGGCCTAGTTGAACAACATGTCAAATGCAATAACATTTTTTGCACGAGTTTGAACACATTATTTTTTTCTACGATCATGCAAAAAGCGAAAAATGTATGCTGTTGATTAACGACAGGTTAAATAAGGCATTAATAACAATGACATCCAGTGTCTTAAACAAGTTCCCTGTATAAAAATGGCAAGTAGAGTGCAACAAAATTTATTTTTTATTACACTAGTGACTAGTGCAATAAAATGTCACTTTTTATACTGAAAATTAGTAAATAATGGCCTACTTTTTGCATGATCGTAAAAAAATGTATTTAATTTAAATAAATCTTTGTTTTACGAGAATAAATATTCTCTGAATAAGAAAAATATAAATATTTTTGCTGATTAAAATTACTTTTTTCTTTCATATAAATCATTCGCAAATTACTTTAAAAAATACACCTAATTTTTTATCGTAAGAAATAATTATTTTCAAATGAAACATTATGTGAAATTACAATGACAGTTATTTAAATCAGTCAATAAAATTATTATTCAATTTGAATAATAAAAGTATTTAATAAAAAAGATTAACTATATGAATAGGTGCGTTCTATCCATGGCTATGTGGTTCTACCTGTGATTTCGGCTAATCTAAGTAGTTTCTGCATAAATAAAAGCATAATTTCATTTGATGTAGCCTCCGTAACCGTAAAACTACTTAGATTAACTGATATCTCAATTAGAAAAACGCACCTATTGTCTAACTTGACACAAAGACATATTTTGTATAAAATGTCTTTCTTAAGCAGGCACATAGACTAATCAAATTTTATTTAAGTTTAGAAATAATGGACCTACAGGGTGGTCCGTGTTGTACACTCGATAATTTGAGAAACCATAGAAAACGTTATAAGTTTTCTTAATAAACTTATATCGAAAACTCAACCGTTTCAGAAATACAGGACGTTGAAGTTACATATTTTTTTTTTATTTTTATATCCTGAACTAAAAGAAATATTTTATTGAAATTCGGTGATGACATGTTCCTCAATAAACACCATGTTTAATTGCGATTTTCATTTTCCCACGTCAATCAGAGGCGTGATTCCTTCTTTTTAAAGAAAAAAAGGTTCGCCAATAATCAAAATAATTTTTTTATTTTCTAAATCTACAATCAATTTACCAGTAAAAAGTCCTCTTGCAATTCTTCCATAAAACGTCCCGTTTTACAGCTAAACTTTATTTAGAATTCCTTGCAAATTGATCATGTTTACGTGTGCTTTCTAATGTTCTTAATGAAAGAAAATTTTGCCTGTCAGTTGATTTCAAGTTAAAGTTTGTGCAAATCATTTATTTACGATATTAATTTTATAATTATTCACAAACAATGAATATGCAAATATGCATTCCATATACGGATTTTGCGACGATAGTGCTCAAGTAGCAGCTGAGGAATATTATAGGCGTTTTTCAGACAGAAGACGTCCATCAAAACAAGTTTTTTTTTATGTGTATCGCCGATTTCGTTTATTTGGTTTACGAAATCATGAATATAATAGAAATGAAAACAGGAGAATGAGAAAAATAAAAATAAAATCCCCAGATGATAATAGCGGAGCATCACATTAATTGCATATGTCAAAATTAAAAGTACTCCGAGCTCGGTAGCGCAGTGGGTCAGAGCGTTAAGTGACAAACATAGTTGGTTTACTGCCTATCAATTCCCGGGTTCAAATTCCTGTTCGATTCTGACAAAGTTGAAGGGTTTGGTTGTGTGTGTAAGCGTTTTTTTTCAACTGTGTAACCCCTGTGTCCGTTCAGCTTCGGCTTTGGTTTAAGGTTGTCTAATTTATGTGGTGTGTTATTTTACGCAGCAGTCATAGAAAAGCATTTACAATCCTTTCAAAATTTGCACCAAAATGACGCAGAAAAACTGTTGAATATTTTTGTAGGTGACTACTAAATTACATGAAATATGATGGTCTGATGAAACTTCATTTACTAGAAGCAGAGCGGTTAATTATCATAATTTATATGTTTGGGTAGAGGAAAATCCCCACAAAATCTGGCCTCGCTAATTTCATCACGAATTTAGTTTCAATGTTTGGTTGGGCGTCAAAGAGGACACTCTTTGTGGTCATCATTTCTTGCCACCCAGGCTGACAACATAATTTTTTTATGATTTTCTCAGAGATAATATGGTAGATATACTAGATATGGTAAACGATGATATCCTTAATGACAGTTGGTTGCAACTGGACGGTGCTCCAGCATATTGTGGACGAGTACTTCGCGAATGGCTCAACGAAAATTACTCGGAGCGTTGGATAGACAATTAGGTTCAGTGGCCTGGCCACCACGATCTGCAGACATTACACCTTTAAATTTTTATGTGTAGGGTTGTTTCAAAAGCAAAGTGTATGCCGAGCCAGTTGCCACATGAGAGGAGCTTATTGTGATTCAATTAGTATGCGACGAGATGAGAGAAAGTAAACACCAAATATCTGACGTTGTGAATACTTACCATAATTCGAAAATGTCAAAAATGTATCGAAGTAGGTGTTGGCATGTTTGAGTAATACCTCTAATAATTTGAATATTCTTTTGTAAAATATTTGTTTAGTTATGCTTTTTTCTTAATTTTATTTATGTTTGAAATATACTTGTCTTATTCTGTCTAATTTGCAAGGAATTCTAAATAAAGTTTAAGTGTAAAACAGTACGTATTACAGAAAAATTGCAAGAGGACTTTTTATTCAGAAATTGACTGTAGATTTCGAAAATTAAAAATAACTTTGATCATTGGCGTACTTTTTCTTTAAAAAAGAGGAAATCACACCTCCGTGGTTACGCCTCTGGTTGAAGTAGGAAAATGAAAATGACAATTAAACATGGTACTGATTGAGGAACATGTACTCTCCAAATTTCAATAAAATATTTCATTTAGTTCAGGATATAAAAAAAATAAAAAATATGTAATCTCAATGCCCTGCGTATTTCTGAAACGGAGTTTTCGACATGTTTTATAAGAAAACTCATATTATTTTCACATTTTCTATTGTTTTTCAAATTATTGAAGGGACAATTCAGACAGTGATTTTATTTTTATGTTACGAGTTTATGAGAAATATGAAGTACAAAAAAAAACATGCATAATTGAAAAAAAAAGTAAAAGTTATTTGCCTAAACAAAAATTACTAAAGTTCCGTTTTTAACATTTCATTTAAAACATCTGCCAGCTTATGACGTCATATACCCTGCACATGCGCATTTATGTACTTATTTTATGTTGGTCTACGACTTCTCAACATCAAAGTTTCAATTTGTCTGTATTAAGGGTAAGAATATTGCGTTTCAAAATATAAATTTAAGAAAAAAGTAATTTATGAGTAAAAAAACTGCAAGTATCAAAATAGTCCCTAATTACTTACCCTTTTGTATTTACATTTTTCAGTTCAACATTTACAAAACTTAGGTTCAGTAGATAATTCATCTTCCATACAAATGTTTAGCTGCGGCAGGTTTTCAGAACTAGCTTTAATGTACATTTGCTCCATTTTTTATACAATTTCCATCTCTTTCAATTTGAGTAAATAAAATCACACACAACAAAACGATAGTTTCGAGGTTAAGCTCTCAAGATATCACGTTTGACACCATAGAAAATTTTTGATATTATGGTATGAGTTAGTGCGCATGTGTGGTAGATGATGTCACGATAAATATTATAATAAGTTTTATTATTAATTTTTCCACGGTTTAAATCTTATATGTTTACCAAAATATATTAAAAACGGAATATTTTCAAATATACTTCTCATCATTTAAATTCATCTGTTGTTGTAAACGTCCATATATAAATAAAATAATTTACTTGAAGAGTGCACTGATTTAATTCAAAACATACTCATTTTGGTTTTGTGCAAAATAGATATTTCAGTATTATCCAATACTGGACAAATGTTAGCCAAAGATTAAATCATAAATTTGAAATTTTTTTGACAATCTGTAGAAAACGTATTTACTTAGAGGTACAAATTACAATCCGAATATATATCGACTGTGATTTATTTAATACATATTCGAATAATTTATTTTATTACAGAGCGGAACAGAAAGAAACAACAGATCTCGGAAAAGTAGTACTTCAGATTATCGAAATGAAAATGGGGAAATTGACTACAAAAAAATTATATGAACAACAGCTTTCCGAAAATGACAGATTAATGGAAAAACTTAAAAAAGTCTGAAGAAGAGTTGCGTGAAACTAAACAGGCCTTAGAAAAAGTTAATGTCGTTGTAAGTATATTAGATTTCAACATTCTGCGGTACCCTGATGGAAATATTTCTCTAAAAAAAAGTCCGAAATCTCAGAGAATATTTGACTTTTTCAGAGATGTTCAGAGTTGCTCAGACTTATTAAAACTTTTTTAGAGTTTTTCAGAGAAAATTTTCGGAAAGTCTTATTCTGTGGTATACAGACTTTTTCAGTTTTTTTTTAGAGAAATATTTCCACCAGGGTATGTTTCAAAATTAAATGTATATACTTTAACTGCGGAGAGAAGGCACTTTGATTGTTCCAAATTATTCATCATTGATGGGTCCTTCCCTTTCGTTACTGACATGTAGGACGTTTTATTGATTTACGCTAAATTTGTCTTTAATCTTAACTTTTGAACCACCCTGTATAATCGGTTCATACTAGTTACGTATATTTTACTTATTTTACTTGACAAAACTTCATAAATACCAAAATCAAAAGCCAAGTCCGGATTTAAAAAAATTTGTTTTTGATTTTTTAAAAAATAGCACTATACAGCGTGATTCACTTAGCTCGTTCGTTAGAAAATTGTTGACTACCCAAAATCGTATTACATACATAATCGAGTGCTGCAAGTCTAAATAAAATATTTTCAAAATGGCGCCGCTTCCGGAAATACCGTAAATCGACGCCATCATTGTTTCTTATGTGTAAACACCCCATTTTAATTTCATATTTAGATTCTGAATGTTCGTTTTTCAATCCTACATCACATGGTCCAAAAATATACAGGGTGTTCCATTTGAAAAAATTGAAAAAATTCAGTTCAAAAAGTTGTAAATTTAAAAATCTTTTTCGCTGTCCTGTATACTTTTAGGAACTGAAAATGGTTGAGTGTCATCACACAGATGTCTCATAACTGGTACTAACATATTTTTTTCTTAAAATCGAAAATTGCGACAGTAGTGATTTTTTAATATACACGTGTAAATGGTATAATTTCAACAAAAAAAATCATTACATCCAAGTGGTTGGGAGAAAGTCAATAATAATACAGGAGTGAAAGGAAGCCATGAAGAGGTTTCAAAAAATGTTCTGATCATTGGCGACCCCTAGCCCAGGTGGACTAAACTAATGTTATTAAATATGATTTGAAGGAAACAACTACTCAGCGGGCAAATACCCCGACCTGCATTGAATTACACCTTCAAATCATGATAGATCGATAGCCAATATCATTTAATACCATTTAATGACATTAGTTTAGTCCACCTGGGCTAGGGGTCGCCGCTCTCGGTACTTGTTGTGACGCAAGTCGCTATCCGCCACAGACATCTAGGCTGTCGGTCGGATAGTAGCATTCAGACCATATGAGAAGTTTCATACCTCTCACCACTATTCGCTTCACCTTAGTTAGTATATAACTAGCAGGTCGGCCACTATCATTTGTCTGTTCCATAACCTATGGCATACTGAAGAGAACAAATAAGTTCGAAATCGATCTATGTCTGGTTAGGAATTGACAAATGATATTGGCTATCGATCTATCATGATTTGAAGGTGTAATTCAATGCAGGTCGGGGTATTTGCCCGCTGAGTAGTTGTTTCCTTCAAATCATATTTAATTATATATATATATATATATATATATATATATATATATATATATATATATATATATATATATATATATATATATATATATATATATATATATATATATATATATATATATATATATATATATATATATATATATATATATATATATATATATATATATATATATATATATATATATATATAAAAAAAATTCTACAAATTACCAAAATTG
Organism: Rhamnusium bicolor; assembly: GCA_029963845.1. Taxonomy (NCBI): domain Eukaryota; kingdom Metazoa; phylum Arthropoda; class Insecta; order Coleoptera; family Cerambycidae; genus Rhamnusium; species Rhamnusium bicolor. Next base: position 1,183,638 of record JANEYF010001814.1, on the reverse strand, counting down.
ATGGAAGTGCCAAAAATGCGTTGTTCCGAGAAAAAACTGATATCCTAAATTTTAGTTCACCAATTCAAAAAATTCCATGAAGATCATAGGAAAATGCCTCTGTCTTTATGGTCGGTCACAGCAGAAGCGAAGAAAAATTTATATGCACAAACAAGGATCAATAATTTTTTGTCGAATTTGCACAGTTTCATATATCACCCTGTAATTTTGTTCTGAAAAGCAATAATTGCGTATATTGAACGCTAATGAAATGGGTTTTCAAATTTGCAAAAAAGTTCAAATCTGTTCGTACAGCCAAAAGCTACAACTATCTATTCAAAATCCAACGAAATTTCAAGGTGTCCCTTTCTATTTTTGACCATATTATATTTAATTTTCATTTCTAGATACTTTATTGAAATTTTCTATTAATTTTACATTACAACTTTTAAGTATTCTAGAACTTTTTCTTCATTCTAAATTAGTATTCCGTGCTGAAGGATCCGTTTTATTACGATTAAGATTTATATGAAATGATTAAAAAAAAAGTAAAATAAATAGAATCCTTAATGTTTTTGCCAAGGTAATTATATACAACACTAATTTTGAGAAACGGACTCTTCTTATGCATATTTGTGTCATTAATTTTTAAAGTAAAAGTTTCTACTGCCTTGAAGACTGCCAAACACAGTGATTTCTTTAAACCTTTTTTACGATTCCAGCCTAGGTTGTCGTCAAATCTATTAGGTTTAAGACAAAAACTCATAGTAGAAAAATTGTAGGAAATTAAATTTTGTTTATTTAATGTAGGACTTAGTATGAAACTTTTATATCGTTATAGCATAAGTATCTTGATATATACTAACGAAAAAAAATATTTATAATTTTTCTTCAAACACATTATTTCGTAAACTTTAGTGGCCTAGGGGTATAGATTACAATTAATTAATCAAACTTTGTACACTTTAGTTTTTTGGTATTGGAGCCACTTTAGGAGGACCCAATATTTTAAAAAATAACTTCTCTACCAACAAGGGTCACTCAAATGATGTGAAAATTTTTGTAATTTTTGAAATTGCACATGAACACAATATCCAACATTTGACCATATATGAACAGTTCCAAACTGTTAGAACTGTCGAATGAAAACCTTATGATTAAACAGTAATTTAAATGCATAACTTCATTATATATATTTATTTTCAGACAAGTAAGAATTCTTTATCTGAATTAGAAAAAAAGGGAAAGAAGAGCTATGGAACGTAAACTTAGTGAAATGGAGGAGGAACTTAAGGTATAATCAAAGATATTAAATGTCACGTGAAAATTACTCATAAATATATGTATGTATGCATAACATTTCGCTGGCTTGGAGTAGGATTCTATGTTATAATTTGACCAGCAATGAAATGAAATAAAAAAAACTAAGGAGCTATGACATGTGTACTAACAGTTAATTTAACTCCCACAGTTTTATATTGCATCTTTATTAAAATATACGGATTTGTAACATAAATCCTTTTAGGAATATTTCGTGTCTGAGACAACGAAGTTATATATTGTAACATAGAACCCTATAATTCCAAGCCAGCGATTTGTTTAGTAATTCAAAGACCCGCAGGCCATTTGGTTTTAGTAACAAAACCAAAACAAAAATAAAATTAAGCAAATAGAAATATCATAACTTAATTTAACATAACCCAATAGACACTTCACCTATCTAAAAAACTTAGCATTACCATTTACTAAAAAAAAAATATGGCAATTTAGTCCCTATCAAGTGGCACAAATTTGTGAGAGCGATACCTCTCAATAGAAGTATCAAACTAAAAACCTTGTTTTTTAACAAGAACAAAATAACAGAATAACAAAGACAATAACAACAAATACAGTTAAAAAATACAATCAGCAATAAGTAAGTACTTCCTTATAATTTACCCAGTATATTAAGCTGCCCTCACCTCAACCAGATGCACTACAACAAATATCTCCAAATATTATGATTTATAAATTATGAGTTATGTTATGACCGAATATAGCACTACATAATATGGGCATAACTGGTAAAGCGAAATGTATATCTTGTCTTCTACCTACATTTTGAAAATGGAACATATGAAAATTTAAATGCCACAATAGGCAGATAAATTTCATTGAAATATAAAGTCCAACACCGAATTTGTAAAACAGATTCGATTATTTTATTCAGAAAGAATAAAACAACAGGTCTGTTCCTTTTACCATCAATCTCAGATAATTTAAGTTTTATGGTTACACTACATAACTAAAAGAATAATTTCTTTTGATGTAGCCTCCATAACTGTAAAACTACTTAGATTAGCTGAGATTGTTGGTAAAAGGAACACACCTAATAATGGCACTTATTCGAGTAAATCAATTTTTCAGAAATTTCGTTAATTGTGATGATAAATGCAATTTTATTATTGGAGGTGATTATAATCATAGGTAAGATTTATGTTTAATTTATATATATATATATATATATATATATATATATATATATATATATATATATATATATATATATATATATATATATATATATATATATATATATATATATATATATATATATATATATATATATATATATATATATATATATATATTCGACGCTTAAGAAACAATACCTCGTACCTCCATTTTTGTCAAAACTCGGTTTAGAATTTTAAATTAATGTCCACTCCTATGTCCAACAGTTCCCAATATCTTGCCTCTCCAAGATTAATATTGATACCAAAAACTCTACTTAAAAAAATACCTCGTATAACAAGAAAATAACTCGTATCTCCATGATCTCCATGATAAAAATAACATGTAGGTTTCATATCTATTAATAAGAAAACTTAGTTTTTTTCGTCTCCTGTAAAACTGCTAATTTGGAGATAAGAGGTATTGTTTCTTAAGCGTCGATATATATATATATATATATATATATATATATATATATATATATATATATATATATATATATATATATATATATATATATATAGTCGGAGATGGGCTGGGGGAGGCACGATTAAGGTAAGACCGCTTGGACATGTTAGCAAGTACGCCACTGGTATTTTGCAGACACACAAAATTTATTATCTAACTAAACAAACAATTAAAGATTACACCAAACAATAAAACAATAAAACTACTGAATAACAGTTATTCAACAAAGGAACTAACGCTCTGCCACCCCCTAACTCGCACAATATTCACCCTCTTTCTACCGCAGGTACTCATACAGTCTGCTCTTCCGTGCCGAGCTAGCTGGCTTCATTCCGTTCACCTTGGATTCCCCTTAGCGCGTACCTATGTTTCAAATTTTAAATGATTATTATTGGTTAAGCCAAATAAACGTATCAATGTTTATATTAACATAATAACTTAAACTTACCAATGTTTATATGGAGGGTTCAGAAGCCAATCAGTGTAAGTCACTATTTCATTGAAACTGTCTTTACGAATGACTTACGGTAACTCTCCTCTGAAAATCTTCCTAAATAATTCTGCAGACCCAACTATTGATGGAATTCTAAAGTAGTGACGACTGGTTTGTTAACTGAAAGTTTGGACAATGAAAGGGTTTTTGCAAGTCATGAGACAGTTTCAATGAAATAGTGACTTACACTGATTGGCTTCTGAGCCCTCCATATATAACTTAGCTATGACAGCAGAGTGCCATTGCAGGTATCGAGAAACCATAGGCGTGGATAAATTATCTTCGGTGGCGCCGACACGGCAATTCTGACGTCGTGCAAGTCCTCGGGCACTCATTCTAAAGGTGAACACCTGAAACGAAAACGAGAATGACGTTTCTCTCAACACCGCTCATTCATCCTGACGAGACAACTTTAATATTTACTGGAATTCCCACCGGAATCAACATAAACGGCAGAGACATATCATGTCTCATCCGGATCCACCGGGATCGACTATGGCGGCAATACATCGTGCCTCATCCGGATTCACCGGGATCGACATATTTAAAAAATACCTACTCAGTATCATAATAAAACTGAAATAATAATTTACATATTGCTATTAATTTTCCACCGACACGGGCTGATTCTGACTCTGACAGATTCCAATTCAACTGGGACTTCACCTTACCCCTCTGGTACACGGATAAGCTGATCATGTGTAAATTTGAACACTCTACCTTTGCCTTTATCTGTAGACTTAATTACTTCATATCGATCATTATCCAAAATTCTGATAATCTTAAAAGGACCTCTTAGAAATCATTCTCTCATGTGTTTTACTGAAAACAAAATCACCCATTGAGAAGCGCTCAATAATAGCTTTTCCTACATTTTTCTTATCTGCATCACTTCTAGATGCCTTTGCAATATTTTAACTAGCAACTTCACGGACTTCCGACAAAGAGGGACTTTTATCGGGAACACTGTCTTTATTTTAAGAGATTTTTTTGTAACTCTAGGAAACGGATTGACGTTCCAAATAAAAGTTCAGCAGGGCTAAAACCAGTAACTCTATGTTTTGTGCAATTTAAAGCTAATTGAAGTTCACCTAAACTGTCTTGCCAATTTCTATCATTTTCCGTTTCAACAGTAGTCAATGTATTTTTCAGTGTTTGCATAACTCTTTCGACCTGTACATGCGCTCTGCTTGTACAATGGGCAATGAAATGCAGGTCAATATTAAAATTAGAACAAAAGCTACGAAATTCACTACTAGTAAAACATTTACCTCGATCACAAATTATACGTGATGGCGCGCCAAATCAATAGGTAAATTTTTTTAAACAACTGACAGCAGTTTCTGCAGTTAAAGAACGAATACGGTATAGTACAATACATTTAGAAAAAGGCACCTATATTATAAATACGTATTTTTTTATTGTTACTTTTGCTAGACAGCTTTCCAGAAATATCTACGTGAATGGTATGCCATCGTTGTGAAATTTTAGGAATTGGATACATTTTAACTTGAGCTTTTCCCGATTTATTTTTAGAAGTTTTGCAAATTAGGCAGTTATCAACAAATTTTCTAACAGTTCCTGAAATTTTAGGAAACAAGTAAAGTTCATAAATTTCATCTAAAGTTTTTTTTTATTTCATCTGGAATGTTTTAAATTAGTATGCACATGATTTATTACTAACCAAATCATGGATCTTGGGACAACCGGTAAATAACATGAACAGTTGTTTCTCTTAGTTTTACGAAGCAAAGCATTAATTCGGATATAATTTTTTTTGCGACATCTGGGTCTAGTTCATTAGCACGAAGGGCAGTGTTTAATTTTACTAAACTGTCGTCACGTTATGCTATAGTAAGCCAGTCCCTATATAGGTCAATAACCTCTACTACATTAGGTGAATTATGACGTTTACATTTAGGTGCACTCGAAACGGTCCCTTCGTTGTTTGACATGGGGTTTCTTGAAAAGAAATCTGCGTGCTTCGTATGTTTGCCTTCACGGTAAATTATATGGAAAAATTCCCATCAGCGGTGTGCACGAGGGGTCAGGTCACGTTTTGTACGGGATGGTTTAAGAGAGTTGCAATATGTAAAAACTGTAAAATATTTCGAAAAAGGAAATGATAAAATTGTAACAAATGTTGTCTTTTCTAATAGAGTCGGAGTGTACCTGAATCTGAATATCAAGTAACGAAAAATAGTATGATTTAAGTAATCAGTTAATTTGATCACTTATAAGTGATAAAGGATACTTATCAGGTACGGTGTTGACATTAAGTTCGCGATAATCTACACAAAGGTGATCAGAACCATTTTTCTTTTTAACTAAAATAATAGGATTAGAAAAGGGTGAACAACTAGGCCTAATAATATTAACTTTGAGCAATTCTGCTATTTGATTTCTCACAATTTCACGCTCGGCGGGTGCCAATCGATATGATCTTCTTTGAACACATTTAGTTGGATCTTTTAAAGAAATTTCCAACTTACCAGTGTTCATTCGTCTTGAAGGTACACCTACCACAAAGTGATCTCGATAATTTCACAAAAGTGTTACTAAATTTTGCTTATCATTGCTAGTTAAATCAGTTTCAATTTAATTGAAATTTACAGCTTCTTGTTCGCAAATTTGAACTTTTAATTTACGGGAAAAAATAAACCATCTGAATTCAAGTTTACTTCAATATTTTGCGCTATCAAACCTATGATAATTTGAGCGGACATAAAAATCATTTGGTACTACGAAAATAACAGTTCGACAAAAAGGCTTTGAAATTCAATTACTGTCAAAATTTGAGAGTTACAAATGAAAGAAGACAGTTTTGGTGACGTTCAATTAACTTTAAATTGCACAAAACAGTTACTGGTTTTAGTCCTGCGGAACTTTTATTTGGAACGTCAATCCGTTCCCTAGTTACAAAAAAAATGTTCCCGATAAAAGTCCTTCTTTGTCGGAAGTCCGTGAAGTTGCTGGTAAAAATAGTGCAAAAGCATCTAGAAGTGATGCAGATAGAAAAAATGTAGGAAAAGCTATTATTATGCCCTTATCAGTGGGTGATTTTGTTTTTAGTAAAACAAATGAGAGAATGATTTTTAAACTTGACCGTAAATTTAGAGGTCCTTTTAAGATTATCAGAATTTTGGATAATGATCGATATGGAGTAATTAAGTCTACAGATAAAGGCAAAGGTAGAGTGGTCAAATTTACACATGATTAGCTTATCCGTGTACCAGAATGGCAAGGTGAAGTCCCAGTTGAATTGGATTGGAATCTGACAAAAATGTCAGAATGAGCCTGTGTCGGCGGAAAATTAATAGCAATATGTAAATTATCATTTTAGTTTTATTATGATACTGAGTATATTTTAAATATGTCGATCCCGGTTTATCCGGATGAGGCGCGATGTGTTGCTGCCATAGTTGATCCCGGTGAGTCCGGATGAGGCACGATGTGTTGCCGCTATAGTTGATCCCGGTTTATCCGGATGTGGCACGATGTGTTGCCGCCATAGTCGATCCCGATTTATCCAGATGAGGCACGATGTGTTGCCGCCATAATCGATCCCGGTTTATCCGGATGAGGCACGATGTGTTGCCGCCATAATCGATTCCGGTTTATCCGGATGAGACACGATGTGTTGCCGCCATATTTGATCCCGGTGAGTCCAGATGAGACACGATGTGTTGCCGCCATAGTCGTTCCCGGTTTATCCAGATGAGGCACGATGTGTTGCCGCCATAGTTGATCCCGGTGAGTCCGGATGAGGCACGATGTGTTGCCGCCAAAGTTGATCCCGGTGAGTCCAGATGAGGCACGAAGTGTTGCCGCCAAAGTCGATCCCGGTGGATCGGATGAGACATGGTATGTCGTCGCCCTTTATATTGATTTCGGTGGGAATCCCAGTAAAAATTAAAGTTGCTTCGTCAGGATGAACGAGCGGTGTTGATAGAAACGTCATTCTTGTTTCCGTTTCAGGTGTTCACCTTTAGGATGAGTGCCCGAAGACGTGCACGATGCCGTGTCGATGCCACCCAGGATAATTTATCCACGCCTATCGTCCCTCGATACCAGCAACGGTACTCTGCTGTCACAGCTATGTTATTGTGTTAATATAAACATTGATAGGTTTAAGTTATCGTGTTAATATAAACACTGACACGTTTATTTAGCTTAACCAATGATCATTTAAGATTTGAAGCATATGAACGTGCTAAGGGAATCCGAGGTGAACGGAACGAGGCCAGCTAGCTCGGCACGGGAGAGTGGACACTGTACGAGTACCTGCGGTAGAAAGAGGGTGAATACGGTGCGAGCTAGTGGGGTGGCGGACCGTTAGTTCCTTTGTTGAATGACTGTTATTGTCTTATTATTTTACTCTTTGGTGTAAACGGTAATTGTTTGTTTAGTTATCTAATAAAATTAGAATATATATAATTTTGTATTATTTTGCTATAGTAACATTTTGAACAGATTTTGTTATTATATTTATATTATATACATATTTTACATAAATCATATTAATTTGTTTTTGGAATTACAACTATATTTTCAACATTCATATTTGTTTTACATTACAATTAAATAATTTTGATTTTCATTTACATTTCAAAGTATTCCAAATTATGGAATTTATTTAAATGAATCTATTTACAACTTTTTTTTCTTCCTTGGGGCTTACTACCACAAATAATTCTTGGTTATCTAAAAAACACAGTTATTTTCTTAGTGTTAGCATTGGGTTTTTATTTAGTAGTGGCAGTTTGTACTAAAACTTGGTGCGCGATTGTAATACACTGTACCAGATTTGGCGGGAGATTTAAAAATATAATGTATATACAATGAAATGGGACTTTATTTAGTCTTAATACAATAAAATAATTAATTTTCATTTTGCTAACTGCCAAAAGCAAATTTCGTATCTCAGCGAACAGAAACACGGAGAATTACTGCACTGCGCACTGGTCAACCAGGTCAACGTGAACATGTCGTTATTGAAAATTGGCAGTGTCGGCGCTCGGGAGTCAGAACTCAGGAGCACGACGTTGAATGATGGTAAAATTTAACCGGTGGCGTAACAGAAGAATTTCGGATGGGTTTTAAGGTGCACGCCCGTTTTATAAAGTATCATCCATTACGTGGATTGTTACAATTGTACCACTAAATAACACCTATGACCAACCAAGTAAGCACACCAAATATGAAGATGGTGGCCCTTTCCGTTTCCGTGATATTCTTAAAAAACTTTTTAAAATAGTAAAGTTTGGCGCCATTTATCTCAGAAAGGAAGCGTTTTTGGACTACACTTTATCAGAGAAACCCTTATTATTTTGGGGAGTTCTATCAATTCCTGAAGTTATCAAGATAAAACCTGAATCACCCTGTAATATTTGTTTATATAATACCTACAGATATTTACATAGAACTGTTGATACCTAAAAATTATACAATATTAATTTTGTTTAATTCTTGTTTTAAAATCGGTAACTACGTGGTACCAAAATCTACAGAGCAATGGGATAAACATTTTTCTTCATTCAATAATATTATTGCGGATTCCTTAATTTTTATTTTTTGCTGTCTGCTTCTTTTGTTAATTCGAATTTTTGCCTTTCCTACATAATGTTTATTATGTGCACACGGAATATCGTAAATACAATTTACCGGTTTTGTTTTTTTAAATGGATCTCAAAGAATTACTCATTTGGAAGACCGTCCTAACAATAAACTTATCTCCAACACGACGTAGTTTTTCAGATAGAACTTGAAAGTTTAAAAACTGCATAAAAAAGGTGCTCTTACTAAATTTATTTGTGTTTTAATAATTATACAAAAATAATTCCACAATATTTTCCACTATTGTTTTGTAGAGCAATTTAAAATATCGTTTTATGCAATGAAGCATTAAGGGGCCTAGTCGGGAAAAAGCTTCGGATAGCTGTGTCACTCTCTAGAAAGTTTTTATACATGCGCCGCTGAATAATTTTGCTCTTGACTATACCTTCACTGGACGTTTTATTCACCGACTTCATTGAGGTGCGATTCCCGATAGAGGTAACATTTCCTTGCTCCATTTGTAGTGACAAAGATACTTATTTAGAAAATTCTTTTTAACCAAATAGTACGGAATAAAAGTTTGAAACTTGCTGAGCATAATTATGAAGATTCATTCTAGACGACATGTATGAATTTTACCTCGAATTTTACCGATTGATATCATAATTCAGGAGCTAATCACGTCCAAATTTCACTTATATTTACAGTATAAATTTTCCCTACATAAAGTGAAAATAAATTAAAATAGATATACATGTACCCTCTAGTACACTTTCAACTACTGATCCTCCAAATTTGGTGTAATTTGACCAAACCGTATGGACGAAATAAATTTTGAAAAATTATCTTATAAACACACTGGTTCGATTAGCCCTCTTAATTTAAGGACAAAACAAATATTTTCTTCTTATTTACAATAATTTTCTAATTAATATTATTTTTAAGTTTGTGACTTATGTTCAGAAGATGATCAAAAATAAAAAAATAAATTGGTTATTTATAAACAACTGCCAAGGGATTTGGCGTTATTAGCTAATAAATTCGAAACGTTATAAGTTTAAGAAATAAACTTTTATTAATTAATTAGTCGAGCTTTACATATTTCGACAAATTATTATTGTTAGCATATTTTAATTTGTAGACCACAATTGTGTAAATAAAAAAAAAAGTTTTTTTGTTTTTGTTTCATTGCGTATAGCGATATTTTAAATTACTCTATAAGAAAATAGTTGAAAATATTGTGGAATTATTTTTGTACAGGTATGTAGTTACCTATCCATTGTTGTATACTCATCCTGTATGGCAATATTAAAATACAAATAACTCCAAAACGGTGACTCATATCGAAATTTAGTAACGTCACCTTTTTATGCAGTTTTTAACACTGGTGCATTTTTCCGTTAGATTTAGATGTTAAAAAAAAGACAAAAAAATAGTAGCGAGAATTTACCCTCACCCCCCTTTAATTACTCTTACTTACTTTGACAAAATATGTAACATTATGAAATTAGTAAATTGTCGAAATTTAATTGTTGCAACTAAAGATGTTTCGAATTTATTGAGAAATGACTATGGACAAAAAAAAAAAAAAAGGGGTTTAGCTCCTTTAGGAACTGATTTAAGGCAATATTTATATACAAAACTGAACTTATTTTTTTCTAGTTCTATCACCCCCTTGAAGGTACTTAATTATGGGACACCCCGTATAAACAAATATTATATGAATGTTAGATGGCGCCTTGACACTATAAGTGCTTACATGCCCGGGGAGATATGTACTGCATACAACAGAAAATAAATTACGTATCTTTGGAGATATGTACCGCACATAAATTTATTACTAATTTTTCAGCACCGCAGTCAACGTGTTAAGAGACCCATGTCTAACGATTCAATACATATACTGTATAGACAAAACTACAGATGTCAGTATTTAACCTGACCCTTTAAAATGTCATTTTTCCCTTGCCCATCATTTCATTTTCTACCATTGACCTTAAACTGAGACCTTCATAACATTTAAAATTACAAAACAAGGACATTTTAGGGCAAGAAAAATTACATTACAAAATTTATTCATTAATTTGAATTAATTTTATTATAGCATATGGAAAAGCGCCAATTACATACACTGTGTGTGCTGCATCCACTTAGGAAACGAAATGACTGAACCTGCCATTCGACTCCTATATGATTAACGCACTATGTAGCGCTAGCACAATAGGGAACGGAAAAATGCGTCCGGTACTAGGGAGTTATCACAACAATTTACGGTAAAAACATGGTAACATTAATTTTTAAATATGATTAATGAATGATTATGCTATTGGCCTGACCTGCTAGGTTACAAATTTATCGTTACCGTATGGTTTATCGTAAATTGTTGCGATAACTTTCTATTATTATTGTACAGTATGCTATTAATTAATGGTGTTGTATGGAGCACTGGTAATTATTTAAGACACTTTTTTTTAAATTGCAAATTTTTAAGAAATTGTGACCATGATTTTGTAAATCTTTACGTACGTCATTAGAACAGTGATATTCTTATAAATAATTTTAATCATTACATATTTTTTAATTCTTGACTTTTTTTTTGTAATTTCTCCGTATCTTGTATTTATTTTAATAAGATTATTATTTGTTTTGAATTTACTTAGATTAATTTTGGCTGCAATAAATGCAAAATACAGCAATAGAGCAGAGCGGTTTCTTTTTTTTTTTTTTTTTTTTTTTTTTTGGTTTAAACTAACTTTTGGTGCTATGGCAAAATGGGGCTTAAGAATTGCCAACTTCTTACTGAAATTGGATCCATAGGTGGGTTGTAGGAGCAATACAGAGTTCCAAAAGATGCATAGTCACTCAAAATTTGGTTGAAAAGAAGAGTACCTAAAAAATGTTATCCAAGAAATTTCAAATAAAAAAAATTCTTATTTTATTCGCACAGCATGGCCATAACTTAATAATTAAACAAAACGATATTTTTCATAGTAAATAGTAAGGTGCCTAATTAAGTTTATTTCGGACCTATTTTTTTATAAAAAAAAATATTTTAACCAAATATCAAGATTTTGCCTTCTGAAGTGAATACACTTTTTATATTATTATGTTATTTTTATAAATCTAGTTTTATGTGTTACTACTATAACAAATTTTATTTGAATCAAGGATATAACTCAATAAAAGCAATACACAAATATTGTTGTTCTAGCAATTACAAAAATTGAAAGCTGAGAATGAAAGGTTAAAGGCTGACAACAGATCACTCACACGTGTCATCAACAAACTTACCAACTCTGCAAAAAAATAGGTAACCATGTCATGTTGCTGTAGCTAAAAGTGTTTTTCATATTGTTCTCTTGTACAATATTCAGTTTTAACTGCTTGGCCTTTTGCACTAAATATCCTCGCCTGCTTCGAGATAATCAACCAAAATTTTAGATAAACATTTAAAGAATCATTTTTATCTAACGCTAGGGTCAAAAATATTTCCACATCCAAAATTATATCAGTTTTTGATTTTTCAATAATAATCAAAACATTAAAATTTACTGAAATCTAGATACGATTGCCAACAAAATAATTATTTAACAAAATCTTCCAATGAAAAAATATTAGTCAAAGATTTTTTTTGGGAGACCTTAAAAATAGATCAAACACAAATAAAAGTGAAAACAAATAAAAATGAGCCCTTCTTATGTGGAGTATTGATTACGACTCTCACTACAGATGGAGAGGGCATAATTTATACGCGTCATACATTATTTGCTATTTCCTTTTAACTCCTGTTCGATTAGAAACAACTCTCGCTGTATATTATTTACAATAATTTATTACTTCCAGTCTGTCTGTCAGCGGTGCTGGCGGTGGGTTAGTTGACGGCCGAAGACAGTGGTTCGGAGTCCACGTTAAATTGTAGGTCCCTAGGCAAAAAGAGCCAATTGTGGCCAACTTGCCTAGTAAAATAAGTAGCTACGACTTCTACTACATATTAATACGAACGAGATATTTTTTCTTTTTTCCAATTCGAAAATATAATAAATGTTTGTTTTTCCTGTTCAAAATATTTTTATTTTATATTTCTATTATTTACCAATTTTTCGGAATTGTATGAAGTCATACCTCTTTGCTTTGTAGTAGGTGTATATTACTGCATTATACTTTTTTCTACGTCTCCCCTTCATATTTTATTATCATATGGCATGTGGAATTGAAGACTATCGAAAACTTGTAAAAAAAATATGAATCCAATTTGAAAAATAACGATGTCAGCGAAGACGTAATTTTTAAATTTTCTATTACAAAAAATGTCCGAAGTTTTTTGGCTAACTTTGTATCAACAAAGAATTTCCGAAGTTTAATAAAATCAATTTAATTGTTTCAGGTATATTAATTTATATGACAGTACGAAGAGAATATGATGGATATATGTCCCAACACCGCATACATGTCCTAATACAAAAAAAAAACTACATGAGATTAAGAAAAGTTAGACATGGAACTACTTTCAACATGTACATATTTTAAATTTTAATTTCGCTTTTGTTTATAGTTACATTTATTTAATATAATTCCTTAAAATTTATTTCCTTACCCATTATTTAAAATTTATTTACCTACAGTAATAATTAACTAACATATTTTCCTTTAAAAATAATTAATATTTTTTATTTGTTAGTAGCATACGTTAAATAAAATATCTGAAAATTTCCTGCTTTATTTTTATTCTAATACACAATAGAACAGAATTAAAGAATAAAGGTACCTACTTTTGCAACAAATTAAAAAAAATATTAAGGTCATTTTAGGGGACCACTCGATTTCATTTTTTTTTGTTTATACTCCATCGTCTTGGTGGAGCCGTTGGCTAGAGTGGTAAGTGTGACTAGATAATCTCTCCATCGAGCTGCGGGTTCGAATCCCGCAACCGGCGCTGTCAAGCAATGTTAGGGGGAATGGTTGTGTGTCCGCGTTTTTTCATCAGTGTAACACTCGCCAGTACAGCCTCGGGTTTGCATTCGGGGGTTGTCTAATTTCTGTAGTATTTATATTTATGTATATTTTTGAGGTAGGAAAAAAATTAGGAAAAAATCAAAAATGAAGGTTATAGGTTTTGGTTCGTGAATCCGAAAATTGAAGTAAAAACACTGTTGGACATCAAAAAAGCAAATATGGTCGTAAAACCAAAATTCTTAAAAAAATAAATTTTCTTTTCAATTAATTGCTCAGTATTATAAAATTGAACGTTTAAGAATAATTCTATATACATATTCTTACAATAATTTATTACTTCCGGCCTAAGAATGTAAAGAAACAACATTCAGAGAAATTCAGCTTTTTAATGTTCATTTCGAAATAAAAACATTCAAAAGGCTTTAAAAGTACCTAACTATTCTTCGTAGAGAGTTTGAAAAACCATTCCCAAACAGAAATAAAGAAAAATAGTCCAAAAATAAACCTAACTTTGGTTGAATTTAGTGAAAATTACTGCACACGTCCTAACCTTCCGGCATGAAACAGGGACTGTTTATAAACGCCCGCCATTATGAACTGGCGAATGAATAAGATTTTATTATTATTTATTAGATTATATTGTGGACATCTCCAGTTTTATACCTGTACGTGTTCTACCACAAGAAAATACACGTAAAATACTATATGGCGGTATTAAACCCAAATTGATAAAAAATGGACGTTCCTTGTTTTATTCCTGTACCCTTCAATTGTTATACGTATACCTACTTAAACACTTGCCTATAAATAAGAGCTATTATTATTATTCACAGTATTTTTCAACTTATTTTTCATCTTTTCATTTATATTTCTCATTTTATTTTTTTAATAAAGTAATAATACAATAAATAATAAATTTATATAATTTGAAGACCTTTATAGGTACATATTTATGTACATAGGAAGTGCAATTTAATTCTTTTTTGCCTCCTAGTGTTTGGATGAATAATATTATAACAAATTTAATTATTAGATTTAATTAGATACAACTCATCTGAGTAGCATTAAAAAACATAATAAATTAGTAAAAGAGAACCGAGATATATAAAAAAAGATTAATTGATATGACAACTTACTTAGCTACACAAAAATTATCTTTCAGAGGTCACGACGAAAAAACTAATTCATTTAATAGGGGAAATTTTAAAGAAACTTCTATATGGCAAAATGTGTGCGTGCCTCATAAACCATACAGGTTCTTATAAATACCCATAAAAAACCTGTAATTATCTATGTTTGAAAAAGGTTTTCTTGACAGGGTCTGTATCGCGACATCATATTTCTGAGACTTCCTTCACTTTTCAATTTCATTTCTATTCCATGTTCATAAATGATGATAAAATCAAACGTTGTAAAACCTTTCCTGAAACATTTTAAAGTTTGACTTTATAGATCCACAATATATCCTAATATAAAATAAATGAACAGGAACTCATCAATTCTTATCAATGCAAATTCCAATATATTCCGTATAGAAAGCCATAAGATAGTCACTCCATTTCCTTATTCAATTCTTTTAATTTCATCTCTGTTTAGATACCGTACAAACTGATCAAATTAAATTCCTTATCAAATACTTTAAAATTTATTTTATTTAGATCACATGAAATTCTTATATAAACTAAACTTATGACTTTTATGAGTCCCATTTCTTATTATCCAGAGATCCTTATTATGTGCTTTAAAATTCCTTCCAGATTTCCTACATCAGATTCTAATATAAACTAAACTTATATGGACTCATCAAGTCTTATAAAAATAGTTACCAAGATATTTTTAATCACGAAAGATAGCCGTTACGTCACAAATTTATCTCTAATCTACGACGTACGCTGTTTAAGCGTTCTTTGTTTACAAAATAATAAAACGAGAGACAGCGCAAGGAAGTCCTTTATATGTAACTGTTAATATCTCAGACTGACATTGTTGATATTTCATACGAAAACCTAACTTCCTTGACGAAAAGGAAACAGAAGGCCTGATTTCGTACGTCTCAGTAACAAGCGAGAATAATATCGATCAATCTGATCGAATGCTTTTGACTATCGTCGTTGTCACGTTTCATGCATGGTTTCCTGTTTCTGCATGGTCAACTGTCAAATTTGGATTTGTTTATTTTTGAGTTTAATTGTTATCGTTGTCTTTATTTTGTTGATTTTTGTATATGAAAAACAAATCTATTCAGAACTAACGATAGTTAATCTTCAAGACAAAAGGTAGGTATGTTTCAATGTGTAATAATAATGATTCTTAAAAATACATACAAAATCCTTTTTCTAGAACGCCATCAGACTTTTTTATTTTTAATGATGTTAATTAATTTAAATGTAATTGTTAATATCTACAAGCATTCTGCATTTTGCCAATATTTTAATAGAATTCCCAATAAAATATTATATAAACTAAACAAATAGCAACTTTTCAAATCTTATAACAAGTATGTACGACTGATTCTTATAAAAAGTTATAAAAACTTTTATTTGGTTTTCCTTTATTACATCTTTTCAGTTTCATTACCATCAAATTCCATCAAAGCTTTTAAAATTAATAGTAATGCCTTACCAAAATACATAAAGTCCTTATGTATCATCATAAAACATTTTAAAAAACTCTTAACAGTTCTTATAGAAACTGTTAAAATTAAAGATAACATTTATTTATATATATTGTTTCTACATAAACTCTTATAGAAAATACGAAATAATACGTGGGTATTCCAACTCAAATCCGAACCTCTTAGGTATACCTGAATGAAAAGCCTATAATTATCTAGTATAAATTTGAAATGGGACTTATTGATAGGGAATTTATAGGTTCTCAATAAATCATTGTATAAAATAAACGCACCGAAACTCATCAATTCTTATCAAAGCACATACCAATTGATTATATATAAAGTCATAAAATATTCAGTCCTATTTCCTCATTGAATCTTTTCATTTCAATTTCTATTTAGGTCCCATAAAGGTGATCATATCAAACGTTGAAACATTGTAAAGTTTGACCCTTATAGATCCACAACAAATCCTTATATAAAATAAACAAACTTCATCAATCCTTATCAAAGCATATATCAATGTATTCTTGTAGAAAGTCATAAAATACTCACCCAATTTCCTTATTCAATCCTTTTAATTTCATCTCTGTTCAGATACCATACAAACTGATCAAATTAAACTTTGGAATACCTTATTAAATGTTTCAAAATATGTTTTATTTAGATCACATGAAAATCTTATATAAACTAAACTTATGAGTACCATCAATTCTTATTACCAAGAGATCCTTATTAAATGTTTTAAAATTCCTTATAGATTTATATGGACTCATTAAGTCTTATAAACATAATTACCACGTTAGATCGTCTGTATACAGATCAAGCCAACCCACTAGATACACGACTAGCGATGTGCATAGTTTACAGTCGCCCGTCTGTTGCCAGCGCGAATGTCAGAAGGTGCTTTTACAGTAGGTTATGACATTGGCTTTATTAAGAAAGAGGCCTTTTTTGAGTATAAAAAATCAATTTGATAATATCTACTTTTCATAAAGTATAATAATTTATTAAAACTGTTTTGAATACAGAAAATAATTAAAATACTATTTTAAAATAGCTGCGCCATGTGGCACCGAGAAGCGGTACTACATAATTATTAGAAACAGTAGTCTAATCGGACGAAGCGATGAAATATAATTAAATAGTATTTTATTTAAAATGAATTTTTATGCAGTACAATAAGTTCAGTGTTTCAATGTTGTAAAGCAACTTAAAAAAACTGTTTACTTTTATTTTTCTTCCTACTTTTTCCTATCAAACGTTTTTCGTTCAGACTTCGTATTCAGATAGGCAACTGTAAACTGCGCATACCGCTAGTCATGTGTATCTAGTAGGTTGGCTCAATCTGTATGCTAAAACCTCAGCCTTCCACGTGAAAATTGCCCGTGCGTCGTCTACAAGATGTGATCATAGAAGGAAAGAACCCAACCTTGCGGGTATCCTCTTGTGGCTTTATAGCTGTTTCTCCCTGCAGAGACGTTGTTATGGTTCTGTTTGATAGCATAGCACGAATCTAGGCGCCTATAGTTGGCTCAATTGCTCTGACACCCACTGCTGCATATAAGGAGTTCGGGCAATGCATCATTAAATGCTGTAGGGTTTCCTTTCCTGAGTCCGCATATGAGCCATCCCATGCTGTGACGTAGGTCAGTTATGCTATCACAGAATTTACTCCAGGATCCTTTTTTTTGCTTTCCTTATTTTTTGTTAGTCTGTTAGAGCGGATCTATATTGGTACCAGTTACCCAAAGCTTTAGCTTGATTAAAGAGGTGTCGAACTTCTTTCTCATTTTGTCAAAATTTTTGTTCCACCAAGATGTGCCTCTATTGTCCTTTTTAGTCTTCAGTGGACAGTTTTCGTGATAAGCTGAAACAATTGAGTTTCGAATCTGTTCCGCCACATTTCAGTTCTTCACGATTTCTGATTATGGTGAGAATGGATTGAAGGTGAGGCTGGATGTAATGTTTGTGCCCTTCCCAGTCTAAGTTGATCCAAAGGCCTTGGATCAACTTCTATATTAAATAGAATATTTTTGTGGTCTGAACATGAGAGTTCAGAAGATACCTTCCAGTTCGTTATCTTGTTGTTCAGGTTTCTATTTCTAGTGACAAGTACGTTGGTTCGGAACCAATGTTATTCACAGTTACAGTCTGGCTGCTATAAGATTTCAACTTTCATCTTAGCGTCAATGCCATAAATAATATCATTCAGAATGAAATGAAATGTAATTACGATAAAATTTTTTTCCTAATTATTATTTTCTAACTTTTACAAAACATCACTAAAGTTAACGGCAGTAGTGTCTTTCACCTTGAGAACGTATTTATGAATGGGCAAATCAGTGTTTACTGCTTCGCTGTTTACTAGTGAGCCGCAGGCCTAACATATTATAATTATTATAATTGTGGTAGAGTATTAAGCGGCGGCCATTAGCTAGTTCTGCAGACAGATCGTATAATAAACAGACCCGCTTACGAGTTGACGCGATCTAACTTGTTCTGCCAGAGGCGTCGCAAATACGAAGCAGGTGAATAAATAAGAGAAAGGCGAATCACTTACAATAAAAATATATGTATCATATCAAAGTTAGCATTGATTAAAATAATTATTACCTCATAAAAATATATAACTAAAAATTGCCATAAATTGAAAAAAAAAATAAACTAAATAAAACGAAACAAAACCACTGTTAGTTTTTAAAACAGTTAAGAATATATATATATATATATATATATATATATATATATATATATATATATATATATATATATATATATATATATATATATATATATATATATATATATATATATATATATATATATATATATATATATATATATATATATATATATATATATATATATATATATATATATATATATATATATATATATATATATATATATATAGAGTGGGCCGAAAAAACACTTTATTTTTTTTTTCTATCGCTATACCTCACAAAAGTTGCATATTGCCTAGCTAAGCAAAATGAAAAAAAAAATTCAAATAAAAAAATATCTTCCGTTCGCGCATGGCGCTCAAAGTTTTAAAAATTTCGAAATTTCGTTTTTTTTTTTATTATTTTTTTTTATAATTGCTAAACTCAATACTAACTAAGCGCTATAGGTCCTAATGTGAAGTTTGGGGTATGGGAATACGAAAAAAAATTAAAACCCTTAAATTGAAAATATTTAGTGTTTGCGCAAAATGCTCAAAAAACTGGATTTTTTCTAAAAACGACTGTATTTCGTAGCTTATCTATTTTATGTTCAGTCTATATAAATGTTAAACATATTTTTATTTTCAACTTCTTTATTCAATAAATCATTAATCAATCACTTTAAAGTTTGATTTTTGGGAAAATTCGGGCATAATACTTCGTGACAGGAGGATAGTTCGTATTAATCCGTCTCTTGCGTCAGCGCCACACACTTTTTGAGATACTTCAGTCACAAGTTTGACACACCGTTCAAAAACCGCCTGGGTATGACAAGAGAAACTTTGGAAATCTGGTTGCGGCGATGTGTCTGTCATTATCATTTTTATATGTCCTCATCCGCGATTTTTCTTAGTAGTGGAGGAGGAAAGATTTTCAAACTATCCCACCAAATTATATCGACGTAGTATGTTGTTTCAAAGTTTAGTTTTGGCGTGGTGAAATTTCGAATGGTATTTCCCTTGTAATGTGATCAAGCTTTCAGTAGTCTGCGTAGTCCCAGTTCTTTGATAGTTCTTCTTTCATCCACTGTCATTGCAAGAATCAAATTTGTTACATGCCTCTGTGGTTCAAAATCAAAACCAGCAAACGTTTCACAGATGGTCCAAAGATACTTTTTGAAGCTATCAGAACATCACGGTACATAAATCAAAATTTATTGCAAGTTATCAAGCCAGTAATGCAGCGAAACGCTTTCTTTGCTCATCCCGAAAATTTGATTCTTGCAATGACAGTGGATGAAAGAAGAACTATCAGAGAACTAGGAGTACGCAGACTACTGAAAGCTGGATCACTTTAGAAGGGAAAGACCATTCGAAATTTCACCACGCCAAAACTAAACTTTGAAGCAACAGACAACGTCGATATGATTTGGTGGCATAGTTTGAAAATCTCTCCTCCTCAACTACTAAGGAAAATCGAGGATAAGGACATCATAAAAATGATAAAGACAGACCCGCAACCAGATTTCCAAAGTTTCTCTTTTCATACCCAGGTGGTTTGAACGGTGTTTATTAAAAAAAAAAATAAAAATTTTTTTTTTTTTTGAAAAAAAAAAAATTTGTTTTTTTTTTTTTTTTTTTGTTTGTTTTTATATATATATATATATATATATCCCATTATCTTCCGAGCGTCCGTACATTGACAAATTACTATCCCCCAAGCGTCCACCTTAAACAGAGCGTCCGTATACGGACGCTCAGATGTATCTCCATAGAAATTTCATCAGAGGGCTCCAGTCATCCGATAATGTTATTATCTGAAAATTAGGTGGGACGCCCAGGGAATGGCCGAACGTACTGTTTCCGTATATTTTCGTATACTATTAGTACAAACAGTCTGCCAACAGAGGCGTAGCGCGCGCGCTTAGCGTATACTGAGCCATATATTCTGCGTTTAGGCAGTCGATTTGTCGGCGTCCGCTATTTTCATTTTTCTGCGTTCAATCGCTGTTACATATGACAACAGTGGAAGTCTGAATTACTTATAGCAGTTTCTTCGTCGATCATGGCCTACTGAGAACGGTTAAAAATATGAAAATTTAAAAGACATAGTAGGCTTTGTTTAATTGAAAATTTCATTAATAAAAAATGTTCAGAATTGCAAACAACTCACAAATTTTTGGGAAAAAAGTATTCATTTTTAATATTTAATTTATTCAAGTAGTTAAAATATCAATGTCATTTTTTTAAATACACTGATATTACTAGTATCAAGAAATTAACAAAATTTAACAGAAGCAGTTTAATTAGCTTCCATTATTCAAGTTTTATACATTTATTATAATAATTATTATCTGTAAATATTTACTGACTGAATAACTGCCAAGGTAGGTAAAATCAATTTTTTTCTGTCTTGGAGTGTTGTGAAAAACAAAATTTGTTTATTATTAGTTTAGTTGATAATGTCAAAATACCCTGTATATTTACCCTTTGTGCTTTCACAAATTGTTCATTTAAAATGAATTTGACAGTGGCAGAAAATATAGAAATAATTCGTTTAGTTGGTGAGAAAACGCATTCAAACAGGAAAGCAGCCAATGAGTTTAATAGAAAGCATCAAAGTAGAAATATTTCTGAAATTGGTTGAAACCTTTGATGCGAAGATAACACTAACGTAGTTTTCCACAAAACACCAAAATACTATACACTGCACTCGACGTGCGTTTCACCAACCAAGTTGCCATCATCTGGAGATGATTAAAACTAACCTTATGCTAACAATTTACCCTATTTATACCTAAAATATATTCACGGTTCGGTGAACCGTGACCCACTAACCAATAAAGCAGGCTACCTGGAACTGACCCTCCGTCACTATTCATAACATTTTTACACTTTGTGATTTCCATGCTTTCAAATGCATTCAGCTGTCTAGTATTTGTTACAATCCTAATTAATATTAAATTGCTAATATCTATTTTATGGTTTTTCTCAAACGTATATTGGGCAACATAGACTTATCTCTTCTACCATATTTGAGATGGGCCATATGCTCTTTGAATCTAGTCGTCTAGTTTGTCTATCATGATTTAAAGGTATAATCCAATGCAGGTCGGGGTACTTGCCCCCTGAGTAGTTGTTTCGTCCAAATAATATTTAGTAACAGCAGATTAGTCCACCTGGGCTAGAGGTCGCCGCTCTCGGTACTTGCTTCTCAAGTCGCTATCCGCCATTGAGACATCTACGATGTTGGTCAGATGATAGCATTAGACCATACGAGAAGTTTCACATACCTCTCACCACTATTCAATTTACCTTAGTCAGTATATGACTAGCAGGTTGGCCACTATCATTTATCTGTTCCATGACCTATGGCATACTGAAGAGAACTAATAATTTTGAAACTGGTCTGTGTCTGGTTAGGAATTGACAAATGATATTGGCTACCGATCTATCATGATTTGAAGGTATAATCCAATCCAGGTCAGGGCATTTGCCCGCTGAGTAGTTGTTTCGTCCAAATCATATTTAATAATAAATTTCCTGTTGATTGATAAAAACATATTCCTCTGAAAGTCACACCATTATTGATGTTCTAACTTATTTAACTATGGTAAGCTTTTTGTAAAGTCCTAATGCTTATAATTCAAGCATACTTCGTTTACTGTACAGATACTTTATTTCGAAATCCAGCCATTTTTGCTTTGCAAACATTGTAACTTTATCTGAAATGTGTGAAGGATTTGGAATTTTAACTTGAACAAAATTTGGAAATACTGATTGACGTTTGCAAGATTTTAGAAACCAAATATCTGACCATATTAATCTAATCTTAGCACTACACTTATGATACAGATTCAGTTCCATTGACTGTGAAGCCATCATAGTCCTGGAATGGGTTGGAACCTTTGATGCGAAGATAACACTGACGTAGCTTTCCACGAAACACCAAAACACTATACACTGCACTCGACGCGCGTTTCACCAACCAAGTTGGCATCATCTGGAGATGATTAATACTAACCTTATGCTAACAATGCACCCTATTACCTAAACTATTGTCACGGTTCGGTGAACCGTGACCCACTAACCAATAAGGCGGGCTACCTGGAATTGGCCCTCTGTCACTATTCATACTATTTTTACACTGTGTGATTTCCAAGCATTCAAATGCATCCAGCTGTCTCGTATTTGTTACATTCCCAATTAATCTTAAAGTGCTAATATCTATTTTATGGTTTTTCTCAAACGCATGTTGGCCAACACTAGACTTATCTGTTCTACCATATTTGAGATGGGCCATATGCTCTTTGAATCTAGTTTGAATTGATCGTCTAGTTTTTCCAACATACTTTTGATTACAGTCCTTACAGCTAATTTCGCATATCCCCGTCTTTTCGTTTGTTTGAATTTTGTCTTTTGGATTGCCTAAAAGTTGTTGTAGTTTATTTCCCGATGAATGAACCACTGTCATACCTATATCTTTTAAAATCTTACCAATACCACGAGTGATTCGAGAATCAAATGGAATCGATACAAATTTCAGATTTTCTCTTTCATTTAGTTGCAGAAATATTTGTTTTAAAACTTTTGCAAATATTCATAACACTTTTAATAATACTGGAAGTGTTTCTAAGTCAAGACCAATTCATTTAAATAATAAACAGATTGATCCAGTGATTAATGAAATGATAGTAAAACATTGTATGTTAATCCCAAAGTAAGTGTCCGAAAATTAGGTTTGCAATGAAATGTTTCCAGAAATAAAGTGTGGAGATGTCTCAAACGTCACAAATTAAAAACATATAAACCTAAGTACATACACTTGAACTAAGAGATATTGTAAGAAGTTTGGAGTTTTGCTAATGGGCACAAGGAAATTATTTAAATGACACAAATTTCCTTAAGAAAATAATTTTCAGTGACGAAGCAACATTAATTAATTATTACGAATGGTATTGTTTCCTCACAGAATTGTAGATGGTGGGCACAAGATAATCCTAATTTCGTAATAAACTGTAAAAGACAATACCCTCAGAAAATTAATGTTTTGTGCGGAATATTCAACGAAATTATTATTGGATCATATTTTTTGAAAATAATATGAATTTCAAAATGTTTTAAATTTTCTAAATACCCACTTGCAAGACGTTTTTGATGAATTACTATTACTCGTATTATATGTATATTACTCGACATATCTACAATTAGATGGGTCATCCTTTAATAATTCCAGGGTAGATCGCACCTGGTTAAACGAGCACTTTCCTCTGCACTGGATAAGATGCAACAGCCCATAAATACACTGGCCGCCTGGAACTCCAGACCTGACGCCACTGGAATTTTATTTATGGGGATTACTAAAACAAAAAGTGTACACAAATCCTCATAACAACAGAGATGAACTATACATGCGCCAGTATTATTATGCATGCTAAGAAATTACTCCCCAAGAACTGAGAAAAGTTTATAAACATGTGAAAAAGCGGCTCGATAAGTGTATTATGTTGGATGGTGGTTTAATGGAAGCTAATTAAGTTGTTTTTGTTAAATTTGGTTAATTTCTTGGTACTAGTAATATTAGTGTATTTGTAAAAATACCTATTTGAAATCTTAACTATTTGAATAAATTAAATATTAAAAATGAATATTTTCTCCCAAAAATATGAATATAGGCTGTTTGCAATTCTGAACATTTCTTCTTAATAAAATTTTTCGATTAAACAAAGCATATGTTTTTTTTTAAATTTTCATATTTTATAACCGTTTTCAGTAGGCCATGATCGACGAAGTAAATTTTTTTGTAGACAAAAAAACATATTCCTTACATCTAACTGTAATCAACAGAAGGTGGGTCAGCTATAATAAAACACAAATATGCAGCTTAACAATAATCAGCTTAATTATATTATCTAAAAGAAATAAAAATAGTTTCTGTCTAGATTTATTACGTTATAACCATTATGTACAATAAAAACTTGGCAACACGGCAGGACGCCCAGTAATCGAGAAAATGAACAGAAAGGATACACTAAGGACGCTCTCGAGTAAGTAGAATGAATGGTAAACGAATACCTCTGACGCTAGGTGCATGGTTTATGGAAGGGCGCTGAGTGACGGGAAAGTGAAACTAACTACACCGTTTTTGAAAAAATATGTTAGGAAACGACATCTAACGATAAGTGCTGGAGTATAATGAGGAAACTGAACAGAAATCTGTTACGAATTTAGAGTGGACGCTCCCGGCCGGTTCTGCGAAAGGACGCTATGAAGATAGCCAGATGTATATATATATATATAATATACATATATATATATATATATATATATATATATATATATATATATATATATATATATATATATATATATATATATATATATATATATATATATATATATATATATATATATATATAATAATTACTAGATAAAATAGAACAATAATTGAATATTAAAAAAAAGCCTATATCACAACAAAGAATGAAAATAGGAAACAAATTAGTAAAAAATTATAACATCAGAACAAAAAAAATATACATATACAGGTGTCACCCGATTGAGTTCGCAATAGGTGATATGGACCTCAAATTTTATTTGATTTTTTGCAATTTGAAGGTTCATCTCTGGTTATCTGAAAAAAAATTTGTATTTTTTGTATTTTTATTTTATTTTTAATCACGTAGGACATGGTAGTGAAGCAAAAACTACTCTGGCTATGTAAAGTACATTTTCTGTAAAAACGGCAAAATGTCAGTAAAGAAAGATAATCAGATTAATAAGTTATACTTGTATGCAACATTTTAAGATGATCCGCCTACTTTGATGATTTTGACCTTTTTCTACTATAACCGCATTTTACGTTAAAATAATTTACCTAAATAGCTAAATAATTTTTTTTTCCGAAATCGACATACTTAGTGATGACTGTTATTATACATAACAAAATATTATTATTTTACTAACTCCAAATTGTGAAAAAACTATTATAAATAAAACAATATCAATGTCTTGATGTCTTTAAAAATGAAATTAAAATAAATAATTTTTGAAGTATAAATTTTAAGGAGTTATTACTGCTTAAGCGTTACGGCGTTAGCACGTCTTCGTCGCAAGGATAACCAACAGAAAACTTTAAATTGTTATTAAAATTTTTCTATTGATGAGAACGAAAAATGAGAACACATAATCCATCTTAAATACCATATGGATTTAATATATAAAATTACAGGCAATATTGATGCCTATTTTCTTTATTAATGAGAAATACGAACATTTTATTTGGTGTCATTTTATGAAACTAAATAATCGTATTTCCTATTAATAAAAAAATACGCATCAGTATTGATTCCCTATATGATTATATATTAAACCTGTATGGTATTTAGGATGAATCATATGTCTTCGTTTTTCGATATTACTGACAGAAAAATTTAAACAGTGATATATAGATTTAAGTTGGATATCTGGTGAAAACGCAGCTTTAAAATACAACTGAACTGAAGTTTGTATATGGCACTGCTCTTAATATATAATCCCTGTATGAGCTACATAATCAAATAAACAAAGCCTTTTAAATTTTTAACTAAAAAAATCAGCAATTGAGAAAACGTAATCATTTTAATTCAGTAATTAATTCACTCACATATTCGACAAAAGCAGAAATCGGCTTGTTTTGACAGTCATAATGAAAATGACGTCGTCATATTAATATTTGACACAAGTGACAATTTTGGCATTCTGTCGTCACAGTGCAAAATAATATGATAGTCATATATCCAAGCTCACAACACTAGACATACTAATGGTTTTTCTAAATGTAATTGATTATTTTTAAATACCTATAACATACGCGATTAGACGACGCCCATGGCTGAAATTCTTTCAAGGTTAAAGCTACTACTGCCGGTATCACTACTACGGACTTATTTGAAGTGCGTGCTTTTGATTAAAATTTAAATTTAATTATTCAGAAACTACAACCGACTTGCGGCAAGTCAGCGCCCCCAAGATCCAGCGCCCCAGGCGACCGCCTGGCTCGCCTGCCCATCGGGCCGGCCCTGGTAACCCACATTCCATTCAGTTATAAAATAAACGATATGTATTGAGAAAAGGCGTACTAATGCGCGCAGTTACCGTTCTCACATCTATCGACTGCTGACTGACGTGGTCCTATCATAAATGAGTCTGACTGTCTCCTTTATTAACTTTATAGTTTTATTTAATGTTTTGGAGAATTTCAGCTTTGAGAAATCACTTTGACACACGTCATTTTTTTGACAGGTATGAAGTAGCGCTGACGCCACGTGTCCCTATATTTTGCCGTCTGACTGTTGGATTCTTGTTTTATATTATATTTGCTCGTTCTCTATAAATTTTGAGCTTTGAGAAAACAGTTTAGAGACGTTAATTAATATTACACCTTTGCGAGCGTCCCAGCGCCAGGTGTCCCGGTACCGGAAGTGCTGACTCTACAGTTATTTTCCATCACTAAAAAGTAACCTAATCTCAAAAAATTAGCTTTGAGAAAACTCTTGCACATTTTGGACGCCAGCTCTTGGACTATAAAGGGGAAGTTATGTGAGGTCTTTTCTCCTCCCGGAAAATGAATGTTTGTTACTCTTCCTGGAGGTGGTTTTATCTAAGTTAGATCTCTCCCCTACTCCCTTCTTCAAAGGTGGTTTAATTTCATTCTTCTTAAGGTGGGATTTATTCGGGATGGATTTTCCTTTCCCAGATGTTCTGTCAGGGCAGTTCTCTCTTTTTGGGAAGCGATTGTGATTCGCTTTCCCCTAACGGCGTTCCGGCCACCGCTATTTTCTTGTCAGAGGGGTCTTTACCTCCTCCGACTTGGGCGGAATTGGACTTGCCCAAATCCGTAGAAGGGTCTGACGTTCAACCCCTCAAATATGGACGCCTAATCTACTGAGAACGCCCAGGGCCCAATTCTACCTGGTGTAGTGCGGTCCACTCTCGGGTATTCAGACCATGGTTCATTTTCCTCAGTCGATCGAGCACTGGAAAAGTCGGTTACCGGCATCATCCAGGATATAAGCCACACAGACATGAGATTTGGGAAGGTCCTACCCCTGCACAAACTTAAGACCAGTAGCGGCGTTAGGGTAGGGCGCGGTTGGGCGACCGCCCAGGGCGCCAAACATGAAGGGGCGCCGAAGGCGCCGCTTCATTTCTGTCCACAACTCCCCTTTTTTTTTTGTTTTTTTGTCCTTCCGCAACAAAACACGCAAGGACGACCCGGACCCAGCCCAACAAAAGGAAAGGGGGGAAAAAGGGGAGGAAAAACACAGGGGGGAAGGGGGGAAAAATATAATTTAAAAAAAAAAAATATTTCTCCCTAAATTGGGGGGAAAATATTACAAAATATATAAATCAGGGGGACCCGCGCCCCCGCCCCACACCCGAACCCAACCCACCCCCCCCCAATCGGGGGGCCCGGGGGGCGCCAACAACCCCCCCGACATTTTTTTTTTTGATATATTTATATATATTGGTTTTTTTTTTCTTCCCCCTTTTGACCCCCCCCCCCGCCCGGGCAGGCACACCGGGGGAAAACCCCCCCGGCAGGGGAGGTCCTAAATAAATTTGGACACTTTCGCAGGCCCCCCCAACCCCCCCCGGGGGGGGGGGGGGGGGGGGGGAAGGGAAGCCAGAGAGAGGGTATCCGGGGAGGCCGGGGACCTTTGTTGTTTTGTTTTTCATCCCGCGGGGGGACCCCCCCCCCCCCCCGGGGGATTTGCCGCCCCCCCCCCCCCCCCCACCCTTGAAAAAGTTGGAAAAATAAACCATAAAAACCCCGGGGGGGGCCCGGAAAACCAGGGGACCCCCGCCCCCCCTTTTTTTCCCCAGGGTATTCTTCCGTTTTCTGTTCCCCCCCCCCCCCCCCCCCCCCGCCCCCCCCGCCCGGGAAATGGATTTGGCCCCCGATTTTGGATTTTTGGGAGGAAAAAAACCAGGGAGGAAAAAGGAATTCCCCCTTTTGTTTTGGAGAAATTTGGGAAGGGGGAGGAAGGGGGGAACAACAAGAACTTG
Organism: Rhamnusium bicolor; assembly: GCA_029963845.1. Taxonomy (NCBI): domain Eukaryota; kingdom Metazoa; phylum Arthropoda; class Insecta; order Coleoptera; family Cerambycidae; genus Rhamnusium; species Rhamnusium bicolor. The sequence continues at coordinate 1,154,367 of JANEYF010001814.1, read as the reverse complement.
ATAAAACAAGCGAAACCCGCGAACCAGACCCCCCCGACCCGGGGGGAGAAAACTAATATACACGACAAACAAAGGGAAAGGAAAAACACAACCCCCCCGCGGGGGGGAGGGGGGGGGGGGGGGGGGGGGGGGGGGGAAAGGCCCCCCCCCCCCCCCCCCCCAAACAACCCCACGACATTAATGGGGGGGGGGGGGGGGGAGTGGGATATTGTTCCTCTTCGCGGGACCCCCCCCCCCCCCGGGGCCGGCCCCCCCGGGGGGGGCGCCCCCCGGGACTGGGGGCCCCCCCCCGGCCCCCCCGGGAACCCCGCAAATTTTTTTTTTTTTTTTTTTTTTTTTTTTTTTACTATAACCCCACTTATTTTGGGGGGGGTATTGGGGAATTGTTTATTATATATTTTTTTTTGGAGGGTAATATCCCCCCCCGCTTTCCGCATCCCGGGGAAATTTTTGGAAACAGCTTATTTTTTTTTATTTTAATGGGGGGAGGGGGGAGAAAAAATTTACAGAGGAACAGGGGGGGGTTTTATGGGGGGCTGGGGCTCCATGGTAAAATATATTTGGGGTAATCTGGACAAGGAGGAATTAAAAATTATTAATAACAATAACAGGAAAAAATTTTTTGATAAAAAAAAAAGGGAAAATATGGGGTTGGGTGGTTCGTTTTAAATCACAAATGATTAAAAAACTTTTTTTTATTTTAAATAAATTAATGATTATTTAAAAAAAAAAAAAAGTGTTTTCATCTTGTTTTTGTTGGAAAGGTTGTTGGGGTTGTTATTAAATATAAATAATTATAAAAATGGTAATGGGTGGGTGGGAATTGGTTTGGCTGGGGGGGTAGGGTGATTAATCTTGGGTATATTTTATAAATCTTAATTATAGGGGTTTGGGGGTTTGTGTTTGTTTTTTTATCGGGGGGTTTCTTTTTGGTGGGGGGGGGGGGGGGGGGGTCATCCAGTTGCATATAGTGACTTGTTGCATTCTCGGCAGCGGCCAGGTCACCTTTAAGAGTACGTTTTAATGCGGCGAAAAAAATGTTTTTTTCACGATCAAAATGTGCAAAAAAGATGAATGTAATTTTTTTCTATCTTCAATTAATTACGAGATATATGTTGTAAATCTCGTGCCCACCGCGATTTCTGCATCCGGCGCCTCTGGATTACACAGAATGCGGAATATTTATCTATTTCAGTCCTACGATTCTACTGCGCATGCCTCCACGCACCACGCATCGTTGCGATGCTATAAAATAATGATATAATTATAATGTTCTCTACTCTTCGTTCCGAATCGACTATCGAGTGACATTTATTAGTTTATCTAAAAAGTTGAAATATAATATGGTATTTGTTTTACGTTTTACCGGATCATATAATCAGGTGAGTACAATCTATCTTAAAAAACTACTTACTTAAAATAATAACCTATTAATACCATTCCATTTTCGGATTTTCGCATTTTCTCTCTTTTATTGACTGTGCATAGTGTGCATTGTATATAGGTAATGTGGTATGTAGGGTAGGGCTAAGGATGATATGAATGAACGTATAATTTAACATTTCATTTCTTACATCGTACGTTTCATACATCCTGTTTTGCATCTTAATAAACAAAAAGATACGAATTAATTAGTTTCTTTTAAGAAATGTTTGTACCCATATAGATACAGATACAGATATTTTATTTTCTTGCAGATTTCATTGAAATTATACTAATTAACTGAATGGCATTAAAATGAGTAAAATGTCTGAACACGTAGATCCTGTCAAAAAAAAGCCATCTGGGTCAAAATATAGAAAACGGAAGGCCGAAAAAAGAAAAGGAATTTCAAAAAACAAAAAAGTTCATGAATATAGATAAATATATTACAAAAAAATCAAGATCTGAACGTGGCTTCTACATCTCAAATACAAACAGGTGTATCGGTCGTGGAATCTCTGACAAGTCAGGTAACTGTTGAAGAGATTGTGCGTGAAGTTTCCCAAAAATGTGAGGAGATAGGTTGTGTTACAATATCAAATTTTGCTCAAGATGACGCCACTGGTGATGTACAATTACAAGTTCTAGATAGCAATGAAAAAAGTTTTGACGTTAATGCTGTTGTCACGAATATATCGGATCCAGCCACTTGGCCCCCCCATTCGAAATAGCAAAACGATTGATCATATAATAACTACTGGCCCAGCGCAAACTCACATTGATAATTATCCGAAGAATGACACCGGGCGACATTTCTCTAATTCTCACTACTCGAAAAAACTTGCAAACAATGAAATAATTCAGCGTCGCTGGTTAATGTACTCCATTTCTAAAGATCGGGTTTATTGTTTTTGTTGTCGATTATTTGATAGTAGCTCAGTGTCAAGTTTAGTATCTAAAGGATATAACAACTGGAAACACTTGACTGAAATGTTAAAAATTCATGAGAATAGCACCTCTCATAAGAAATTTTACCTTACATGGATTGATGCTGAAATACGATTAAAAACAGGAAAAACAATAGATTGCCAAGAACAACATTTGATTACAAAAGAAACTACAAGATGAAATAATGTTTTGTCTAGATTGATGCATATTACACTTTATTTAGCTGAAAATAATATGGCGTTCAGAGGCACTTCAGACAAACTATATACGCCGCATAATGGAAAGTTCTTAGGTTTAGTACAACTACTAGCTAAATTTGATCCAGTTATGCAGGAGCACTTGCGATTAGCTATGAAAGGTGATATTTCAGACCACTATTGTGGAAAAGACATTCAAAACGAATTAATACAGCTGATGGGTGAAAAAGTGAAGTCTGAAATCATATCGCGCGCCAAAAAATCCAAATATTATGCTGTTATAGCTGACTGCACCCCGGACATTAGTCACGTAGAACAACTTTCATTAACAATACGATTTGTTGACTTATCATCAGATGACAATAAAATAACAATAAAAAAGCATTTCATAGAATTTATACAAGTCAATGAGTCGACTGGTGCAGGACTAACTGAAGTTATCATTAATATTTTAAATAAACACGGACTGGAATTGAAGAATTGTAGGGGTCAGGGTTATGACAACGGGGCAAACATGAAAGAAAAAATGTTGGGGTCCAAAGAAGAATTCTAGATTTAAACCCCCTTAGCTATTTATGTACCGTGTGGCTGTCATAGCTACAATCTCGTACTATGCGATGCCGCTAAGTCATCCGTAAAATCCGTCACTTTGTTTGGGGTACTTCAGAGGTTGTTCACATTGTTTTCAGTTTCTGTTCATCGATGGAAAATTCTAACCGATCACTTAGGATTATATACTATAAAAAAACTCAGTGAAACACGCTGGGAAGCAAGAATAAGCAGTGTTAAAGCAGTCTGTTATCAAATTAGTGCCATTCATGACGCTTTAATTACTTTGGCTATTGGAACTGAGAAAACTGATGTTCAAGTCTCTCATGAGGCCACTACTCTAGCCGAACAGTTAAAAGATTTCAACTTCATAGTTTCATTAGTTGTTTGGTATGAGATACTTTTCCAGATTAATGTAGTTAGTAAATCTCTGCAATCAATAGACATGGATCTCGGTAAATGCACAGAAATGTTGAAAAAATGCTGCGCTTTCTTGGAAGAGTATAGAAAGACGGGCTTTAAAAGCGCCATTTTAACAGCGAAGGAGTTGGCTGAAGAACTTGAAATTGAACCTGTATTTAAAGCCTCGACAAGAATTCGATGTGTTAAACGCCAAGCTGGTGAAACTGCTCGCGATGAGCCTATAACTTCTCCAGAAAAGAAATTTGAAGTTGAATTTTCAACTGTTTGTTGGACACTACCTTAATTTCACTCAATGAAAGATTTGAACAGTTATATGAGTACTCCGAATCTTGGTCTTTTTTTGTATAATATAAAAAAGATTCCAGAAAAACCAGACCTTCTCAAACTCTGTGGTGATCTCCAATTAAAATTAACTGTAGGCTCGGAATCAGATATAGATGGTTGTATGTTGTGTGATGAACTCATAAGCCTGAAATCGTTTTTGCCTAATCAAGATGATGTTACTCCTATCTATATTTTAAATTTCATTAAAGATCACAACATACAAGAACTATATCCAAATGTATGGATAGCATTGCGAATATTGATCACTATACCTGTAACGGTTGCTAGTGGGGAAAGGAGTTTTCAAAGCTTAAGCTGATAAAAACCTATTTGCGATCGACAATATCTCAATCTAGATTGACAAACTTGGCAACTTTGTCAATCGAAAATGAAATTGCGGAAAACATAGACTTCGGTGTCTTAATAAGAGAGTTTGCCAATAGAAAGGCCAGAAAAGTAAAATTCTATTAGTTTTTTTTTTAAATAAATAAATGGTTATTATTTCAGTCTTTCCCTTGTTTTATTCTTTCCTTTTTTTCACGTGGGTTTGAATAGCAAATAAGGGGCGCCGTAGAAATCTCGCCCCAGGGCGCGGGTAGTGCTAAAACCGGCACTGCTTAAGACGGACTCTTTCCCATAGCTGGAGGCGTTCTGTGACGTTCTCCATCCATAAGACACTCGTCCTGTCTGCATAGGCGAAAAGAAGCCGCCCGTGCCGTTGTATGCAGCCTAGGAACCTCACTCGAGGACCCTCATAGTGAGGAAATTAACTTCACTCAACGGTTTTACCTATAATTTCACCTAAATCTGCACCAATTAAATGAGATTAGTTTTCGTTTTTGGTTATCACGAGTTGAACATGTTTAAGGAGTGACTTACAGATTTATGTTGACTACATGATGAAAATGCAGCGCTGCCTTATACATTTATTCAACTTTTTTGTTAAACATTTTATAATTTAGCTAAACTAAATTTGGTTAAAGGGTAAAAGTTTGCAATTCCATCACTGGATACTTACGCTAGTAATAAAAAAACAAAATACTCTTTAAATATGTTTATTAAAATAATGATCAAAATTTATACAAAAAAGTCTATTTTTTTAAATATTTCTGTATAATAGTTGTAATTAAAGACTGGACCTGGATTTCTACCCATAAAATATTTAATATTTTGTGAGTGAATCACTAGCAACTTATATGTATGTATATACATTAATAACTTAAAATACATTAAAAATAGAAAACAGTCACTATGGATCAGGTAGGTAGTTATTTTAATTATTATTCAAAAATGATAAAACATAAGTTCAGGAATAAACGCGCAGGCATTTTTTCACAATAATCTGCTCTAAAATTTGTTCAGAGACTGAGGTTAAAATCTGAGAACAAATGTGAGGTATCTATTATGTACCTATCTTTGTAAATTGATATATTAATTATTATAATTTGTCTTAGGCAGGTATTTCTTTTAAATTCCAAAAATATAATTAATCGGTAGGAATAGGTAGGTTGATACCTAATCAAAATTCAGAGATAAAGGTTAATTCTTAATTAAACAAAGTATCTATTTTATTATATATACAAATATTTAAGTAGGTACTTAGGTATTTATAAATATATTTAAATACTCCCACAACAACCTATACTGGAATTTGGCGTTTGATCATCATTGACAACAACTGTAACATTTCGTTTCTGAGAATTCTGTCTTGTTAATAACATATCTCCCTTTTGTTGATTTGCATGTAACATTTTTTCAGCAAGAGCAAGGAACATTTCTTCCACGCCTTTATTTAATTTAGCTGATGTCTGGAAGTGCATTGCTCCCACTTTATTTGAATATCTAAAATAAAACAAAAATTCATATGATATGCATAAATAAATATATTTTTGTTTTCCAAAATATTTGTATTTATTTCTGAGACACAGAGGCATCTATAATGAGATTTTAAAGTGTAGATGTCTGTTGCATTTCTAATTTGTAAATAAAATGTGGTATCCATCGATATTTGTTTAGACCAGATTAAATTAGATGAGATCAAACCCGCCAACATTTACGTCAAAGCGTTAACATTGAAAATGATTATAGAATGAAAATAGAATAAAAGTTTAAAATGCATCAAAATGAAACAATATTCATTAAGTCTTTCGCACTAACTTCAGATAGGAAAACACATTTAACAGTATTTTTTTAAGTTAATGCGATTTCCTCGGGTTGTACTTCTTTTTGTGGATGCTAGGTCTTTTCCTCGGGGGTAGAATGCTGGTAATTCTCTTGAAGACCTTACTTGGTGGAGGTGATCCAGATGGATGGACAAGATCTAGCGTTCGACTTCTTTTCCTGCATTTGCATAATACATAGGACAGAATAAGGGCAATCATTAAAGTTATGGTCAGATATGTGAACCATGAGATGTTTGGTCACAAAAGGTTCGTCGATAAGATCGTCTAAATTTTTTGAATATTGGTCTAATTTATGTTTGGCAATTTCTAGGTCTTCGGTGTTTAGGTTCTTTAATTTTAACGACTCTAATTTGGGTATTTGAATTTTGTACGGAAGGTTGTTGCAGCACTCATATGGAATTTGTATAGGATTAGTTTTATCCTTGACATCTAATATTTTGTTGGATTCGGCTTGAATATTGGTAATGCCGATAAAGGCATAACAACTAGGTTGAAATTTTATAATAGTTCTTCGTAATGATTTCTGTCATTGAGTTTCTCTTAGGACAACAGATAGTAATGTGTAAAGGTTCTACATTAATGACTAGCCATGTATTCTCCTGGTGTTTCTGAACATTATATCCCTGACTAATCATAAAAGATGTTTGACAGTTTTCGGGTATAGATTGAGATGTTTGAACAGTCTTGCTTCACAAACAGTATTGGTGTCGATCGAGTAAGCGAACAAGTTCGAGCATAATTTAGTTCCAGTGTAGAGTTGTTTGCATTCTTCCAGGTCCGGAATAGGTCAAACATTAAAGAATCATCATCTCTCGCGATATATTTTTGAGAGGTTGACAAGATGTGGTGCAAACCAGTTCTATTATTCAAAATAGGGATAGGGTATAATTGATAGGTTGTGTAAATTTGAGGATCCATTAAAGGTATCTTTAACGCAAAAAATTTAACTTGAATCGGTTTGAAAAGCTTGCAGCGCAATAATATCTAGGTACTGGGCAACTCTTGATAATTTTATTTAAAGTGACAAGTTGTTCCTTTGCAAATTTTGTGAAATTTCTTGTAAAGAGCTTATTAAATCCTGAGGGGTAATTGTGCAAATGTTATTGAATTTAGAATATCGTTTACGTTGTCTTCAATATATAAAATATTTCAAGAAACTTTAGTTTTGTTTAAATTATTTGTATATCTTGTTCGGTACGTAAGATCGCATCCTCGATATCCTCAATATCTTTATTGAACGTTTCTTCGTCAATTTGTAATTTTTGAATAGTTGAATTGAAATTTTTATAACCGATGTTGTCATCGATATTTGGTTTTTAATTATATTTTCTAATTGATGCTCGTCATTATTTAGTTTATTAATACAATCAGAATAATATTAACCGTTTTCAGTTTCTAAATTTCCGGTAATTGATTTAAATACTGTTCCGATACCGTTTAAAATTCCTCGTTTGTATCGAAGTAAATTTCGTCAAATTTAGGTTCAATAGATTTAGAAATTCGTTTTAAAAGGCTAATATGAGTCTTGACTTCGCTCATAAAAGTACCTATTCATGTTATGATATGCAGGGTCAAGGGTGTTAAGGATGGTGTCTAGGATTTTGTCGTTTTTGTCCAAAGCTGTTTTCATTGAGGATATATTCTTGTGAACTAATATTGTCCATTTTTCGTTAGTCACAATTATTTCAGATTTCTCATGGTAGTAAATTCCAATGGTGTTATTTATTGGTATAATTTGATATTGGGAAACCGCTAGGGCTACTGATCCGAACAGCAGGAGTAACCTGAAAAAGGTTAATTTTCAAAATAGGGTTTCATTCGATCAAAATTTACTTTACTAGTTTGGTTAGTGTCTGGGTTAAGTAAAATGGCTGAATTTTGAACGATTTCTGTTATTTCAAAAGGACCATTAAAATTATTTTGTAATTTCTCTTTCTTTTACAAAAACTTTATCGCCAATGTTATATTCGTATCGATTTTCGGGAATATTTTTGTCATATCGTAATTTGGCTTTTTCCTTTTGAACTTGCGTCCGATTTTGAGCAATTTTATAATAGCGAGATATTAGGGGAGGGGATAGATAACGGTAGGGGAGTATACATATAATGATGTCATCCATATAGACGAGACAGCGTTCATTTTGAATATTCCTAACAGAATATTGTCCATTACTTTTTGAAATGTGGATGGGGCATTCTTTAAACAGAAAGGCATACGTGGAAATTCGTAATGTCCGTTCTCAACTGCGAAAGCAGTTTTCTGAACGTCCTCCTCGGGATTAATTTCGATTTGATGGAATCCCGATGCCAAATTTAAGGTCCTAAAATATTGACATTTTCCAAGTTGGTCCAAGAGGTTAGATATGTTTGGGAGAGGATATTTTTTGTCACTTCGTAATGTTTCCTGTAGTCGATAACAACGCGCCATTTCTGTTTACCGGAGGCGTCAAGTTTTTTAGGAATTACCCAGACTGGGGAAGACTAGGGTGAAATTGAATGTTGGATGATACCTTGACAACATTTTTGAAACTTGGGATATCGATAAGATTTCGTGAAAATAGGTTTAGCGTCATTAGTTATGGTGTTTGATTTCGTTTGTAAATGTCAGATTGTCTCCTTCTAAATAAAATATGTCTTGAAAATCAAAACAAAGCCGCATCATTAATTCGGATCCTTCTTCGTTAAAATGATCTAAACGTAGTTGGTTTCTTATATCGAATGTTCTGTCCGTCTGTACTTGTGGGTCTAAATTGTATTTAAATTAAAGACCGCTTTCAACTGTTGCACTGCACTGGTTCAAGCTTTATGTTAGAAAAATCGACAAGTTTAGTAATGGCATTGGCATTAATAATTGATGTTAGAAATTCACCGTTTTTGTTTATTTCTACAAGTGCATTGGATAAACTGACCTTTTCGTTTTCCTGCGCTAGCAGTATGGCGTCAGTGTTTTTAAGGTTGCACTTTAACTTACAAATTTTTTTCTGTACAAGGTTCGATCGAAATTTCGTTTTGGATAAAGTTTTGAAATATATTTTGATATGTCGGGAATTCCAGGTTCTGGTGAATTTTCCGTTACTTCAAAAAGCGGAAGCGTTTTAACATTGGTTATTAACTGTTTATTTTTAAAATCAACAACACAATCGTAATGTACCATAAAGGCGGAACCGAAAAGTCCATCAAATTTTATGTCAAAATTATAAATGTAAACTTTGTGAGGATCATTAGATACAAATGAAATTAAAATTGATTCATAAATAATTAATTTTTGATCGGTTATGCCTTGAATTACGATATTTTCCGGGTATCTTTTTGATTTACAGGTATTTGGTTTAAAAATGGATATTCCAGCATCGGTATCTATCAAATTTTGAAGGTGTTCGGGTCCCGTAGATTCATGTTTTGTATTTGGTGGGATATTTGTTTGATTTGTGTTGGAGTATCAGGGGGATACTTCGGACCTGTCTGAAAATTATGAGGATTAGCAGTATAATCCTCATGTAAATTTTGAGAATTAGCCGTATAATTCTCAAACGAATCCTGAGAATTAGTAGTATAATTCTTCTGTGGGTAATAAGAGAGCAGTATAATTCTGATATATTATTTTGATCAGTGCAATCAAAATTAGGCTGATAATCATGATAATCCTGGTAATTATAGTATTCGGATGGTTGGCTGTTAAGGTCGTAAAATTCGGTATAAGAGTAAAAGTTACAATTTTGAGAATCGTACTAATTGTTGTCAAAGTTTACGTGGTGTGCTCTTTATTGGGGAAATCGATTAAAATTCGGATTTGTTTGAATGGCAGAGGGCCTTTGTTGATTAAGATTAGGTCTTATTATAGACGGCCAATTTTGTTGAGAAGTGGTTGATTGAAATTTTGCAAGGTAAAATTTCTCTGGAAATTAGAACTTGAAAAATTTTCAAAATTCGGTCTAGGAAATTGTGTTTGATTGGGTTAAAAATTTGGTCTGAAATTTGAATTTTGTTGAGTAAATTGTTGATTTTGCCTTGTGCGGCATTCATTAATCGTATGACCATTTCGTTTACAAAATAAACAGAACTTTTGTTGAATTAAATTTGAGCGGTTTTGTGATTTTGAACAAAATTTTTATTAACAATGGATTTGTTAGTAAATTTTTGTGACTCGAAATAAGAGTGTTGTAGTTCTCGTTTTACTTTATTAATCGCTTCGAGAATAGTTAGTTTCCTGCTCTTACAATTTGTCCTAATTTGGGTTCTAAACCGGTTAATAGATTATTAAGAATCATTGTTTCGATTAAGCGTGATTGCGCCATTTTTTCCTCGGTTGTCATGTTTTGCTTTTGAACAGACGCGTGCAGTTTCGCGTTGTGCGTTTGTAGTCAGGCAATAAATGCTAAAGGTGATTCATTACTTAATTGATGAATTCTTTGCAAATCTTGATTCAATGCGGTTAGGTCACGTGTGTCGCCAAAGTGGGCTCCTATTAAAATTTTTATGCCGTTCCAGACTAGGGTTTCTTGAATTTACAATTTCGGCAGCCTTACCGCGAAGTTTATTTTTAATGTGTAAAGTTAATAACAATTTCTGGTCGTCCACGGCCATTGGATAGGCGTGGGCGCAAGCATTCAAGAAAGTTTGTAAAAATATAGGGTTACCGTAAAATTACTTACTTCTAAATATTACTGAGAGAGATATGTTGATATTTGTAAGTGTTCGTATCCTTATTTGTGGATCATTTTCAATGTGATTCAAAGCAATGTCAATAGGATAATTTTCTTGTGGCCTTCCTGAGCCTCGACACCTTTTTAAATTCCCATGGTTTGCCAAATTTCAGTGTAGACCTGCAAATGTTCAACACCCAGGTACTCTGCGATTGGAAAATCTCCACCGGTATTACCTTAATGAGGCTAATGACCTACCGTTACAGAAACCGTACACAAAATGCATATCAGTCATTTTCGTATCTCTGAATCTTGGCAATTTAAATCAGACACCTAATGAAAATCCTGATCGAAAGAACACAAATTAGAGCACTAGTAAAACGGTTAGAAAAGAGGCTTAAAAGTTTCTACATATAAGGTCTGTTCTTTTCGTCTACACTTTAATTTATGTGCAGCTGAAAAATCACTGTGATTGGTCACTTTCAAATCTGAGGTTCCTCTATTGGTCGCTAACTGTGAAAAGTGTAGAAGTGCAGATAAAAGGAACAAACCTATATATTTCCCCTATCTGGATTTAGGACCTCAAAATAAAATAAAAATACTTCCTATGAAGCTATGTCCGAAAACGTTTCGTTAAAGAGTTACGCCCCTCCAAAGATGGAGGCTAAAATAAGGTTTTTATTTTTTTTTTGTTTGTAAAATTTGGAGATAGATAAAACGAATTTTGGTAGAGATTTTCTACTAATAGGAACGCTTCTAAAGGGTTTTTTCGATAATCCTTTATCGGGAAAGTGGATGAAATCAGCAACCCCTATTTTATTTTTTATTCGAACTTTTTAACGACCCGAATTTTATCATATATTATACACCTCGAAAAGTTTTGATTCATTTAGAAACTTTTTTGTTTTCTCTTTTTTCATAGTACTGACAGTTTTTGAATAAAAAAAATAAAATATCTCGATCCACATGGTTATTTGGGAAATTGCATTTTTTAAAAAAATGGAAAATGTATAGTAGGCTGCCGTCAAATAATCTTTATACGTTCTGGGCTCAAGTTAAGCATCACTTTTTTAGCCTACTAGATATTTTCCATTTTATCAAATAATGCAATTTCCATGGATCGAGAATATTTTATATTTTTATTCAAAAACTGTCAGTTCTGGAAAAAAATAAAGATACAAGAATCAAGCTTTTCGAGACGCATTTTTATATGATAAAATTCGGGCCCATTAAAAAGTTCAAATAAAAAAAAACTTAAAATACACTTTTGCTATCGAGTATCTTTACTACTGGACAGTAGGGTTGTATTATCAGCATATCCAATAGATTTATTGTTATATCATTGATATAAATAATAAATAAAATCGGACCTAAAATGGATCCTTGGGGGACCCCATATTTAAGAGGTTTAAAAGATGAAGTTTTATCATTTACTTGGATACATTGATATATGTTTGATATATAAGATTTTATAAAAGCTAAGGCCGTCTCTCTGATGCCATATATTTCTAATTTTAAGAGTAATATATCATGTGAAATACAATCAAAGGCCTTATATAAAGCAATGAAGGATGCTAAAGACATGTTTTCTTTTTCAAGTTCATCAGTTACAGACATGATTATATTTGTTAGTGCCTCAATTGTCAATTTACCTTTCCTGTAACCATACTGGCATGGACTTATTGGATTTTCGCTTTCAAAATACTCTATTAGTCTGATCTTGTAGGTTAATTCTAGTATTTTACCTAATATAGGGATTATAGATATTGGCCTGTAATTTCCTATCGAATGTTTCTCTCCTTTTTTTAAAACTGGGAGTTACTTTGGATTTCTTTAGGTTATCAGGATAAACACCATTTTGAAAACAATGATCTATGAAGCAAGTGATTTGAGTTAAAAGTTCTCCTTTTGCTAATTAGTCTTTGGATTTTGAGGAACTTAGTAAATCAATAAGAATTTCAATGTCAGTCTCGGTAACTGGCGACAAGTAAAATGAATACAACATACGATTTTTATGCAATGATTTAAAATATTCTGCTGTATTGTCCTGATTAAAATGATTTAAAATTTTATCAGCTATGTTTACAAAAAAATTTATTTAAGTCTTCTGCAGAAATTTCCTATTCAACGATATTATTAGACCTATTTTGATTTATGATTGACCAGGCAGTTTTTTGTTTATTGTTTGAGTTTAATATTAGATTAGTATTGTAATTTATCATTTCAGATTTTAATGCATTTCTATATTCTTCTTTATATTTTTAGTATGGTTCTTTAAAATTTTGATTTATTTTACTGAAATCATGTAGAATTATCAGTCTATTTTTCATGATTTTAATGTTGTCACTTTGTTTTCTTTGTTTCCGTTTCAGGAAAAAGATGCTTCATAACTAAAATTAACGGCAGTAGTAGCTTTTACCTTGAAAAAGTATTTATAATGGGACAAATCCGTACACTATTCAGTGTAGCCGCAGTTAGTATGTATTGTAAAATAACAGTGTTTACTTCACTGTTTACTAGTGAGCCGCAGGCCCAACATCTTGAAATTGTGGTAGGGTATTAAACGGCAGCCATTCGCTAGTTCTGATTGGCAGACAAGTTGTAAACAGATCCGCTTACGGGCTGCCGCTATCCAACTTGTTCTGTCAGAGGCGTCACATATTGGGAGCAGGTGAATAAATAAGAGAAAGGCAAATCACTTATCATATATATATATATATATATATATATATATATATATATATATATATATATATATATATATATATATATATATATATATATATATATATATATATATATATATATATATATATATATATATATATATATATATATATATATATATATGTATATACAGAGAATGAGTTAGACGCGGATTTAATTACATTCGTAAAAAATGATGAATAATTATCGGGTACGCCCGCATAGGGAAAAAATTGCACGGTGGAAAAATGCAAAAATTGCAAATGGCAGAAAGATGCAAACCGTGCATTTTTCCACCGTGCAATTTTTTCTTTATGCGGGCGTACCCGATAATTATTCATTATTTTTTACGAATGTAATTAAACCCGCGTCTAACTCGTTCTCTGTACGTATTCATTTTCCTGGGTCCGGAATCCCACGCAGGTTGCTATAGTTGCCTGCGTGTGCGATCCTTGGATGTCGCTCTCATACCAGAGTTCTCCAAGTGGAAGCCACAAAGGTGCGACTGGCTCCCTGTCAGTGGTTTTCCTTTATTGTCTTTTTTTTTGAGTTTTGTCCATCATTTTAACTCAGCTACACCGTGCTGATGAAGACCAATTAGTCAGAAACACGTGTCCACGGTTTGCATCTTTCTGCCATTTGCAATTTTTGCATTTTTCCACCGTGCAATTTTTTCTTTATGCGTGCGTACCCGATAATTATTCATAATATAAAAAAAAAAAAAAAAAAAAAAAAATATATATATATATATATATATATATATATATATATATATATATATGTATGATGTAATGATTTTTTTTGTCGAAATTATACCATTTACACAATTTGCACAAAGAGTAACATCGCATTTTAAAGAGTAGCTTTTAGGTCTGCTTTTGCAATCTTTTTTTTGTCATCTTCGTTGACCATCACGATATTGCATAAAATGATTTAAAACATGGAAGCGAACAACTGTGAGTTTCATGTAGAGAACTGCAACCGCTCTACGAAATTCTAGACAGTTTATAGCTTCATGTCCATGTATACATCGGTATAAAATCCAGACATTTGTTAGTGCCATATCCAGAATGTGAATAAACATAGGCCAGTACCATTTCTTCCACGTATTTGAATTCCATATTTAAAAACAAGTCAGTTATGGTGGTCAACTTCACCCATATAATTGTTATAATTTTTAATTAATTTTGGTTGCGGTACCTCAACTCTTTGTTTAGCTTCACATTTCAAACTGGTTGCTTTAGCTAGAGGAATTATTTTGTCAAAATTAGTTGCGACTATTACGAATTTGTTATCATTCCATACCATGTGCATATCACATGTAGTGTAATATCTGTAATCAAAGGACATTTATTTGTCCTATTATCACGGGCAGTTCCTGTTGCACGAAATTCGATACCTTTCAAGTGAACGAACAAGAGTCGATTCATAAAGAAGTTATCAAAAAAGACAGCATGGTCATATGAAGTTTGTACATAAGACAACAATTCAGTTACAACTCTTGACCCTAGCGTTAGACCTTGTTGTTTGTTTGTTTATTTGCCAGCATAAAATGTAAACTTATAGTAATAATCATTTGAGGCACATAGCGCCCATAACTGATAGGCTTACCTCAAATAAATTGTTTCAGACCGTGGTGCCCGTAATATTTTACAATCATTTCGTCAACTAATGATTATGATGTAAAAATTCTGAACTGTTGGAATTTTTCATTTATCTTTTTAATAAGAGGTCGAAGTTTATAAGCTCTGTCGAGTTTATCCAATTTATCATTGTCAGCAAAATGTAGCATACACTTTATTTTAGAATACCTATTTCGTGACATTCCAGCTTGTACAATTGAAACACCCAAGTCTGCATCCGTAGACCAGTACATTTTTTCAGATGGAATTTGGTGATATACAGAAAACAAAAGTATTCCTATAAAACACTTTGGTTCATCAATATCTAAAGTGAAAAAAGTATCATTTTTTATACGCTGAGCACAACGTAAGGTTTCTTTCTTTATATATTCTAACATATCATCTAAAAAGAAACTTCTCAAAAAGCTGCAATAGAGTAAGGGCACCATGTTCTCTTACGAGTGTTTCTATTTTTTCTTTTTCTAAAGCAGCAAAGTCTGTATCAGCAAAAGTATATTTAAGATCACACTATTCCCATTTTGGTGACGTATCAGAAAGTTTCTGCCATTTCGCACTTGTTTGCACAGAAATGGTACTGGTGGTCTGGACTTAAACAGTGTCTTCTACATCCTGATCACCGTTGCCGAATTGCAACTCCAACTGGCTGGAAACATCTTGTACTTCAGCTATGTCTAATTCGTCATTCTCAGCTTCGTCTTCATCTGTTACATAATCTGGATCTAGTGGCAAAATAACTATGACTAAAGTAGGATCATCCTTATCAATAACAAAATTAGGATCGTTTATAATGTCTTCTATCTCTTGCATAGTCAGCGCCTTTTTTAGAATCCATTTTATAAATAAAATTATTGCTATTATTATTATCATTACTATTATTTTTTTTTGGAATATCCGATGACGGTCAGTCCTCCCGTGGCCTCCGACGCCTGACGGGAGTCGCGCTGGCGCATCAACTACAGCCACTCCCCACATCCCGCAGGGTTAGTGACTGTAGATACCAGAATCGTGTGCCCTAAGCAGACGGAGAGAACCCAGAATGACTGCCTTCTGCATTTGACCTGCCAGCCACTTGGCTGGTTTTTTTGCAGACCGGTATAATCTTTAGTTCCGAGAGCAGCGTAGGCTTTATCCCTCCGAGTACACCGATTATGAGGACGACCATTTTCACCGAGTAGCCTGGGTACAGCACTTGGAGCTCGTACCGGAGATCGCGATATTTGGTCCGTTTCTCCTCCTCCTTCAAGGTGATGTTTTTCTCTGCAGGTGCCGAGAACTCGATGACATACATCACCTTGAGTTGATGGTCGAGGAGGACTATGTCAGGCTTGTTGGCTTGGATTAGCCTGACAGTCGGGAACGAGTAGTGCCAGTAAATCCGGAATTTCTCGTTCTCGACAACGGACTCAATATCTCCGGGGACGTAAGGCATCACTGGTTTCTGGTCTACCCCATACGAGTGCCTTAGATGGTAGTATAGCACTCGTAACGCCGCGTTATGCCGGTGGATGTAGGCCGAAATCGCGTATATAGGGCATGCAGATAGTAAGTGCATGAGCGATTCCGGCGCCTGATGGCAGGTCCTGCAGTTGATATCAGGAACCTCTACACGCCACACGCGGCTACGGTAGACCAAGGTGTTGATAACACCATCTTGGCAGGCAAATAATGAATCCCTCGGTCTCTGACTTAAGCCCGGCCGACCTTAGAAAGGCAAATGTCAGCCTGGTCGATAAACCCAGCGTTTCTATGTTCTTATAGAAGACACCATGCTGGGGTTTATCGACGTGCTGCCGAAACAGATTTTCCTGTTCGGCAGCTCTAATTTGGGCTTTCAGACGATTTGGCTGAGGTTCGGTGACTGACTCAACATCAGCACCCTATTATTATTATTATTATTTTTAATAAGCGATAAAACAATCATCTGAATTAAATTTTGTGAAAATAATTATTATAGTGAATTATAATATAACTATAGACATATGGTAAATTAGTACTTACAGATTTACATACCTTTATTTTTCTGCTCAACACAACAAAAACAACGAATTTTTTACACAAAACACCGCTAAATATTTTCTGTTTATGTATTGGTTGATTATGAATGAATAACACCACACTGACTAATCTATCTAGCGCGAATCGGCTGCATAAACTTGCAGTTTTAATTTGTTATCACATGTGGCCAGTGGCATAAACATAGCTCAGCAAAAGTTTTTTGCTTCTAATATTACAGCTATAAAAATTTTTGCAAAATAAGTTATGAAGTAATAAATGTACATGTTTGAGGAACCTGTATTGACATAATATATTTTAAAACATATTAGGCTGTTCTTAATTAATAAAACCATTTTCTGTTATGATCTATAAATAGATCACTGGGCGTTAATGGGTTAATATACACGTTTAAATGGCATAATTTCAACAAAAAAAAAAAAAAAATCATTATATCCAAGTGGTTGGAAGAGAGTGGAATGAGGCCACAAAGAGGTGTCAAAAAATGTTGATATACGTGGCATTCCATTAAAATAAAATTTTAGTTGACCCTGTAGAATCTTCTTGGCTCCCTGTATATTTCTAGTTATAAACTTTTCTGTCTAGTTTATTTATATTTTAAAATCAAGTTTCTAGCTATCATAGACTTGACATATCGAAGTCGGACGCACTATTATCCCACCCTGTATATCACACTGTAACAAAAAAAAAAAAATTCGACGAAATTAATATAGTGCAGTCAATATGGTGTAAAAATTCCCTTGACCTGGGCAAAATTGCAACAGAAATGATTCTTTTTGCATTCTATTGTGAAAAGTGTCTATTTTAACATATTCAAAATCCCCATTAATCACGGCGCAGGAAATCAGTCAAAATCCAAGATGGCGGCTGAATTTTGTATTTTTCATTACAAAATTTATAACTGTGTATAACTTTGTATTTATAAGGTGTAACTTGGCAAAAATGTTTAAAATACAAAGATAAAAGCATAAAATAGGTATTGAATAGGTAAGATAGGTATTGAATCACTCAAATTGCCTATTATACATTAGAGAAAACTTTATTACACATTAGACTTACAAGAACAAAAAACCATTATTTCAAAGTATCGGTTATTTTCCTTTATTGAACAAAAATTAAAATGATTTGGCTGTTTTTCACAATTCATCATAATCTTCATCTCTACTTTCCATTTCTTCATCTTCTATTCGCTGCGGACCATTTTCACAATTTGTTTCTTGACACTGACCACATGAACTGGTACATTCCAAACCATTCTTTCGGCAACTACATTTCATGGCACCACAGCCGGTTTTGCAGTTACATCTTACTATGCGCAATATACTTTCAGGTGCTGGTGGCAAATCCATTTTTTTTCGGTACATACATATTATCATGTATACTCCATCCCCACTCTGTTGGGTTCAAGCCTTCTTGCATTTGCTTCCATATACAAATTTGCAAATATGCACGGAGGTTATGGTACGTGACAGCTGATTCCGTTAGGGGAAGGTTCTGTGGCTGAACGAAACATTTTGCCTTCGATACTTTATCAATAATAGTTCTATACCTAAGTGTATTTAGTGTATCATCTGGATTTCCACCAAAAATACATACCATTATCTTCTTTCCAAATTCTTCAACCTGACTGGGATTAAGGTTTATTGAGCTGAACGATAGTGCAAGTTCACGAAAGTATTGATCTTCAACAACACGTTTGAAAACTGATTGCTTTCCAATATGGAATATTCTGGAGGTGCTGTCACATCCTGTATACGAATGTACAAAGAATAGACTGTTCGCTAAGTCATTTCCGAGCGAATATCTAATGGCATTGATATCATAAATGTTATTCTGTTTGGAAGGTTTTTTATCACTTCTGAAAAACAGCTTGTGGTATGCTTGATTACACCAATAAATCAGTAATACCAATAGGTCAGTGTCTTCTCCTATCACTGTTGTATTTTTAATTTTTGAGGATTCCACTGCAGTTTTAACAATGTCAACATCAGCATCATCAACTGCATGAATTACTGAACATCCCTGTTGTCGTATTTCTTTAGCGATTAGAGTAATTATTTTCTGCTTGTTTCCCTTATTAGTGAGAAACATTTCCTTAATTCCTGTGAATGTTATATATATTTAACGATTCGTATGAAGGTAATACAAAAGTACAATGTAAATGGCAGGCTTTAGTACATAATAAGACCTATTTTGAGTGCACATTTTTTTCCAAAATGGTGGCCTTTAAATATTTGAAAACTAAATACCTAATTATTTAAATGGCCGCCATTTTGAAAAAGAAATTAAGTAAAGTCAATGATTATTTTTTTTGTACTTTTATCTTTGTATTTTAAACATTTTTGCCAAGTTATACATTATAAATACAAAGTTATACAAAGTTATAAATTTTTTAATAAAAAAAAAAAAATTCAGCCGCCATCTTGGATTTTCACTGACTTCCTGAGCCGGCATTAATGGGGATTTTGAATATGTTAAAAAAAGACACTTCACACAGTATAATGCAAAAAGTATCATTTGTGTTGCAATTTTGCCCAGGTCATAATTTATTTTTACTGCACTAATACGGCAATAAAACATAACAAAAAATGATTACTAGTTCCAAATTGTGTAAAAACAATTATAAATAAAACAATATCAATGTCCTGTGTCTTTAAAAATTAAATTAAAGTAAATAATTTTTAAGATATAAATTTTAAGAAATTATTACTCCTTAAGGTGGCGTCGCCAGGATAGCCAACATAAAATTTTAAATCCCTATTAAAATGTTTCTATTGATGAGAACAAAATTGAAAACAACATGATTCATTTTAAATACCATATAGATTTAATAAGGCAATAGTCATACATATTTTTTTTTTATTAATAAGAAATACGACTTGGTGTCATTTTATGAAAATAAATAATCAAATTTCCTTTTAACGAAAAAATACCCATCAGTATTACCCGTTTATATATTAAATCTGTATGGTACTTCGGATGAATCATGTTTTCGTTTTTCAATATTACTAATAGAAAAAATTTAACAGTGAATTACAGATTTAAGTTGAATATCTGGTGAAAACGCAGCTACAACTGAACTGAAGTTTGTATATGGCAGTGCCCTTACTAAATAATCTTTGCATAAGCTTCAAATAAACAAAACATTCTAAATTTTCAACTACAAAAATTGGGAAAACGTAACCATTTTAATTCAGTAATTAATCTCCTTCTTCTTCCACTCACATATTCGACAAAAGGAATCAGCTTGTTTGTGACCGTTATAATAACGTCGACATATTAATATTTGACACAATAATGACAATTTTGGCATTCTGTCGTCACAATGCAAAATGACATGTCATTTTCATTATGACAGTAACGTGACCGTGTCATATATCCAAGATCATATCACTAGACATACTAATGATTTTTTAATGTAATTAATTATTTTAGAATACCTATAATATACTCGATTAGATGCCTCTCATGGCCTGGACTTCGTTCCAGATTAAAGCTACTACTGCTGGTATCACTATAATCATAACACTTTAAAACATTATTCAGCAGAATATTAGACATGTCATTTGTGTCATAACTTTGAAAAAAAAAGGGGTATTATGTGTTATAACTTACCAACCAAATATCAAAATTTGCAGTGTTAAACAACATAATAAGTACATTAAATAAAGAATTTTTACAATAAATATCTGGTTGATTTGTTTTAAAATAATTCATTACATTCAGCATGCACTGTCACTTGAACAGAAAATGGAATGTGTTTTATGCGTTTCTTTGGCAGTGACTGCACTAAATAGCTATCTTGTTTGGCCTCTTCGTGCTCCATTAGTTGTAAAATAACAGACAAAAAAACAATTATTAATAATTAACAGTATTATCGAGAGAAAGGCATTCAAGAATTCA
Source organism: Rhamnusium bicolor (assembly GCA_029963845.1). Taxonomy (NCBI): domain Eukaryota; kingdom Metazoa; phylum Arthropoda; class Insecta; order Coleoptera; family Cerambycidae; genus Rhamnusium; species Rhamnusium bicolor. The sequence continues at coordinate 1,133,414 of JANEYF010001814.1, read as the reverse complement.
AACCGAGAAACGTCAGTAAACTGTTACGCGACGACACGTGTTTCGATTAATTAATGTATGCTAGGAGGAGAAAACTCATAATACAATTTATTAAAATTACCGAAATAATCAGGTAGTCAAAAAGTCTAGTGGTGAGTAATGAGCAGTTGAATTGACTTTATTCGATGATTGGAAGGTGGTGTACTGAAAGTTAGATAAAATCTGCAAACACAATCATACGTTTATTCAGTTGTTAGTTTGACTATCTATAGAGAAGTCCGTTTTTCTACTGTGTTGTGCAGAAATGTATTTTCTTTTTATGGATGCAAAGGTTAAAGCTATGTAATTCACAACACACACTTTACTTTATTTTTTTATTAGTTAATGTTCTCCATTCAAGATTTTTCCAATTTTAGTAAAATTTTTCTTTATGAGTATATATTCGTATTGCTTTGTATATAGTCTTGTTTGAAAGTAAATTTAATATAGTTTGCATTAAAAAAAAACCGTTTGCTGCGCACGAGTTTACATTATTACCTTTTTTACAATTTTAGAACTTCAGTACTTGATATCGCGGGTCGAATTTTTTGATGTATGGCAATGAAATGTCAAAATATATATTTACGTTTTAAATAAATTTAACTTGAGTGACATTCCACCAACAACCGAGAACCATTTTACAAACAAAATAAAGTTGATGTTCGTGAACATTGCCTCGAAATAGAAATCAAGTGTAGAGAGATCAGAGCGTTTTCGTACCAATTGCGGAAAATGGCTGAATGATGAATATATCGTTTTTCAAATAGATGTAGGTGACGATTATTCTCTAAAAGAACCTAGGACCTCTAGTACATCTTGACTTTTAGTAATGAAATTTTCAACTTGTTAAAGTTTTCCACGGCTTCCGTTCCACCCAACAAGCTAATTTCACAACCCCAGCCTCCAGAACAGTCTGAGGCAACATGCTAATTATAAGATTCTGAATCGTAGGATAAAAATTGTTTAGCATTAGTCTACATTTTTAAATTTACAAAACTATACATGTTTTAGTATGTATCAGAGTGGATTATAACATGTTCGTTATATATACACACTGTGCAACGTTGATATGATGTCTTTGTAAATCTTACTTTGAATTACATCTCCTCTAAATTCAAACGCCAATAGGTTTCGTTGCATGAACTGATCATATGATTTATTACTATCCTGCTTTTACATCAAATTAAATCAGCAATGTCAAACATACTTTTGTTGTCCATGGCTTGTGGAGTAAACAAAGTTTTGGACACCCCTGGATGGAATTGTCAAATCATTTCTATTTTCGACGAAATTTTACACAACTGCTTTTATTCTTGTGTAACGAACACATACAAATGAAGGCGGTTGTGTAAAATTTCAATATCTCACCTGGAATGGTTTTGGAAATATTCAATAAAACTTTACTTAGAGACCCACCTCTGGGGCTTGGAGCTCCATTAGGAAACATTTTTTCGACCAATGTCTATAGAAACTATTTCTGGTCAACCGGAAAAGGAAGCTGGAGGACTTAAGACCGCCCTCCTTAATGGGTGAAACTATTCCATTTGCGGAGGAGGTGAGATCTAGGAATCACTCTAAATAAATCACTTAATTGGAACTTCCACCTGGAAAAGGTAATCTACAAAGCAAAACTGTACTTATGGACATGTCGTCATATTTGTGGTAAATCCTGGGGCATAGGTCCCCAACAAATTTACTGGATCTATGTCATGGTCATCAGACCAATGATAACATATGGATCCATCGTTTGGTGGCCGAAAGGATCACAACGGATGGCCAAAGCCAAACTCTCTGGATTACAGAGATTAGCATGCATGACCGTAATGGGGGAAATTAGCACCACACCGTCAGCTGCAATGGAAATCCTCCTGGACTTACCCCCTCTTCATATATATTTGGAGAGAGAGAGGCCAGGTAGGCAACATATAGACTGCAACCAGCAGCCATTAATATGCTGCAGACTAGTATCATGGAGCGGAACAGGTTGCTGGATGACAGAGAATCACAGCATCCTGGGAATGCCCTCAGATACAATGCCTACCATGACCAACTACGAGCTGACCTTCAACATCCTTTTGTCAGAAAGAGATGAGTGGGATAGGAATAAAACCGACCTACTGAGGGCAGACAGTTGCTGGTTTACAGATGACTCCAAAACTCCTGAGGGAACAGGAGCCGGAGTACATAGCTACAGACCAAGGGTGAGGATATCCTCAAGCCTAGGTACTAATGCAACTATTTTTCAGCCGAGGTTCATGCCATAGAACTGTGTACGAAGGCTGAAATATATGCATCTTACAAGCAGATCAATTAAAATTGTATTATCCATAGAATATCTGAATGTTTCCTTATGCTGGGTAGGCTTTGCGAAACGTAACAGACATATTAATAAAATAAAGGACTGCCCTTTCAAATAATGGATGGTTGGAAGCCCTAGTTTGTTGATGTATTGTGGCATGTGTGTATTTGTGTGTATACTTAGTGACTAGTTTAATAAGCTTTAACTTGTGTTAAATTCGAAATAATGAATAAAGCTTCTATTTATCATAACCAATCCATCAGCTATTAGAAGATATTTCCAAAACTAATACATCAACACTGAAACCTTAAATCCAGATGCAAATATAACTATGAATGTTCACTCACAATTTTTAAAATTGGGCTCGGCAGTTAACATATTAACATTAAAGTTGGCCTATCCACCTAATACTTTTCAGCTTCATTTTTTTTTTGCTTACCATTGGTATAAGCTAAATCCAGAGTTAGCTGGGTAATACTAGTCTGTCGTATCTCCACGGCTTAGCGTTTTCCTACTATACCAGCACTGTGTGGCTATTTGGCAATTGCATCATTTTTGTTGTTTTTTTTTATTTTGACTGATACTTGTCAGAATGTCAACAATTTAGGATGGAGATACCAAATGTTTTCAGTTTTGACAGCTTAACAATGTTTACAAGTATAAGATCGTAGTTGCTTAATAATAGAGCAGGTACCATTCTAGGAATCGCCATGGCAACTCATGTTAAGTTCGGATAACACACTTTTTTAACTCTTTTCCACCCTAGAGCACCAATATTGTACGGGTTTCGTGTTTGGAGTGAATAGCACAATATTTTTCTAGTTTGGGTATTGTGGAGTAGCGTGAAAAGAGCACACTCGTAAAGTCCTATCTTGTGAGGTGGAACTTAAAGAGTGGACATGAGCATTAATGGTTGAAATACCTTTGACCAAGGAAACAAGGTTAGAAACAATATTTTTCTAAAATGCTCTATTTATTCGATTAATCATCCTCTAAGATCATTTCTCAAGCAAAATGGATTATTACTTAAATTCCGTTTATTGTCTAAATAAATAAAATGAATCTTTTAAAAGTTGGAGTATTTCCGTTCATGTATAACCATTTGCTCTCTTTACCCTATGACCATGTGATCAAAATCTACTCCTATGTCACTCCAACACCGTAATACACAAACCCACCTTCAGTCGAAAGTGCAGGATACTGTAACACATTTTCTTGACTCAACACTAGTATTACCCATCTAATGGATTTAGCTGAGTATGAACTTACATTTCAGCTTCTTCTAAATCTACTTGTCTATCTTTCTCTAAATCAATTTTATTCCCAACAATTACAAGACATATGTCGTTTCCCAACATCTTCCGCAATTCCTTCACCCAATTTTTTACTTTCTGAAAAGAATCTTCATCTGTTATGTCATAAACTAAGACTGCTCCATTTGAGGATCTATAATATATTGGGCCTAAGGCATGGAATTTTTCCTGTCCTGCAGTATCCCATATAGCTAAATTTACACGATTACTATCTAAATTTATTTTCTTGTTTAAAAAAGATGCCTAAAAGGAAACAAGTAATCAAAACATTTGTGAAAATAATTTAAACACTTAATACCTGAACAGTACTAATGTGGTTAGACACAAATTTATCTTCTATATATCGAAGTACTAAACTAGTTTTTCCAACACAACCTTCACCTAACAGAACAACTTTGAAATTACATGTTCCATTATTGCTTGAAGTATTTGCCATAACTTAAGGACTTAATCGTATTTTATACGTTAACAACACTTAAATAGTAACAATAAAGATTTAAGAACGTTTATTTACGATAAAAAATAACGATAAACATTTCAATCAGCTGATTCACAATTAAAGGGCTTATTTACCAGTGAACAGTGAACGCAGCTAGTGATGGGAACTATCGAATAAAAACAATCGAATAATTCGATAATTCGTACTTAATCGATAATTGAATTACGAATAAATGAATTTAAAAAAATGTTCCATTTAAGAATGGAGGCTATAAATATGCATAGATGGAGACGGTATTTTATACATAGATCAGAGACACATTTTATTATGTGATCCGATAAACAGCGTAAATAACAAAATAAATAAAACGAAGCTGCCAATTAACTGATGATGGCATGTGACTGATATAACTATATTGGTTTTGATTCTAAAGACCCATTTTTTATGAGGTTAAACTCAGCAGCATTAATTAGCAAGTTGATAATATCAGTTAGAAGATGTTTTCTATAAAAGTTCTAATTAAATGAATTTATGCGAATGAATTTATTCGATAGTTGGAATCATTCATTCAGTCATTATTCGATAGCTCAAATCATTCGATTAGTGTCCATCACTAAACGCAGCGTTGACATGCAGGGTCATTACTTGTTACTAAAATAAATTACTGGGACGTAATAGTAATTGACGTAAAATCATATCCAAATCACAGTTAGTGACACTGAAACGTTTCCAATGAGGGCTACCGTTTTTAGGCTCACCAGTTGGCGCCACTGGCGAGTAAGGTTCTGTCAAAAGATATTGTTAGACGCGGAACAAGTTTATAGGGTTTTATTATAATTATTTCGTACACCAGTAAATAAAAAACCTTGTTAATTATGCCTCAGTGTTGTGCACTTCAATTTTGTTCAGAAACAAAAGGCGGACATATGCTTCCGAGAGACAAAACTCGCCTAAAACAGTGGTTGGAAGCGATTCGCAGGGACAACTTTACTCCTTCGAAACAATCGTGTGTTTGTAAGGAACATTTTAATCCTGACGATTATGCGTTACTAAAGGAGTCAACTACAGAAAATCGTTAGTAATAATCATGCACATTCGTTGTTTTCATCATGCTCATGCTTGAACGTTCAGTGACATGGACCTTACTTTACACTAGCGCCTTTCGTGGTGAATTCAAGCGCGGTAGCCCTCATTAACGAATTCTTAATTCTTTCGTTCCAATTTGATCCTAATCTGAATCCCGTCAGTTTGGTTCTTGTAAAATTTTTAAAACAGGACGGAAATATCCTAGAGTCTTCAGATTAGCAGCGGGTAACATTTGTAAAATCCTAAATGAAATGACAGCTGGGTAGATTGTTGTGATGAAAATGTCAAAATATTAATGGACGCGAAAATTACGACTCTTTTAGTGCAACGTCACATAATTATGCAAAGAACGTCATGCTTTATGACACATCGGTTGACTGCGTATCACACTGAAATTTGAACAATAATGCAAATGCATATAAAGGCGACATTTTCGAGGGTTGGACAGCCTAGAATTTTATTTTATTTTTCCTTCGTAAGAAATATTTAAGAACTCTCAGTTACCATTTACCATACACAAAGCATGTGAAAATATATACAATAACATGCATTGCAGAAACTTTTATTATTAATATAAGTAATTTATCCTCCAATAGGAGTAAAGTCAAAAGTTAATAGCTGTTAACGTCATCAATCATCATCCTTTCAACTTGTTTGTGTCACATTTTATAAATAACCTACTTTCGTATATTCTAGTTTTGAGTTTATATTTTGAACTATGATTTGCTCCACAGTGTGATCATACAAAAAGTGGATGTAGTTTAATTTTCCAATGGGTACCAAATTAAAATAATTTTCTCTCTTTCCTATGGTTTTACTTTGTTTGCAGAAATCAAATACTGGTTTTTATATTTTATTTTATACACTGATAAAACAGTGAATTAGAAATCATTAATCATTAATTAATTTGGTGGATAACTTCCTTGAATCGATTGTACTAATAATTGTATCCATGGAGTTTATATAAATTTAATGGGAGATGGAAAAACTGGCCGATGGCTAAAGATATAAAAAGAAACGAGGTTATAAACTATGACTTTACCCAGCTTTCTTTCGTCCTAAGAAATCAGATCTTGATCCAAAAAGCACCAATCTTAATCTGAACTATTCATTCTGAACTAGGTATATCAAGTATTCGTTCTTCCAAACTTCGATCATAAACACCGAAGCTTCCAAACTTCTTAAAACAGTACGGAAATAGAGCATTCAGGTTAGGATCAGATAACATCATATAAGGTGTATTCTTTTCACAGCTCTAAATGAGTTTACTCAGTTATTTTCATTTGTGATTGGTGTTGGCAGTTTATAGGAACTTGCCAAACCAGCCACAAATGAGTATATATCGAATTAATTTTGAGCGATTTTTTAAAACTGTGCATTAAATCAATTAAATAATATTTCTTCTGTTATTGGTCGCTGCTTGTGTTTTATTTTATTGATCCCCACCATATTGTGGTCAGAAAAAGAATCAACAAATACTGTGTTGTCGTGCGCCATTTAACTTATTTTCTTCTCTGGAAAATTGACGTTGCCCGAAATTATAAATAGGCCTCGGGCGATTTTCACGTTAATTTAATATGCTGTTCTAGTTTAGATTGTGTATGTTTGTTTGTAAAAATTTGTGCCATTTTTAACAAAGATTATAATGAAATATAATGAAAGTTGCTTTTTTTATTTTGAATTTTCATCGTTCTATATATTTTTTTAGTTAAACAATTTTATTAAGTTTTTTTGAATAAAGTCTGATCTTTTTTTATATTTTACTACCTAATTTAAACTTGGCGGAATTTTTAGAAAAATATGGGATATTTTATGCCTGCGAGTGGGACGGTTTGGTACACCGGATGGCAACACTCATTAGGGACGGTATATCCACCTACTGGTAAAGTTAGCGAACAGATAAATTTGAGAATAAAATTGTTAAACTAGGAAAATAATAGTTACTATTTATTTATTTTTTGCAGAACAGTTATTCCATATGAAAATATACTTCGCCGTGATCATTTTTTTGCAAAAGTACAGATGTAATAATAATTAATATAAATCTGTTTGGTAACTAACAACCACTCTACCAGAAGATGGATATACTGAGCCTGGTTCATTTTGAGGAACTACTCGCGAACTAGGTCGAGTAGTTCGTTGAAGAGAATGGTTCTTTTTATTAGTTCGTTCGCGAACTATATGTGCGCGCAAAGCAAATGGAATGATCGAATCATATATTAGTCTATGGATCGAATTAATTAATAATCAGATACCTACTTGTTCCGTTCCGTTCCGTAGTTATCGCTCACTGACGTTTGTGAACATATCTTTTCATTTTAATTTTTAAAACTCTTGAACTTCTTTTGTCTATCTATAACAAAGATCTATAATAAATAATTCTTATTTAAATAGAATTATTCTAGGTATATCTGGATATAATATAAAGAAATACAAACATATTAAAAAACTATTTATTAAGCATATTATACTTTTATTATAAAACAAAATCAAACATAATATTAAAAATACGAAAATATTTTAAAAAAACTATTTATTAAGTATAATATACTTTTATTATAAAACTCAAGTTCATCAATTTCATTTTCAAATCCATGTTCCGAAACGAAGTGATATCGTAAATGGCTTATATATCGAAATGAACATTCCTTGCAATCTAAACATTTAGCTTTATAAAACAAGATAGATTTATTGGGGTTCAAAATAAAGCAAAGAAGATTTAGTGCCATATTCCCCAAAAAGCTGCATAATTGTTTCTTTTTGGGAATATGGCACTAAACCTTCTTTGTTTTATTTTGAACCCCAATAAATCTATCTTGTTTTATTTGTATGTGCCAGGTGGAAATGAGCAGTACACATAGAGCTCTGTGTGTTGACTATGTGCTCATCGAGGCCCCAATGTGGCACATGGGAACATGAAGACACTAATTGAGTACTGTGTACTGTACTTTCCAGCCTTATTTTAGTTCTTGTTCTTGATCTATCCCATCGTAGATCCAATATTCCTTAGCTACGCTACGCTGATGAGGGGCAATAACTTCGAAACACGTGTCCGTAGCTGCATAATTGTTTCTTTTTGGGGAATATGGCACTAAACCTTCTTTGATTTAGCTTTATATTTGTTAAAATCATACGATATTACATTTTTTTCTACATTATGTTCTTTTTTTAAATGTTTATTAAAAGATTGCTGGTGGTTATAAACCTTGGAACATTTCAGGCACATAACCCCCATAATGATATATTTATTTTCTGATATTGTTTTAAACAAACACAAATCACACTGGTTGAACTTCAAAACCAAGTCAAGAAGTCAAATGCAAACGCAAACCGCAAATCACAAGGCCATTTGATCAACTGTCGCATGCGCAGTAGAAGGCTCGTGTTTCAGATTTTAGGCGCTCCTAACCAACGGCGGTTCGTGGGTCAAGAGCATATACTTTAAGTACATGGTCAAGAGATAGGGAAGTCAATTAGAAAAGTTTACTGTATTACCTACCTTTTAGAGTGATTTAAATTCCAAGTTGATCCTCCGGTCTTTTTGAGATGCAAAGTCTTTTTCTGTTCTGTGATGCAAAGTGGTCAATTACTTTTTCATTAAAGTCTTTTATCTTCTTTATTAATGACCTTTCTATGGTAAGCATAGCTAAAGAAGATAACCTTTCCTGACCCATGGTATTTCTTAAAAATGTCTTTATTCTTTTTAAGGTGGAAAAACAACGTTCACTTTCGACGGTAGGGAGAGTACACAAGATTTTTAACAGTTTAACACTTTCAGAAAAAGTATTGCACAAATTATTGTTAATAAAAAGCTGTAACAAAGCAACTGCACCTTCACTATTGGAAAAATCTTCTTGGCTATATAATACTTCTAATTCAGTTTTAAGTTTCAAATGATTTATTACTGGATACTCCGTTTTAACTAATTTAAACATATCTTGAGGAAAGCTTTTTTTATAATCTTTAAATCGATCTGCGTGAAATAACTGAGACACTGCTAAATGATTACTGATAGCCAAACCTGTTTTTCATCTCAGATGTAATTATATCACAAACTTCTAATGAAATTCTCCTTTTTGATTCTTCTGTTTTGTCTCTGGGCAGACTGCATGGATGTCTCCTCCAATTAGTTATTCAAAATTTTATTTCTGATGTCTTCAATTTTACTATTAAAAACGCCAATATACTTATTTACTGTTATGACATCGATATTACATTTTTGTAATTGATTGAACAATATATCACTGAGGCATAACTAAATGGAAAAAAATTTAACCAGTAAAGAAAATGTTCATTTTGCAAGTAGTTTTTTAAACCAATAGCTTGGTGAGTGTTGTTTTTCTGATTCATTATCAATGATTTTTTTCTAAACAAATCTAATAATTCTGTTCGATAGGTATAAACAGTCTTTATGCACTTTGTATTAAAATTCCATCGTGTTGGAGCAGCTTTGGGTAATATCACCTTAACAACATTATCTAACACGGCTGTTCTTTTGGCGATTTTCCAAAGAATGAAGAAAAGCTATTTAAATTAGCAAAAAAAATGTTTATACTTTTATCATGACTTGATGCTTTTTGTAAAATTAAATTTAGTTGATGAGCGTAACAATGAATAAAATTTGCTGAAGGATAACTTTTTTTAATTAAACATAACTTCTTTTTTTCTTATCATGAGATGTTTGCTTTATCGTCATATTAGGTTTTGGACGGCCACCACCTTTGAATTTCACTCGGTCTTCATAACCCAACTTATGTCCATCTTTCAGTTTTAATATATTTTGTACAACACTCATATTTAATAGTAAACACCAAAAACACTGTTTTACTTAATTTCACGACAAGTAGAGATTTACTAATAAAATGTTCAGAAATAAAAACATTAAAAACAAAGCGAGAGAATTTATCGACCAACGCTAGTCAACATCAAGACTGCTGACTAGCGACTGCTGTACTAAATTTCGTGCGTTACCGTGTCAGGGTCGTCAGGGACATTGTCCCCTCCAGTGTTTTCTGTCTCTTACTTTCTGACGATTCGCGCATAAGTCTTATTTCACTATAATTCGTTATAAATTCGGTCCGTAGCTAGCTTTGAGGACACGTTATGGATTGACCCAAGATTTTTAAGTTCTATAAATGAATAATGTAATGATCTAGATATTGGAATAGTATTGTGCATAGAATGAACTAGAAACTTTAATATATTTTTTAAGAATATTAAAAATATATATATTATATATTTTTAAACTTCAGAAAATGAATAGCTCTATTTTTTTATTTGTATGTGGGACGTCATTGACCAAATGACCCTATAGAAGAACCGCCAGTGCACTAAACTTCATCTAAAGTTAATCAAAGTGTGTTTTAAATCATAATTTACAACCAGGCTTTTTTAAAGCTTAAAAATATTTTTTATTTATAATTATTTATTTATTATCTACCAAAAAAATGTACCTATTTCAGTTCGATTATTTATTTTTATTTTGTTTGTATTATAAAGATATACTTTTGTTAGAATTTTTATTAATAAAAAAAATGCACATTCAATCAATTAAACGTATACCTACTTAGTGCTTTATATGGAATGACTGTCAATCCAATCAGTATCCTTTCCGTTCTACTTCGGTTTCAGTTCAACGTTCATCAAGCTGCAGAGTTTTTTATTTTTTAGGCTCGGCTACCTACCTAACCGACTGTATCGGTCACCACTCATCGGTCCGAGATGTTCGTTCTCGACCTCGAGCCATCTCATTGTTCACTGAACCATTCAAAGATTTGTTGCTGGTTCACAATTCGCAATGATGAATTAGTTCATTTTCTAAAAGAATTGTTCATTTTTATAGTTCGTTTGCGAACTACCCATATCTATTTCCTATAAATATAGATTTGTTTTGGACAAATAGGGGCATTAAGCAAGCTTAAAATGCTAAATGATCAATAAGCATTTTTAGCTGACTGAAATGCATGAAGTTTATTATACGATTCTTTTCCTCTTAACTATTGTATGCATTCATCAGAAACACTCATTCAGTTGAAAATTCTCCATACATTCAGATATTAATATGACAATTTAATATACTGTTCTCCCCCGGATGGAGTTGACAGAATTAATTTTTCAAAACAAAAAAAAAGCATTCTTTATAAAAAGTTTTGTTTATTTTGAAAATTCAAAAGGCCCAATCAAATATTCGAAAAATTATACAGGGAGGTCAAAAACTTAAAAAATGTGAAATTTATTCAAGAGGAAATTACAACATTTTTCTTTTTTAGAGAAAAATGTCATGAAGAATTGTTGTTCGTAATCATTGTACATTCTTAATCAATATTAAATTGCTACTACCTATCTAAAATAAATATAGATAGCAATTTAAAATGAATTAGAAATTTAACAAACACTGGACAGCTGGAGGCATTTGAAAGCCTGGAAATTATATACAAAGTATAAAAATGGCATGCGACAAAGGGCCAATCGATATAGTCCGCTCTATTGGTTAGTCAGTCACAATAGTTTAGTAGGTCCTATAAATAGAAAACACTAGGTGCATTTTTTTCGAACTGATTTAACTGATTCAAGTGAATAAACCGATAGCAGTGAGCAGTGCAATAAAGTTCACTACTATCAGTTTATTCACTTGAATCAGTTCGAAAAAATACTGTTAGCATAAGGTTAGTTTCAATCATCTCCAGATGATCGCAACTTGGTTGGCGAAATGCGCGTTGAGTGCAGTATATGGTGTCTTATGGAAAACCCCCCATCAGTGTTATCAGTATTAAAGTTAACTACAATAACTGTCTCTTAAATATCAAACTCAAAAAAAAATTATATGCAACAAGTAGTATTTACAAACTTAGCCAATACCTATACCCTTTTTATGTAAAATAATGAAATAATAATTCTGTTATACTAAAACACACCGTTTTATTTACAAAAATGGTGTCACCTTTTACAATTTTGGACCCAATTGGCAGCATGAATTAGAGTGTCCACTATAAATTTCTGCCACAGACAGTCAATCAATGAAAAAATTGTTGATTTTAAATATTGCATTTCTGTAAGTAGGAAAAAATGTTATTTTTCAATGTAATACAGTGGCGGTTTATGGGGTAAAAGGTTAGTGGGTCATATTTTGTTAATATTTACAACAAAGGTTTGTTTTTGTACATGGGAAAAATAATGGCATCAAAACATTTAAAGGCGTTTTCAAAATGAATTAATCAAATTATAGATCCCATTTTTCTGGTTACTTTGGAAAGAAATGAAAAAAGTGTGATGTAAGAAAATACAATTATTAGAAAAAATTAGCGATTCATATTTTCTGGAAAATTAACTCGAAAAATTACCAAAATATATCGAAGTATTTTTATTTTGTATATGCTATAAATTATTGGCAAAACTGATATATATTTTTTTACAAATTCACAAAGTAACCCTTATACATTAAATAAAAAATACTAAATTCATGTTTCAAAAATAGTCATTAGTTTTATCTGTAATTTCGCCTACTAAATATACATCCCAAGTAGCATTTTTAGACACAATTTCAAAACGAATTTGGTAGTGGGAAACGGTTTTGTAACTCGATTTTTATGGGAGATACAAATGTTTATACATTTCCAACATTTTTCAGAAATTAATACCGATTCTTTAACTTTTACACATAGCACAACAATATTATGGAACAGTTTAGTAACTGTTTCCATCTTTAGGTATAATTTTTCTTCGGAACAAGTATTTGAAAACATATTCGAAATATACTGCAGCATCTGTTACCTCATTTCCAACCGTAAACTTGTGTTGATACATTATTGTTTTCAAACTGCTTCCATATGTTTATAATTATCGTAACCTCATTTTTTACAAGCATTGTTATTATTACTTACCATAGAAAATATCTGAGTTTGGAGATACAAAATAGGAAAACCAAATAATTTAAACCTTCTTCTTGGTATAGTGTACAATAGATGTAAAACCCACAACGGCTTTAAAAGAATCTGATGTGAAATATAAAGACAATATCAAATTAACAAATCTTGCAACTGATGCACTTACAACGCTGTCAGATAATACGGCAAAAGTAGATGAATTTCCTATTTCAATAGAAAATATTGTGGAAGTAAAAAGTTGTAAAGAAAAATATTAGAGGTATATAGTGATGATGAGATACTTTCTTTTCAGATCACGAATTTCTCAATGATTATATTAAGAAATTCATGTTTCAAACAGTTCGAAACCTTTCCAAAACACAGAAGATATTGTTTCTGTTAGAAACTGGTTATCATTTATTAAAATAGTTTTGAAACAAGTTTCTTTCAAAGGTGATATGCTGCAGTAATCGGAACTGAATGGTTACAATAGAGACACAAGTTTTTTCATAAAATATTATCTAAATTTTCGAAACATATCCATAACTATTTCCATATCTAGCCATTTTGGTTGCGTGTGATAATTATGGAAAAAAAAATTTCTTTGAATGAGTGAATTAAAAACGTTGTAAGGCGCATTTAAAACATCGACGTATTTCCGCAAATTAATTAAAGATACTCACAATATTGAAACATTCTTATTAGGCGTGAAAGACAATAACTTCCCGAAACTGATTGCACATATTTCGTTCCTAACAATGATAGTTGCAAAAACATTACTCAATACAAAATATAATGAAGTATCGATACATTTGCGAAACTGTGTACAAAACAGCAAGCTACAAATTTGAAACGTTTCTCTTTATTTTCGAACCCAGCGAAGAAGCACACAATGCTAACCACAATCAAAACACATACTGTATAACCATATGAAATTATATATGTATTGTTATATTGTAGTGGGAAGTGTAGAACTGATAAATTTTTAATCTGTGCTCATGTGTTAAATGTAAAAAAGAAAGTCCAGATAATTCTGCAGTATGTGAAATTTGTGATAATGTATTCTGTATGATTTGTACTAATATATCAGCTACATAAGCAAGAGTTTTTGCATTGTAAAACAAAGTTTTAACATTCTTATACATTGATTGCAAGCCCATATTAAATGAAAAAGTAAGTTTAGCCAAACAAATTGTATTATAAAAAAGTTGATAGAAGACAAAGAAACTATGATAAATGATAAAATAATGCGAATTATTATAGAATTGGCTAGTCCAATACCCAATGATCTCCCTACCTTAGTAGATAATCAAAATAGGTCAGGACAAGTAAAAGAAAACAGCAATAATACAGCAACCGATATCAATACTGACCTGAAAAGTTGGACAACAGTTCAAAGACAAAAAACCAACAAAAAACAACTAGGTCAAGGAATGGATAAGTGGTAAATTTGGTGGTGAAACTCCTAAAGTGTGGATATACATATATAGAGTTAATTCAGAAGTAATAAAACATGACATCTGATTATTTTAAAAACAGATACGTGAGAATGACAAGGATGTAAAGCCCCCATACATCTGCGAACAAATTGCGCAAACTAACGTTGCACAACATAGACTGATAAATATGGTACCAACATACGAAAAACTAATGGAAATTATAGTGAATGATCAAATTATAAAATACATTGAAGATAACAAATTATTAACTAAATATCAAGCAGGATTCAGAAAACAAAATTCATGTGAGAGTGCACTACAAACTGTGTTAGCCAAGTGGAAAAATGCTTTAAATGAGAAAAAGGTTATAGGTGTTGTATTTTTGGACTTTCGTAGAGCATTTGAAACTATAAATAGAGATTTACTACTGTTAAAATTAAAAAACTATGGTTTAGGATCTACGATAATTAAGTGGTTCAGTGAATACTTATCAAATCGAACTCAAGTGACAAAATATAACAATAATATATCTACCTCAAAATAGAATATATTCGGAGTGCCACAAGGGACAGTATTGGGACCTAATTTGTTTATATTATACATAAATGACATAGTGCAATGTGTACAAAAGTGCAATATCCAACTTTTCGCAGATGATACCTTGTTATATTTCATAGGTGATAATATAGATGAAATTATAAACACTTTGAATGATGAACTTAAGACTCTACAAACATGGTTAAAACTAAATAGCATGTATGTCAATACAGAAAAAACAAAATTTATGTTAATTAAAAGTAAATATAACATGATTGATACAAACAGTCATATGGGAATATATATAAATGATGAATCGATACAACAAGTTGTAGAATGTAAATATTTAGGTATCCTTATTGATGATAATTTATCATTCTCTAGTCATGCTTCATATATCACCAGCAAAATTGCCAAAAAAGTAAACTTGATAGGTAGATTAAGGCATGTCAGTACATCGACTAAATTGTTAATATATAAAACAATTGTTTTACCACACTTGAACTTTTGTGCTACCATTTTATATCTATTGAATAACACACAGATACATGATATACAAAAAAAAACAGAACCAGGCACTAAGAAGCATTTTAAATTGCGATAGATATACAAGTATTAAATACATGTTGGAACGGATGGAACTATTAAGTGTCAGACAAACTATTTTTACTAACACGATGATCGTTATATATAAAATAAAACATGGGTTATGGCCACACCATCTACTTGAAGATTTAACTTTCAGTTCAAGACATCCATAATTACGAAACAAGATCGAGAGGAAATTTTTATGTTGACACTGTTAATACGTCGTATAGCCAAAATAATTTATTTCACAAAGGTCTAATTGAATATAATGAGTTACCAGAAGAGGTAAAAAATAGTGAATCGCTTTTATCCTTTAAAAAGAAATGTAGAAATTATTCTATTGAGCATATTGATATATAGACAATTATTTTTTGTTTTTTTTTCTTTTACTCTTTTCTATTTTATAGTTTAATGTAAATATTGGTCTACATATGTTTATTTTGAGATAAGGCGTAAATTTAAAAAAAAATGTCAAATTTAGCTATAAGCTATTAATAAAGATATTTATTTATTTATTTTACAACAGATTGTTGTGCGAACAAGGTCACCCATACACTGCGCAATTTTATACAAACTTCAGTTGCTTTTGTCGTATACCTACGAAAACATGCCGTCTGACGATGCAATAGTTGCGCAACGCCACTCGTGCAATTAATTTCAACCAAGTTTGAATTTCTGCAACTAGTTGCGCAGCACGTCAAACAACACCATACATTATACAATTGTTTGCACAACAGCCTCTGTTGCGCAATTTGTTCGCAGGTGTATGGGGGGCTTTACAGTTAACGAACTAAAAATGATATGGAATATTTCGACAATGGCAAAAATAAATGTTACATGGTTAGTGCTGATTTTAAATTTAAAGATAAGTTCTATACTCCTATTTTATGCCTAGAGGTGTGGGCTATAAAAGGTTCAACCTTAGGGATCATGTTAATATATAATAAGAGAAAATGGCAGTGAAGTTAAGCCCCCCATACACCTGCGAACACATTGCGCAAACTAATGTTGCACAACAGATTGTTGTGCGAACAAGGTCACTCATACACTGCGCAATTTTATACAAACTTCAGTTGCTTTTGTCGTATACCTATGGAAACATGCCATCTGCCGATGCAGCCTGTTTAGCTATAATAATTGCTGTTGCGTCGGATGTTGGTGTTAAAAAAAGAAAAAGGAAGCAGAGAGTGTGGATGAAAGAGTGGTTGAAGAAAAGATCTCGTTTTAACCATGCAAATCTCCTCAAAGAACTTCAGTTGAGTTCACAAAGCCCATACACGATGCAATAGTTGCGCAACGCCACTCGTTGTGCAATTATTTTCAACCAAGTTTGAATTTCTGCAACTAGTTGCGCAGCATGTCAAACAACACCATACATTATACAATTGTTTGCACAACAGCCTCTGTTGCGCAATTTGTTCGCAGGTGTATGGGGGCTTTAGGCCAGTTTTTTTTAGAGACATCATTTCACACATTCACTTAAGTTTCTTAATTGACTTTTAATTTGTCTTAAATTCTTAGTATTATAATTATTATTAAGCATTTGTCTGTCTAGATACTATTATTTGTATTTTTTAAAACGTATTTTTTGATGTTCACACACATATTTTATATGTCAAATGAAAATAAATATTCTATGTTCTGTCGAAAATTGATTGCAACATGACGGAAACAACTCCCATTTTAGACATGGTAACGGACATAGTGTTTGAAACGTTTGCGAAAATGTTCCTTATAATGCTACTTGAGATATGAATGATTTAAAGTATGTTTTCATTTTTTATAATCATGAATAGAAAAAATTTAAAGAGCAATTTATAAATTTATATTGGCCACATGAAAATACAGCGCTCAAAAAAAAAAGCGCTTTTACTTATTCAAACACAAATATTTTCTAACTAGATCATTTCCTGATTCATGTTTATAGACTTTGATGTGAATTTGCCTTAAAACATTTTTTTTTTGTATTTTTGATTCATCCTATCATATTAAGTATTTGTGTCGATCATGATAAATATTCCCAATTTAGTAATTTACTTGCAAAGTAATTTTTATATATTGTGATTTACCGAGTTTTAAACTTTCACCATTTATCAGGCATTTCATACTTCTAGGTTATACAGTTGAATTTCTCCAACTTGAACCTTCTAAATCCTTTCGAGACTTAGAGAAAATACTTCTAAAATGAAGTATATATCAAAGGCCCAGAAACATATTGAGTAACAGAAAATCTCGAGATATAGAAGTTCAAATTTATTTGGTTTTGTCAAGCAAAGAAATTGTTAAACTTCTATTCTTTGTTTAAATTAGTTTGATTACTATTTAATATTTGCAATATGACAAGAAATAAAGATAAGATTTGATTTATATGAAGAATATTGTTAATAACATAAGGATTGCCATTTTACATTACAAAAAAAAAAAACGAATGACAAATGCAGCAAAAATGATGAAACATTTAGAAAAATTAAAATTATAAAAAATGTATATGAAGAAATGCTTCTTTCATAAACACATTGTTAAAAGGAAAAAAAAGACAAATTAGGTTAAATTAAAAAACAAAAATGGAAAAGAAAAGTTCTATTGCTTGCAGTTATTATATAAATTGGCAATGACAAAAAAAAAAAACGTGAAAACTACATCTGTGAAGGCAAATATAAAACAGTAAATTTGCTAAAACAAAATTTAAAAAAATAGTGATGTGGGTGGTCAATTTTTTTCCCTGAAAGAAAAATTTTGATTTTCTGGAAAGAAAAAATCAAAATCCAGAAATTTTCCCGTAGGAAAAATGGAAAAAAAAGACATTTTTGCTCGATTTAATTTGAATATCTCGCACAAATATCCAAGTATTTTTTTTAGCCAAATGATTTTTACAGATATCTAGGCAATTATATAAAAGCACCCATAAGAGAAAGAAAAGTTTCAAAAACCTCCCAAATAGAAAATACTACCCCTTTTTATAATTTTGTTTTTTTCTAAATATTAAAAAATTTTATATTTCAACACAACCACAACAATTATTGCAAAAGTATACGTATTATTAATTTTTTGAAAATTATCATTTTATTTTTAATACATTTAAAATCATATATAACAGATGACCTAAGATATTCAGGCTGATGATGTATCCTCTTCCATTATTATAACAGGGCTGTTAAGAATTACAGCCAATCACCACAGGTAATACAATCAGAAGTAGACTTTTCCAAAAGGCGGTTTCTGATTGGACTTAAGAAGTTTTAACAGCTCCAATATAATAACATGATACATCATAGGCCAGATTATGCGGAAACAACTGACAGATATGCACTGCGACATAAAAATTAGAAAAAGTTATGCATGTTTAGCTGGTTTTTTATTGACATCTTCAGGACGGGTTAGACTTTTGATTTATTCTGTCATATTATTCATAATAAGACAGGGAATTTGAAAACGTCATGACAGCAGATTTACTAATGATTGGACTGGATTTACCTATGACAACCTAACGCTCCACACTTTACATAACAATATAATGCACATCAGTATTTCTGAAGACACAGACTGGCTCGCTATTTTTATACGTCCACTAACACAGTATACTAAACAGAAAATATCGAATAAATAAAAAATGATTTATACTCGCCATATACACAAGACTAATATTAAAATGTTTTCGAACTGAACAAATTATGAACTGCATAAAGCAAAGATGTAAATTAAATAGGTCATACATATAGCAGATAGTCGCCTAGGGATGCAAAGGACATTAAGCCCTTCGATACTACATACATCTATAATGCAATTCTCGGCCGCTCTTCGGTGCACAGTGTACTATTTTGCAAATCTATAGCCTCGACTTAAAATTAAGCTATATTACTACTCATCGCGACACTAATATACAGGATGTGCTAATAAAAACTCCCAGGTCAAATATTTCGGAAACCACTAGATATTTGAGTTCTGTAAAAGCCCATTACTAGAACGTATAAATGGCTTTAGTTTTCAATATAAATAGTTTTTTAATGTTAAGGGACAGATGGCGCTGCGCTACAAAGAATTTTTTGGATGACAGGAATGTAGAAATGTTATCTATGTTAAAGAGAATTTAATTTCAATTAGATTTCGTTATACGAAAAAAATTTGAAAATTCAGCCGTTTTGAAGAAATTTGAGTTTAAAATATTTAATTTTTGAAAAACTAAAATCGCATTAACTTTCTTACATTAAATTTTAGACGATAGTGTTTGAAACTTTCCTCATAGAAAGATAGTGTGAATAATGTGGCAATAAAACTTTTTTTTTACAACTTCAGGTTAAACCGGTAATTACATTTATTACAATTTTAAAGCGCCCGCCCCTGTATTGTATTAAATAATATTGAATAAAAATATGTTCCATATATTTTTTCCAGTGCCAAGTTACTACTATGGTTACACTGGAAAAAATGCATGGATTATATTTTTATTCAATATTGTTTAATAAAATACAGGGGTGGAGCTTTATATTGTAATAAATATATTACGTTTAACCTAGTTTAAAAAAGTTTGTCACATTATTCACAATATATTTCTATGAAGAAAGTTAAAGCGAACTTTTTCGTCTAAAATTTAATGTAAGAAAGTTAGGGCCATTTTAGTTTTTCAAAAAATTAAATATTTTAAACTCAAATTTCTCGAAAAGCTGTTGGATTTTTCGAATTTTCAGAATATAATTGAAATTACATTCTCTTTAACATGGATAACATTTCTAAGTTCCTGTCATCAAAAATTCTTTGTAGCGTGCGTCATCTATCCCTTATCATATTAAAAAACTATTTGTAGTCAAAACTAAAGCCATTATGCGTTCTAGCAATGGGCTTTTACAGAACTCAAATATCTCTAGTAATTTCCAAAATATTTCACCTGGGAGTTTTTTTATTGGCACACCTGTACATATCCTATCATATAAATTTATATAGCAATTATATATAAAAAACTTATTATTATTCACTACTATTAGAAGTTTCGGAGTCATTATTTTCACTAAATTGAAGAATCACTGCAATTTTCCTGTTTGCGTTTGGGTGATATGAATAGCGGGTGATTTTATTAATTTTAACAGTAGAATTGATCTGTTTGTCCTTTTCTTCTTATGAGAGGATTGGAACTTATCAAAAGATTGTGTAATATGTCTGTATTTGCCTTAATCCTGGAAAGTTTTCCGCGAGTGTTCGAGTCGAAATTTTCGAAACAGTCTGCAATTTACTTGTAAAAACGCAATTGATTGCAAATAAAATTAACCTACATAAAATTTGTAAGAATTAACGAATAAAATAAAATCAAAATCATAATGTACAAAAGTTTTGGCATTCTAATGAAATTAATAATTTGAATAAATTCCAAACTATTTCTTAACACGACTTTGATCTAGTTTTATTACATAAATACGGTAAAGATAACTTAATAACATATGAAAATATAAAGTACATACCTTGATGCAAAATATCCATATTAAAAAAATTTATTGGTAATACGTATATATTCACAGCGACCTGTACAATGAAGTGACAGGCATGACTGAAAATCACCTTTATAAGAAGGAGGTAGAAACCATCATTTGCTGAGTCACTCGCAAAGAAAGACGGATGCCTATTGTTATTGTATTTTGCAAATGGTTTATCTAGGTTATCTACTTTGTTTTTAAAAGGTCATAAGTGATTATTTTGAATTGTTTTTTTTTTTGGGATTTAGTCCTGCTAGATATGCAAAATAACACACTGTGCAGTACTAATATAATTCTTGACGGTTCTTGACCGCTCATCGGTGCCGGTTTTATATGCAAAAGATTAATTTAATTGATGTGTAAGTACACTGTCACAAATTACAATTTAATTTATTATTATTATATCACGAGATTTTTTGTCTCTGGAATAACATCCAAACTCCCTATATCTATCTACTCATAATTAAAATATGTAAATCTTACGAGATAAAACAATGAAGTACACTAAATACTGCTATATAAAGTTTTTCCATAATTGAACGTTCCACAGCAAATACTCATTGTTTGTAATGCTATGAAATGCTAAAAAAATAATTAAATCTACAATTAAAAAAGTAGTTCTTTCTAATTTTTGGTTGACCTAATCCCACCATTAAGAAAGAAGTATAATAAAAGAAAGCAGCAATGGCAAGTTAAATTTTACATGCCTTTACATACTGCAACATGCAAACCATTCTGCATATAGTCAACATGAGGCTGGGAAATAAATATTTATCCAATTTAAAAATCTCATTGCTCATGAAAAATTGTACATAATTAAAAATATAGGTATAATTGTTAAAAAATATTTCTTTTTGTGGAAAACCATTCACTAACTGAACTCAAAAAGAAACCGCCACTGCTACAGAAACTTCTCT
Source organism: Rhamnusium bicolor (assembly GCA_029963845.1). NCBI lineage: Eukaryota > Metazoa > Arthropoda > Insecta > Coleoptera > Cerambycidae > Rhamnusium > Rhamnusium bicolor. The sequence goes on along the minus strand of JANEYF010001814.1, from coordinate 1,111,454 downwards.
TGGACTTAAAATGTATGGATAATACATTACTAAAAATCTACAATTTTCCAAGTATATATTTGTACTGTCCATAAGAGAAAACAATGTATATATTTTTTCAAGTTGAATTCTCGCAAACTTAAAAAACGAGGGGCATGGCCCAAGTGGTGAATGGATTACATCTCCACCAGTTTATCATAAATATTAAGGAATGCCTTACTTCAATCGTCTATATATATATTGCAAATATTTTTGATTGCCCTTGGCCTCTGTGATATATATTTTTTTTTGCATTAAACCAATCGTACCTTTTGTTTAAACTACTAGAGCAATGTCCCGGGTTATTAGCTTGCGAGATCTCATACGAAAATTAGACCACAAACACTGTTTAAAACATTTGTACAATTACATGATTAAAATATCCTAAGCTTCTTATGGGGAGATCTGCAAAGCAAAAAAAAGACCAAAATATGATTAACAAAATTTAGTATCATGACAAATTTTGACAGTTTGCCCCATAAGAAGTCTGAATATTCACTATACGTCACAAAAAATCTATAAACAATTGATTTCAATCTACATGTAAAGAACATTTTTTTGTATCTTGAATAATATACTTATACAGTGAACAAAGATAAATAAAAAGAACACAAGTAATTATATTAAAATATCTGCAAGTATAAATTTGTATAAATAACAATTACATGTATTAATAAATTAAAACAATCTAAAGAGAGCAAACATTAATTAATTATTGGGATTTGACTATTAATTTCTTCTATTCCAACTTGATCCTTTCTGAAAGCATTGTCAGAAGACATTTCTTGATTTGATGACTCATCATAACCTGAATCTGAACTGCTATCACTATAAACTTTCGTTATTGCACTGTCACTTATTACGCTCTGCAGTTTGCTGTTATTCAACTGTAATTTACATCGTGCAATACGATTATTGCAAGGTTTCATAACACTAGGATCTATCATGATTTCATTATGCAACCCCCCTGTATATGGTTCCACAACAAAGTGTTTCTCTGCAACAAAAAAGTAAAAAAATATAAATCTACCCATCTATATTCAAGTTTTATGGCTGACAGTGTGGCCATTCGCACAACACCGATATATAGTAGTAGTGCAAGGGAAAAATATTGTACATATTCACGTTTATATATTTTTACTCTATTAATATACATACTATGCCAAGAAGGCTACTTATTATGGTCAATAATGGTTGTTATAGCTTAGATTTCTCTTTGTTTTAAAACCTATACATTCGGTAATTACGAACGAGGTATGACAATTAAGATCGTAGACATAATGTATTAAAAAACAAATACATGCCATTCATCTAAATCAAAGCGATCACCTTCAAAGTATGACCCTTCTGGTATGCACTTCAAACCTGTTTAATCTATTCTACAGTGCCATGATGATGTCCCCCATAACTTCTTTTAGTCGGGGAAACAGAAAGAAATCACAGAAGACTACAACTGGTAAGTAGAGGGCAGTAGAGGATTTGCAACTGATTTCGGAGGAAAAACTTGTTAATAACAAATGCTTTGTGTGATGGCGCATTGTCATGATGAATAATCCAAGAATTGTTTCTCCACAATTCTGGACGAAACCGATGGACACGTTCACACACATATTGTAAAATTTCCAAATAGTATTCTTTATAACAGTTTGGTCAGGTGGCACAAATTTGTGTACAATTCCTCGTCAGTCGAAGACAACCAGAAGCATTGCCTCAAATTTCGATTTTCGACGAATAGCACTAACTTATATCAAAGCTGACAAAACCCTGTAGGCACATGCGATCGGCAAATGATTACTACCCAATATAGTGACCATATGTAGTAATATAGCGCTGGTGTCGTCCATCTGCCAGTGATGCTAACTACACAGAAAATAATTATGTCTACGAACTTAATGTCATACTTCGTATGTACCTAAATCATTTATTTTCATATATACAGGGTGGTCCGAATTTAAATCAGGGAAACTTCGCCAGCGGATACTACGCCTAAAAATAATAACTTTTTGTCATATAAACATAAATCAAAAAACCAATGGATTTCAACATACAAGATGTTGAAGTTAGGGACAAATTTTTTTTTCCCAATATCTCAATAACGAATAAAGATTTTTTTATTGAAATTTGATATACAGGTATAATTAAGGCAAGCACACCAGTTGAAATAAATTTTGTCCAAAATATTACACTGGGTGATTTTTTTTTCTGATCGATTACCACTCAAACCACAACAACTTTTTGTTTGTATGCCACTGGTCAAATTTAATAGAAACATTTTAATCTACGTTCCTTTTACAGCAAAAAAGTATTTTTGGCTCCTTTTCGAAATTCTTATGATTTTTGATAAAACTGATATTTTCTACAACGATGCATTTCCGCAGCATTAAATTTGAAAGTGGAAATCAAAAAGAGTGGGCTGTGCAAACATGTGTTGTGACAAAACTGTCAGTTATAAACTTGTTATTTACATTTTTATATTAGCGTCGTATTTCTTTTTAATTTGTGATTTACTTTAAATCTTCTCTTTTATATTATCATGCCGAATTTATTTACTAATGAAGAGTATGCTGATATACATTTTATGTATGGTCATTGTGATGGAAATGCAGAAGAAGCCTAGAGAGAATACGAAATAAAATTTCAAAAGACAATCAAATCCTCAAGTTTTTATTAACAATCGTCGTTATCGAGAGTTTGGGTTAAAAAATAATCATAGGGAAGTAGATGTGAGGAATTAAAGACATAAAAATGAAATATTAAATGTTTTCGATAATGAAAACCGTTTAAGTTCTCGTAGATCTAGCAAGCAGCTCCGGGCACAAAATTTACGAATATCCAAAACTAAAATTCTACGCACACTGCATAAAGATCATAGAAAACCATACCATTTACAGCCTATACAAAATCTGAGACCCGAAGATGGACCTAGACGAAAAAAAATTTGTAATTGGTTAATAGGCTCTACCAGTAGATGCAATGTTTTTACGAAAAATTTTGTGGACAGATGAGGCTACGTTTACGAAGAGGTGTCAGTAAACTATCACAACTTACATGTATGAGCACAAGAAAATCCCCATGCTATTCGTCCTAAATCATTTCAGACTGAATTTAGCTTGAATGTTTGGATAGGAATCATAGATGACAACCTTTGTGGTCCATATTTTTTGCCACATAGGCTAAATTCAGCTTTATTTTTGAACTTTTTGGAAAATAATTTCTTAGATATTTTCGATGATGTGCCCCCTATTATAAGACATGAATGTTGGTTCCAAATGGATGGAGTTCCAGCTCACTATGGAATTAATGTGCGTGAATGGTGTAACGCTCATTTTGGCCACCTAGATTCCCAGATCTCGCTGTTTTAGACTTTTTTTATATGGGGATATCTAAAAGACCAAATATATGCTATGCCAGTGAACACAATAGAAGAATTGAGATTGAGGATTCAAGAGGCTTGCAATAATTTGCTTAATAATCACCACATGATTTCAGCTGCCGTAAATTCAATGCTTCGAAGATGTCGAAGTGAATGGTATGCATTTTGAGCAACTCCTTTAATTGAAATTACTGTTAATAAAATTTCTATGGTTATAAATAAAAAATTTTAATATTTAAATGCTACAATCGTTATTCCAAACATTTTTTGTTTAATAAATTCCAGGTACAGTAGATAAAAGAATTATCTCAGATAAATAGCATTTTATAATGATTTAAAACCACATCATTTAAAAAAAGAAAAACAAAATTGACGCAACTTTGTAGTAGATACAAAATTTCCACTTTTAAATTTAATGCTGCGGAAATGCATCATTGTAGAAAATGTAATTTTTTTTTTTTTTTTTCCCCCCTAACACCATGTATCTTGAAATCCATTTGTTTTTTCGATATATGTTTATATGACAAAAAGTTATTATTTTTAGGCGTAGTAGGATAGTAGGTTGTCAAAGTCGATAGGGTGTATTTGGGGGTGTTTTTTCATATATTTTTTTGATATCTACATCCCTTCAAAAGTTATAAGGACTTTTTGATGTTTTCAGTTCATGCTTTACATATTTAACATCTATTCAATCTTTTAAAGAATTTTTCAAAACTGTTTTATTTTTTGTCAAAAGCATGCTGCCAAAGTAGACAGGGGCGTTTTTTTCATTCATTTTTTTGAAGTCTACATCCCTTCATGAGATAAAGACTTTTTGGTTTTGTCAGTTTACATTATGGGAAATTTTCTGGAAAATATACATCACTACTTTACATATTTAAAATTTATTCAACCTTTTAAAGATTTTTCCAAAATTTTTTTTGTTTTTGAGTTTCTCGGGGCATCAGTCTGTGGGGTGGTAGATATCACACCTGAGATAACCTTTTAAATGGCAAAGAAGTAGACATTTCTACACAAGACATAAATTCGGAGTCTCTGAAAAAGTTCACATATTTTTAGTGTATGCCATGTACAGTTGAGCTCAGTTGCTTTCGAAAGAAGTGCAGCCTGTTTCTTGTGACATTTGTCCTAATATCATCCTTTGTCAGTTCTTTTTATGATTATTAAAAAGTTGAGCTCAACCAACGCATTTATTTTACGATGATGTCACATCGAGCATATTAGGACAAATGTTCACGAGAAACGGGCCGCAAGTCGTTCAAAAGCAACTAAGCTCAACTATACATCTGTCGGCGTTGAACAGTCCTTTTCACAATACAAATGGATTTTTTAATGAGAAGCGCCAGAGATTAACTCCGGAACATTTACAACAAATATTAGTAATGTACTTTTACTCTTGTAACCAGTTAAAAATACATGTGTGTGTCGTCCTCTACACACACGCCAGTGTACATGTACAGTGAAATGCCGAAATGCCAGCTTTATATATGACATATATCATGTTACCCCCATTTAAGCACATGAGCAAATTTAATCTAAAATTTCATTAAAGTTTCAAATGTCAACAGATTTCTCATTAGCAAGAAACAGGCAATAAATGAAAGAAGAAATAAATGGGACACTAGATTTCATCATTAATTTTGCTTCTACAATAAATTATTACGTATGCTATGGACAAAATATCAGATGTTTAATTATAGAGCCCAAGAAAGGCCATGGAGCAACTCTAATATTGGGCAAGCTATCGACAGTTTTAACTTACTCACCTACATGGTGGAAGGGTTTCTTTCAAAATAGTGAGTTATCAAAAGTAGCCACAAACAGATAGAATTTTCTGCCAAATCTGCCAGCTGAAAATACAACCGAAAAAGTTACTCTTTAATTAAAACTAAAAAGAGAAACCAGCTGACTATTGAAAGAATAAATAAGTCAGTAACAAGTAACAGTAAAATACAATTTACAGTTGTTAAAAAGTTACTAGTTTAGAGAGTTAGATATATTGCAGCTGTAGATGAAGAAGAGGTAGATGAAGAAATTGCAAGGACTAAAGTACCAGTGAGGACGCAGCACCATAATTATGATGAGACTGATGAGGAAATAACAGAAAATTATGAAAACATGGCAGAACCTGATAGAAAACATGTAGAAGTAGATGGATATGATATTAACAAAAATATCAATCTAGGTCTTACGATGAAAATAATGAGCAATAAATAATAAAAAATGAGCAAAATATAGAACAGAAAAAACTTAAAAAACCAATGAGGAAAATGAAAATGATGCAACGATCAGCAATAACAATGAGGACAGTATTAAAATTGTTTATGTGCCAGGAAAATTCTTTGTAAAAAAATGGATTAAATTACTGATTATCTATATTTTTGTTTCATAATACACTTATTTTTTTCGTGTTTGAAGTTGGAATTAATTTCACATGCCACATGCTGCGAAATGCATCTGCTATAGTGTTAGAATTTGTAGTTTCTAGTACTTTAGATGAAATCAGATGTCCGCGCATTGAACAATTTTCCTCTAATGCACACACCAAAACATTTGCCACCTTCCACCTGCAAGCACTGGTGGTTTCATCCACGCTAAAACAGACGTATTTGTCATTCAGTTTAGTAGACATTTTTTGTTTAATACTGTCACATTTTTGTGATAAATGTTTTTTCTTAGTGTAGTTTCCGATGGCACCTGAACACTGCTATACTGTCCACCAATATACTTTTGCAAAAATTGTCTAAATAGTGGATTATGTAGTTTTGTCCAGGTTATATTACACCCAACCAGCATTTTCACTAAATCTAAGTTAAAATTTGTTTGCCTGCCACTATCAATAACACTACCACTCACACACTTATTGTGACTGTCTGAGGAAATGTGTCTTAATGTTTGCTTTGGCGTTGGTTGCACGAAAGCACTTTCTTACAGCTTATGCAATATAATTCTGTGCTGTTAATTGCAACTCCGGGAAACCACTAATCCACAAGTTCACTTTATCCTCTGAAGGAACTGAACAAGACATTTTAAGAAAGTTAACCTTTGTTGTCTTTAATTTCGTACTGTTTACGTATCTATGTACGTGTTACACCATAGGCGTTTTATAAACACTATTTATTTAGAGGTATTTATGGGCAGTGGACGTAAACGTGATAGACAAGCGACCTCGCAAGCGAGCGCCTGCTATTGGACACTCGGCGATACCAAGATGACGGGCAGTAAGTAATTGTTTTTTTACAGCAGCAAGTCGTCAAATTACCTGATAAAAACCTTTAATGTTTTGTTCCCATTTTTATAAAGAAAACGGATTTATTGCATGATACCTACATATGTAAGAATATTTTATCACTTAATATTGTTTGGGTACCTATATTTTATTAGGTGTTTAGAATATAATATTCTATCTACATACATACATAAGTAAAAGTTGTCTCTGAAATTTATCGCTACCTCCCGATCTCCACATAGCCAAAAATAAATAGCATGCTATTTAACATCACTATTTTTTTTTATACGTATTTTAAAAAATATGAATATTTGAATGATAAAATTACAAAGTGGGTTGGAAGTTTTGTAGTAAAATTTTCCACAAACACCATTCCACGATTATTGTAATATTGATGGTGTGATCTAGTTTCTGTTTGAAGCAGTAGGGGGAGAAGAGTGAAGTGAATACAGTCAACTGACAGTATGAAATTGGATTAATGCAAACCAGAGATAGGTTGGCTGGAAACATTCCTGAATATTTTGGAAGCATAATTTTGCCTTAAAAGGCCGTACTGTCATAACGTGTGTAGGGGCGTTTAACGAACATATTGTACAATGTGTAAGATCTATAAAGTTTCTGGGTATTGATCAAGATGAAAAATTATGCAGTCATTGTTATATTGAAAACATGTCCGCATACTATGTAATTTCGTTTTCAACAAACTTTTTTAATTAAAATAAATGAGGTTCTTGAATTATTGCTTGCCATTGTGCCACTTCATAGGCCCACAGCCCGCCTTTTCTTTGATAGATGGCATCTTTGTCTTTGCCACGCAGCCGCCTTCTACCGAGTTTATCTGTTTTTGACACCCTGTTTATGATATTTTAAACACGTCATTATTGACAGAAATATAATTACATTTTTTTTTTTTAATTGTAATAAACCATTTTTAGTGGGATTACTACTTTACAAAATAATTTTGTGGTTATTATGTTTATCTACGTGTTTAAAATAAAAATTATTTTACTTTTGTATTTTTTTTTTTACAGCGTATTTTGATATAACGTATCAATTTTAATAACGAATTTTACTGCATATCGCCAGCGATTTGGCAAATGCTCCTATCTTACAATAGTTTGGATTTCGAGTTAAACACGATACAATTAGTTACTGTGCAGGAATATGTACTCTCCATAGATGTACAAAATTCTTAAAACCTAAAATGAAGTAATGACAAAAGCTCATATCAGATTGGCTCATAAAAAAAAGGATCAACTGTTTCTTGCTTCTGTTGGAAAATTATAACCTTCTGAGATAGAAGAAATTGCCAGATCGCTGGCAATTTCTTCTATCAAAAGATGTTTTAGTATTTACATAATTTAAAATACTGCTGTTCAATTAAAAAACTGTCATGATTAAAAATATTTAAAAACATATTTCTTGTTTTTTAGGGGTTATTGACCAAATGATTTCAAGGAGAAACCACTAATTGTCAGTGCAAATAAAGTAGCATTATATAATAATTATTAAACATACTTTTTTACTATATCTTACCTTTTCCAATAATTTAAATCAACAAAGTCACTGATTTGATGAAAATTATTTTTACGTTTAGCTAATCCTTTGTGCCTCCGACTTTTTTCAACTACATCCTCGCAGTCACTGGTAACAGGACTTGCGGCTCTACTGGATTCTGCAAAAGTCCCATCTTCTGAGAAAAAATCAACCTCTGCTAAGTCTATATCTTCAGTACCATCACTCTTATCAGATAATATTGGGCTATATTCCCGATCAAAATGTTTTTTAGTTTCCAGTTTTTCAACTTTCTCCTGAACAATTTTCTTACTTTTGCTTTTGAACTTTGTCATCGATTTCATACCAGGGCCTGCTCTTGCATCGACTACCTATTTAGGGTGAGAACATTTAAATTTAGTTTAAATGCATATAGTATAGAGATGTGGATTTCGAGAAAAAATAAAATTGGGACACGTTTCCACAGATAGAAAGTAAGTCTAGCGGGGAAAAGTTAGATCTAACCTTAAAAATAAAAATATATTGGAGACATAGCAATAACTGGTACAACCAATTAGATATACTTGAAAAATTTAAACCTAAATAAATTTAAAAGTGAAATGAAAGTTATGATAAATCCACTATTTTAATTCCTAATGTCTTCTTTCCTTCCCGGCAAAAAATATTTCAATTTTCTTGTCATGATTTATTTTATTACACAGTTTCAACAAATATTTAAAATATGTTGCTGCTTTTACTCTTAAGTTTGAATTGTAAACAAGTGTTGCCAGTTAGTTATAAGTGGCTAACCTCTTTCAGGATTTTATTTTAGCATTAATA